>OX439046.1:77319569-77919569 GCA_949317995.1 Acholoe squamosa | reverse complement strand
AAACATCATATTGTTCTATGATGCACACATCTTTAGGTTATACTGACCACGTGCACCTTGCTGTACCTCATTCCTGGTACATCATGGTATTCTATGATGCACACATCTATAGGTTGTACTGACCACCTTGATGTACCACATTCCTCATACCCCGATACATCATGTTGTTCTATGATGCACACATCTATAGGTTGTACTGACCACCTTGCTGTACCACATTCCTGATACATCATGTTGTTCTATGATGCACACATCTATAGGTTGTACTGACCACCTTGCTGTACCACATTCCTGATACATCATGTTATTCTATGATGCACACATCTATAGGTTGTACTGACCACCTTGCTATACCACATTCCTCATACATAATGTTGTTCTATGATGCACACATCTATAGATTGTACTGAACACCTTACTGTACCACATTCCTGATACATCATGTTGTTCTATGATGCACACATCTATAGGTTGTACTGACCACCTTGCTGTACCACATTCCTGATACATCATGTTGTTCTATGATGCACACATCTATAGGTTGTACCAACCACCTTGCTGTACCACATTCCTCATTCCTGATACATCATGTTGTCCTATGATGCACACATCTATAGGTTGTACCGACCACCTTGCTGTACCACATTCCTCATACCCTGATACATCATGTTGTCCTATGATGCACACATCTATAGGTTGTACCGACCACCTTGCTGTACCACATTCCTGATACATCATGTTGTTCTATGATGCACACATCTATAGGTTGTACTGACCACCTTGCTGTACCACATTCCTGATACCCTGATACATCATGTTGGTCTATGATGCACACATCTATAGGTTGTCCTGGCCACCTTGCTGTACTATATTCCTGATACATCATGTTGTTCTATGATACACACATCTATAGGTTGTACTAACCACCTTGTTGTACCACATTCCTGATACATCATGTTGTTCTATGATGCACACATCTATAGGTTGTACTGACCACCTTGCTGTACCACATTCCTCATACCCCGATACATCATGTTGTTCTATGATGCACACATCTATAGGTTGTACTGACCACCTTGCTGTACCACATTCCTGATACCCTGATACATCATGTTGTTCTATGATGCACACATCTATAGGTTGTACTGACCACCTTGCTGTACCACATTCCTCATACCCTGATACATCATGTTGTTCTATGATGCACACATCTATAGGTTATACTGACCTCCTTGCTGTACCACATTCCTGATACATCATGTTGTCCTATGATGCACACATCTATAGGTTGTACTGACCACCTTGCTGTACCACATTCCTGATACCCTGATACATCATCGTGTTCTATGATGCACACATCTATAGGTTGTACTGACCACCTTGCTGTACCACATTCCTGATACATCATGTTGTCCTATAATGCACACATCTATAGGTTGGACTGACCACCTTGCTGTACCACATTCCTCATACCCTGATACATCATGTTGTTCTATGATGCACACATCTATAGGTTGTACTGACCACCTTGCTGTACCACATTCCTCATACCCTGATACATCATGTTGTTCTATGATACACACATCTATAGGTTGTATTGACCACCTTGCTGTACCACATTCCTCATACATCATGTTGTTCTATGATGCACACATCTATAGGTTGTACTGACCACCTTGCTGTACCACATTCCTCATACATCATGTTGTTCTATGATGCACACATCTATAGGTTGTACTGACCACCTTGCTGTACCACATTCCTCATACATAATGTTGTTCTATGATGCACACATCTATAGGTTTTACTGACCACCTTGCTGTACCACATTCCTCATACATCATGTTGTTCTATGATGCACACATCTATAGGTTGTACTGACCACCTTGCTGTACCACATTCCTGATACATCATGTTGTTCTATGATGCACATATCTATAGGTTGTACTGACCACCTTGCTGTACCACATTCCTGATACATCATGTTGTTCTATGATGCACATATCTATAGGTTGTACTGACCACCTTGCTGTACCACATTCCTGATACATCATGTTGTTCTATGATGCACATATCTATAGGTTGTACTGACCACCTTGCTGTACCACATTCCTGATACATCATGTTGTTCTATGATGCACATATCTATAGGTTGTACTGACCACCTTGTTGTACCACATTCCTGATACATCATGTTGTTCTATGATGCACACATCTATAGGTTGTACTGACCACCTTGATGTACCACATTCCTCATACCCTGATACATCATGTTGTTCTATGATGACACATCTATAGTTTGTACTGACCACCTTGCTGTACCACATTCCCGATACCCTGATACATCATGTTGTCCTATGATGCACACATCTATAGGTTGTACTGACCACCTTGCTGTACCACATTCATGATACATCATGTTGTTCTATGATGCACACATCTATAGGTTGTACTGACCACCTTGCTGTACCACATTCCTGATACATCATGTTGTTCTATGATGCACACATCTATAGGTTGTACTGACCACCTTGCTGTACCACATTCCTCATACATCATGTTGTTCTATGATGCACACATCTATAGGTTGTACTGACCACCTTGCTGTACCACATTCCTCATACATAATGTTGTTCTATGATGCACACATCTATAGGTTTTACTGACCACCTTGCTGTACCACATTCCTCATACATCATGTTGTTCTATGATGCACACATCTATAGGTTGTACTGACCACCTTGCTGTACCACATTCCTGATACATCATGTTGTTCTATGATGCACACATCTATAGGTTGTACTGACCACCTTGCTGTACCACATTCCTCATACATCATGTTGTTCTATGATGCACACATCTATAGGTTGTACTGACCACCTTGCTGTACCACATTCCTCATACATCATGTTGTTCTATGATGCACACATCTATAGGTTGTACTGACCACCTTGTTGTACCACATTCCTGATACATCATGTTGTTCTATGATGCACACATCTATAGGTTGTACTGACCACCTTGATGTACCACATTCCTCATACCCTGATACATCATGTTGTTCTATGATGACACATCTATAGTTTGTACTGACCACCTTGCTGTACCACATTCCCGATACCCTGATACATCATGTTGTCCTATGATGCACACATCTATAGGTTGTACTGACCACCTTGCTGTACCACATTCATGATACATCATGTTGTTCTATGATGCACACATCTATAGGTTGTACTGACCACCTTGCTGTACCACATTCCTGATACATCATGTTGTTCTATGATGCACACATCTATAGGTTGTACTGACCACCTTGCTGTACCATGCACATTCCTCATACATCATGTTGTTCTATGATGCACACATCTATAGGTTGTACTGGCCACCTTGCTGTACCACATTCCTGATACATCATGTTGTTCTATGATGCACACATCTATAGGTTGTACTGGCCACCTTGCTGTACCACATTCCTAAAACATCATATTGTTCTATGATGCACACATCTTTAGGTTATACTGACCACGTGCACCTTGCTGTACCTCATTCCTGATACATCATGGTATTCTATGATGCACACATCTATAGGTTGTACTGACCACCTTGATGTACCACATTCCTCATACCCCGATACATCATGTTGTTCTATGATGCACACATCTATAGGTTGTACTGACCACCTTGCTGTACCACATTCCTGATACATCATGTTGTTCTATGATGCACACATCTATAGGTTGTACTGACCACCTTGCTGTACCACATTCCTGATACATCATGTTATTCTATGATGCACACATCTATAGGTTGTACTGACCACCTTGCTATACCACATTCCTCATACATAATGTTGTTCTATGATGCACACATCTATAGATTGTACTGAACACCTTACTGCACCACATTCCTGATACATCATGTTGTTCTATGATGCACACATCTATAGGTTGTACTGACCACATTGCTGTACCACATTCCTGATACATCATGTTGTTCTATGATGCACACATCTATAGGTTGTACCGACCACCTTGCTGTACCACATTCCTCATTCCTGATACATCATGTTGTCCTATGATGCACACATCTATAGGTTGTACCGACCACCTTGCTGTACCACATTCCTCATACCCTGATACATCATGTTGTCCTATGATGCACACATCTATAGGTTGTACCGACCACCTTGCTGTACCACATTCCTGATACATCATGTTGTTCTATGATGCACACATCTATAGGTTGTACTGACCACCTTGCTGTACCACATTCCTGATACCCTGATACATCATGTTGTTCTATGATGCACACATCTATAGGTTGTACTGACCACCTTGCTGTACCACATTCCTCATACCCTGATACATCATGTTGTTCTATGATGCACACATCTATAGGTTGTACTGACCTCCTTGCTGTACCACATTCCTGATACATCATGTTGTCCTATGATGCACACATCTATAGGTTGTACTGACCACCTTGCTGTACCACATTCCTGATACCCTGATACATCATCGTGTTCTATGATGCACACATCTATAGGTTGTACTGACCACCTTGCTGTACCACATTCCTGATACATCATGTTGTCCTATAATGCACACATCTATAGGTTGGACTGACCACCTTGCTGTACCACATTCCTCATACCCTGATACATCATGTTGTTCTATGATGCACACATCTATAGGTTGTACTGACCACCTTGCTGTACCACATTCCTCATACCCTGATACATCATGTTGTTCTATGATACACACATCTATAGGTTGTATTGACCACCTTGCTGTACCACATTCCTCATACATCATGTTGTTCTATGATGCACACATCTATAGGTTGTACTGACCACCTTGCTGTACCACATTCCTCATACATCATGTTGTTCTATGATGCACACATCTATAGGTTGTACTGACCACCTTGCTGTACCACATTCCTCATACATAATGTTGTTCTATGATGCACACATCTATAGGTTTTACTGACCACCTTGCTGTACCACATTCCTCATACATCATGTTGTTCTATGATGCACACATCTATAGGTTGTACTGACCACCTTGCTGTACCACATTCCTCATACATCATGTTGTTCTATGATGCACATATCTATAGGTTGTACTGACCACCTTGTTGTACCACATTCCTGATACATCATGTTGTTCTATGATGCACACATCTATAGGTTGTACTGACCACCTTGATGTACCACATTCCTCATACCCTGATACATCATGTTGTTCTATGATGACACATCTATAGTTTGTACTGACCACCTTGCTGTACCACATTCCCGATACCCTGATACATCATGTTGTCCTATGATGCACACATCTATAGGTTGTACTGACCACCTTGCTGTACCACATTCATGATACATCATGTTGTTCTATGATGCACACATCTATAGGTTGTACTGACCACCTTGCTGTACCACATTCCTGATACATCATGTTGTTCTATGATGCACACATCTATAGGTTGTACTGACCACCTTGCTGTACCACATTCCTCATACATCATGTTGTTCTATGATGCACACATCTATAGGTTGTACTGGCCACCTTGCTGTACCACATTCCTGATACATCATGTTGTTCTATGATGCACACATCTATAGGTTGTACTGGCCACCTTGCTGTACCACATTCCTAAAACATCATATTGTTCTATGATGCACACATCTTTAGGTTATACTGACCACCACTGCATGAATGTAGGGATTTAAGCACATTTTCGATTGCTTAAAGTGACTATTTAAGCAAGTTTAAGTTCATTAAATGTCACCTAAATTTGCTTAAATGTCATCATGACATTTAGGTAACTTTAGGTAACTTTTAGGTAGCTTAAAGTTGCTTAAATAGTCACTTTAAGCAATCGGAAATGTGCTTAAATCCCTACATTCATGCAGTGCACCTTGCTGTACCTCATTCCTGATACATCATGGTATTCTATGATGCACACATCTATAGGTTGTACTGACCACCTTGATGTACCACATTCCTCATACCCCGATACATCATGTTGTTCTATGATGCACACATCTATAGGTTGT
This sequence comes from Acholoe squamosa, assembly GCA_949317995.1. Lineage (NCBI taxonomy): Eukaryota > Metazoa > Annelida > Polychaeta > Phyllodocida > Polynoidae > Acholoe > Acholoe squamosa. Next base: position 77,913,505 of record OX439046.1, on the reverse strand, counting down.
ACTGACCACCTTGCTGTACCACATTCCTGATACATCATGTTGTTCTATGATGCACACATCTATAGGTTGTACTGACCACCTTGCTGTACCACATTCCTGATACATCATGTTATTCTATGATGCACACATCTATAGGTTGTACTGACCACCTTGCTATACCACATTCCTCATACATAATGTTGTTCTATGATGCACACATCTATAGATTGTACTGAACACCTTACTGCACCACATTCCTGATACATCATGTTGTTCTATGATGCACACATCTATAGGTTGTACTGACCACATTGCTGTACCACATTCCTGATACATCATGTTGTTCTATGATGCACACATCTATAGGTTGTACCGACCACCTTGCTGTACCACATTCCTCATTCCTGATACATCATGTTGTCCTATGATGCACACATCTATAGGTTGTACCGACCACCTTGCTGTACCACATTCCTCATACCCTGATACATCATGTTGTCCTATGATGCACACATCTATAGGTTGTACCGACCACCTTGCTGTACCACATTCCTGATACATCATGTTGTTCTATGATGCACACATCTATAGGTTGTACTGACCACCTTGCTGTACCACATTCCTGATACCCTGATACATCATGTTGGTCTATGATGCACACATCTATAGGTTGTCCTGGCCACCTTGCTGTACTATATTCCTGATACATCATGTTGTTCTATGATACACACATCTATAGGTTGTACTAACCACCTTGTTGTACCACATTCCTGATACATCATGTTGTTCTATGATGCACACATCTATAGGTTGTACTGACCACCTTGCTGTACCACATTCCTCATACCCCGATACATCATGTTGTTCTATGATGCACACATCTATAGGTTGTACTGACCACCTTGCTGTACCACATTCCTGATACCCTGATACATCATGTTGTTCTATGATGCACACATCTATAGGTTGTACTGACCACCTTGCTGTACCACATTCCTCATACCCTGATACATCATGTTGTTCTATGATGCACACATCTATAGGTTGTACTGACCTCCTTGCTGTACCACATTCCTGATACATCATGTTGTCCTATGATGCACACATCTATAGGTTGTACTGACCACCTTGCTGTACCACATTCCTGATACCCTGATACATCATGTTGTTCTATGATGCACACATCTATAGGTTGTACTGGCCACCTTGCTGTACTACATTCCTCATACCCTGATACATCATGTTATTCTATGATGCACACATCTAAAGGTTATACTGACCACCTTGCTGTACCACATTCCTGATACTCTGATACATTATGTTGTCCTACGATGCACACATCTATAGGTTGTACTGGCCACCTTGCTGTACCACATTCCTAAAACATCATATTGTTCTATGATGCACACATCTTTAGGTTATACTGACCACCTTGCTGTACCTCATTCCTGATACATCATGTTATTCTATGATGCACACATCTATAGGTTGTACTGACCACCTTGATGTACCACATTCCTCATACCCCGATACATCATGTTGTTCTATGATGCACACATCTATAGATTGTACTGACCACCTTGCTGTACCACATTCCTGATACATCATGCTGTTCTATGATGCACACATCTATAGGTTGTACTGACCACCTTGATGTACCACATTCCTGATACATCATGTTGTTCTATGATGCACACATCTATAGGTTGTACTGACCACCTTTCTGTACCACATTCCTCATACCCTGATACATCATGATGTTCTATGATGCACACATCTATAGGTTGTACTGACCACCTTGCTGTACCACATTCCTGATACATCATGTTGTTCTATGATGCACACATCTATAGGTTGTACTGACCACCTTGCTGTACCACATTCCTGATACCCTGATACATCATGTTGTTCTATGATGCACACATCTATAGGTTGTACTGACCACCTTGCTGTACCACATTCCTGATACCCTGATACATCATGTTGTTCTATGATGCACACTTCTATAGGTTGTACTGACCACCTTGCTGTACCACATTCCTGATACATCATGATGTTCTATGATGCACACATCTATAGGTTGTACTGACCACCTTGCTGTACCACATTCCTCATACATCATGTTGTTCTATGATGCACACATCTATAGGTTGTACTGACCACCTTGATGTACCACATTCCTGATACATCATGTTGTTCTATGATGCACACATCTATAGGTTGTACTGACCACCTTGCTGTACCACATTCCTCATACATCATGTTGTTCTATGATGCACACATCTATAGGTTGTACTGACCACCTTGCTGTACCACATTCCTCATACCCTGATACATCATGTTGTTCTATGATGCACACATCTATAGGTTGTACTGACCACCTTGCTGTACCACATTCCTGATACATCATGTTGTTCTATGATGCACACATCGATAGGTTGTACTGACCACCTTGCTGTACCTTATTCCTCATACCCTGATACATCATGTTCTTCTATGATGCACACATCTATAGGTTGTACTGACCACCTTGCTGTACCACATTCCCGATACCCTGATACATCATGTTGTTCTATGATGCACACATCTATAGGTTGTACTGACCACCTTCCTGTACCACATTCCTCATACTCTGATACATCATGTTGTTCTATGATGCACACATCTATAGGTTGTACTGACCACCTTGCTGTACCACATTCCTGATACCCTGATACATCATGTTGTTCTATGATGCACACATCTATAGGTTGTACTGACCACCTTGCTGTACCACATTCCTGATACCCTGATACATCATGTTGTTTTATGATGCACACATCTATAGGTTGTACTGACCACCTTGCTGTTCCACATTCCTCATACATCATGTTGTCATATGATGCACACATCTATAGGTTGTACTGACCACCTTGCTGAACCACATTCCTGATAAATCATGTTGTCCAATGATGCACACATCTATAGGTTGTATAAACACCTTGCTGTACCACATTCCTCATACATCATGTTATTCTATGATGCACACATCTATAGGTTGTACTGACCACCTTGCTGTACCACATTCCTGATACCCTGATACATCATCATGTTCTATGATGCACACATCTATAGGTTGTACTGACCACCTTGCTGTGCCACATTCCTCATACCCTGATACATCATGATGTTCTATGATGCACACATCTATAGGTTGTACTGACCACCTTGCTGTACCACATTCCTCATACCCTGATACATCATGTTGTTCTATGATGCACACATCTATAGGTTGTACTGACCACCTTGCTGTACCACATTCCTCTTACCCTGATACATCATGATGTTCTATGATGCACACATCTATAGGTTGTACTGACCACCTTGCTGTACCACATTCCTCATACTCTGATACATCATGTTGTTCTATGATGCACACTTCTATAGGTTGTACTGACCACCTTGCTGTACCACATTCATGATACATCATGTTGTTCTATGATGCACACATCTATAGGTTGTACTGACCACCTTGCTGTACCACATTCCTGATACATAATGATGTTCTATGATGCACACATCTATAGGTTGTACTGACAACCTTGCTGTACCACATTCCTCATACATCATGTTGTTCTATGATGCACACATCTATAGGTTGTACTGAACACCTTGCTGTACCACATTCCTGATACATCATGTTGTTCTATGATGCACACATCTATAGGTTGTACTGACCACCTTGCTGTACCACATTCCTCATTCCAGATACATCATGTTGTTCTATGATGCACACATCGATAGGTTGTACTGACCACCTTGCTGTACCTTATTCCTCATACCCTGATACATCATGTTCTTCTATGATGCACACATCTATAGGTTGTACTGACCACCTTGCTGTACCACATTCCCGATACCCTGATACATCATGTTGTTCTATGATGCACACATTTATAGGTTGTACTGACCACCTTCCTGTACCACATTCCTCATACTCTGATACATCATGTTGTTCTATGATGCACACATCTATAGGTTGTACTGACCACCTTGCTGTACCACATTCCTGATACCCTGATACATCATGTTGTTCTATGATGCACACATCTATAGGTTGTACTGACCACCTTCCTGTACCACATTCCTCATACTCTGATACATCATGTTGTTCTATGATGCACACATCTATAGGTTGTACTGACCACCTTGCTGTACCTTATTCCTCATACCCTGATACATCATGTTCTTCTATGATGCACACATCTATAGGTTGTACTGACCACCTTCCTGTACCACATTCCTCATACTCTGATACATCATGTTGTTCTATGATGCACACATCTATAGATTGTACTGACCACCTTGCTGTACCACATTCCTGATACATCATGTTGTTCTATGATGCACACATCTATAGGTTGTACTGACCACCTTGCTGTACCACATTCCTCATACATCATGTTGTTCTATGATGCACACATCTATAGGTTGTACTGACCACCTTGCTGTACCACATTCCTGATACCCTGATACATCATGTTGTTTTATGATGCACACATCTATAGGTTGTACTGACCACCTTGCTGTACCACATTCCTCATACATCATGTTGTCATATGATGCACACATCTATAGGTTGTACTGACCACCTTGCTGTTCCACATTCCTCATACATCATGTTGTCATATGATGCACACATCTATAGGTTGTACTGACCACCTTGCTGAACCACATTCCTGATAAATCATGTTGTCCAATGATGCACACATCTATAGGTTGTATAAACACCTTGCTGTACCACATTCCTGATACATCATGTTATTCTATGATGCACACATCTATAGGTTGTACTGACCACCTTGCTGTACCACATTCCTGATACCCTGATACATCATCATGTTCTATGATGCACACATCTTTAGGTTGTACTGACCACCTTGCTGTGCCACATTCCTCATACCCTGATACATCATGATGTTCTATGATGCACACATCTATAGGTTGTACTGACCACCTTGCTGTACCACATTCCTGATACGTCATGTTGTTCTATGATGCACACATCTATAGGTTGTACTGACCATCTTGCTGTACCACATTCCTGATACATCATGTTGTCCTATGATGCACACATCTATAGGTTGTACTGACCACCTTGCTGTACCACATTCCTGATACATCATGATGTTCTATGATGCACACATCTATAGGTTGTACTGACCACCTTGCTGTACCACATTCCTGATACATCATGTTATTCTATGATGCACACATCTATAGGTTGTACTGACCACCTTGCTGTACCACATTCCTCATACCCTGATACATCATGTTGTTCTATGATGCACACATCTATAGGTTGTACTGACTACCTTGCTGTACCACATTCCTGATACATCATGTTGTCCAATGATGCCCACATCTATAGGTTGTACTGACCACCTTGCTCTGCCACATTCCTCATACCCTGATACATCATGTTGTTCTATGATGCACACATCTATAGGTTGTACTGACCACCTTGCTGTACCACATTCCTGATACGTCATGTTGTATATGATGCACACATCTATAGGTTGTACTGACCTTCTTGCTGTACCACATTCCTGATACATCATGTTGTCCTATGATGCACACATCTATAGGTTGTACTGACCACCTTGCTGTACCACATTCCTGATACATCATGTTGTCCTATGATGCACACATCTATAGGTTGTACTGACCACCTTGCTGTACCACATTACTGATACATCATGTTGTTCTATGTACTGACCACCTTGCTGTACCACACTCGTGATACATCATGATGTTCTATGATGCACACATCTATAGGTTGTACTGACTACCTTGCTGTACCACATTCCTGATACATCATGTTGTCCAATGATGCCCACATCTATAGGTTGTACTGACCACCTTGCTGTGCCACATTCCTCATACCCTGATACATCATGTTGTTCTATGATGCACACATCTATAGGTTGTACTGACCACCTTGCTGTACCACATTCCTCATACCCTGATACATCATGTTGTTCTATGATGCACACATCTATAGGTTGTACTGAACACCTTGCTGTACCACATTCCTGATACATCATGTTGTTCTATGATGCACACGTCTATAGGTTGTACTGACCACCTTGCTGTACCACACTCGTGATACATCATGATGTTCTATGATGCACACATCTATAGGTTGTACTGACCACCTTGCTGTACCACATTCCTCATACATCATGTTGTTCTATGATGCACACATCTATAGGTTGTACTGATCACCTTGATGTATCACATTCCTGATACATCATGTTGTTCTATGATGCACACATCTATAGGTTGTACTGACCACCTTGCTGTACCACTTTCCTGATACATCATGTTGTCCTATGATGCACACATCTATAGGTTGTACTGAACACCTTACTGTACCACATTCCACATACATCATGTTATTCTATGAGGCACACATCTATAGATTGTACTGACCACCTTGCTGTACCACATTACTGATACATCATGTTGTTCTATGATGCACACATCTATAGGTTGTACTGACCAACTTGCTGTACCACATTCCTGATACATCATGTTGTTCTATGATGCACACATCTATAGGTTTTACTAACCACCTTGCTGTACCACATTCCTGATACCCTGATACATCATGTTATTCTATGATGCACACATCTATAGGTTGTACTGACCACATTGCTGTACCACATTCCTCATAACCTGATACATCATGTTGTTCCATGATGCACACATCTATAGGTTGTACTGACCACCTTGCTGTACCACATTCCTCATAACCTAATACATCATGTTGTTCAATGATGCACACATCTATAGGTTGTACTGACCACCTTGCTATACCACATTCCTCATACCCTGATACATCATGTTGTTCTGTGATGACACATCTATAGTTTGTACTGACCACCTTGCTGTACCACATTCCTCATACCCTGATACATCATGTTGTCCTATGATGCACACATCTATAGGTTGTACTGACCACCTTGCTGTACCACATTCCTCATACCCTGATACATCATGTTGTCCTATGATGCACACATCTATAGGTTGTACTGACCACCTTGCTGTACCACATTCCTCATACCCTGATACATCATCATGTTCTATGATGCACACATCTATAGGTTGTACTGACCACCTTGCTGTACCACATTCCTCATACCCTGATACATTATGTTGTCCTATGATGCACACATCTATAGGTTGTACTGACCACCTTGCTGTACCACATTCCTGATACATCATAATGTTCTATGATGCACACATCTATAGGTTGTGCTGACCACCTTATTGTACCACATTCCTGATACATCATGTTGTTCTATGATGCACACATCTATAGATTGTACTGACCACCTTGCTGTACCACATTCCTGATACATCATGTTGTCCTATGATGCACACATCTATAGGTTGTACTGACCACCTTGCTGTACCACATTCCTGATACATCATGTTGTTCTATGATGCACACATCTATAGTTTGTACTGACCACCTTGCTGTACCACATTCCTCATACCCTGATACATCATGATGTTCTATGATGCACACATCTATAGGTTGTACTGACCACCTTGCTGTACCAGATTCCTGATACATCATGTTGTTCTATGATGCACACATCTATAGGTTGTACTGACCACCTTGCTGTACCACATTCATGATACATCATGTTGTTCTATGATGCACACATCTATAGGTTGTACTGACCACCTTGCTGTTCCACATTCCTCAAACATCATGTTGTCATATGATGCACACATCTATAATTTGTACTGACCACCTTGCTGTACCACATTCCTGATAAATCATGTTGTCCAATGATGCACACATCTATAGGTTGTACTGACCACCTTGCTGTACCACATTCCTGATACCCTGATACATCATCATGTTCTATGATGCACACATCTATAGGTTGTACTGACCACCTTGCTGTACCACATTCCACATACATCATGTTGTCATATGATGCACACATCGATAGGTTGTACTGACCACCTTGCTGTACCTTATTCCTCATACCCTGATACATCATGTTGTTCTATGATGCACACATCTATAGGTTGTACTGACCACCTTGCTGTACCACATTCCTGATACATCATGATATTCTATGATGCACACATCTATAGGTTGTACTGACCACCTTGCTGTACCACATTCCTGATACATCATGATGTTCTATGATGCACACATCTATAGGTTGTACTGACCACCTTGCTGTACCACATTCCTAATACATCATGTTGTTCTATGATGCACACATCTATAGGTTGTACTGACCACCTTGCTATACCACATTCCTGATACATCATGTTGTTCTATGATGCACACATCTATAGGTTGTACTGACCACCTTGCTGTACCACATTCCTGATACATCATGATGTTCTATGATGCACACATCTATAGGTTGTACTGACCACCTTGCTGTACCACATTCCTGATACATCATGTTGTCCAATGATGCACACATCTATAGGTTGTACTGACCACCTTGCTGTGCCACATTCCTCATACCCTGATACATCATGTTGTTCTATGATGCACACATCTATAGGTTGTACTGACCACCTTGCTGTACCACATTCCTGATACATCATGTTGTCCAATGATGCACACATCTATAGGTTGTACTGACCACCTTGCTGTGCCACATTCCTCATACCCTGATACATCATGTTGTTCTATGATGCACACATCTATAGGTTGTACTGACCATCTTGCTGTACCACATTCCTGATACGTCATGTTGTATATCATGCACACATCTATAGGTTGTACTGACCTTCTTGCTGTACCACATTCCTGATAAATCATGTTGTCCTATGATGCACACATCTATAGGTTGTACTGACCACCTTGCTGTACCACATTCCTGATAAATCATGTTGTCCTATGATGCACACATCTATAGGTTGTATAAACACCTTGCTGTACCACATTCCTCATACATCATGTTATTCTATGATGCACACATCTATAGGTTGTACTGACCACCTTGCTGTACCACATTCCTGATACCCTGATACATCATCATGTTCTATGATGCACACATCTATAGGTTGTACTGACCACCTTGCTGTACCACATTCCTCATTCCTGATACATCATGTTGTTCTATGATGCACACATCTATAGGTTGTACTGACCACCTTGCTGTACCACATTCCTGATACCCTGATACATCATCATGTTCTATGATACACACATCTATAGGTTGTACTGACCACCTTGCTGTACCACATTCCACATACATCATGTTGTCATATGATGCACACATCTATAGGTTGTACTGACCACCTTACTGTACCACATTCCTGATAAATCATCTTGTCCAATGATGCACACATCTATAGGTTGTACTGACCACCTTGCTGTACCACATTCCTCATACATCATGTTATTCTATGATGCACACATCTATAGGTTGTACTGACCACCTTGCTGTACCACATTCCTGATACATCATGTTGTCCTATGATGCACAAATCTATAGGTTGTACTGACCCCCTTGCTGTACCACATTCCTGATACATCATGATGTTCTATGATGCACACATCTATAGGTTGTACTGACCACCTTGCTGTACCACATTCCTGATACATCATGTTGTCCAATGATGCCCACATCTATAGGTTGTACTGACCACCTTGCTGTGCCACATTCCTCATACCCTGATACATCATGTTGTTCTATGATGCACACATCTATAGGTTGTACTGACCACCTTGCTGTACCACATTCCTGATACGTCATGTTGTTCTATGATGCACACATCCATAGGTTGTACTGACCTTCTTGCTGTACCACATTCCTGATACATCATGTTGTCCTATGATGCACACATCTATAGGTTGTACTGACCACCTTGCTGTACCACATTCCTCATACCCTGATACATCATGTTGTTCTATGATGCACACATCTATAGATTGTACTGACCACCTTGCTGTACCACATTCCTGATACATCATGTTGTTCTATGATGCACACATCTATAGGTTGTACTGACCACCTTGCTGTACCACATTCCTGATACATCATGTTGTCCTATGATGCACACATCTATAGGTTGTACTGACCACCTTGCTGTACCACATTCCTCATACCCTGATACATTATGTTGTTCTATGATGCACACATCTATAGGTTGTACTGACCACCTTGCTGTACCACATTCCTGATACATCATGTTGTTCTATGATGCACACATCTAGAGGTTGTACTGACCACCTTGCTGTACCACATTCCTCATACATCATGTTGTTCTATGATGCACACATCGATAGGTTGTACTGACCACCTTGCTGTACCTTATTCCTCATACCCTGATACATCATGTTGTTCTATGATGCACACATCTATAGGTTGTACTGACCACCTTGCTGTACCACATTCCTGATACATCATGATGTTCTATGATGCACACATCTATAGGTTGTACTGACCACCTTGCTGTACCACATTCCTGATACATCATGATGTTCTATGATGCACACATCTATAGGTTGTGCTGACCACCTTGCTGTACCACATTCCTCATACATCATGTTGTTCTATGATACACACATCTATAGATTGTACTGACCACCTCGCTGTACCACATTCCTGATACATCATGTTGTCCTATGATGCACACATCTATAGGTTGTACTGACCACCTTGCTGTACCACATTCCTGATACATCATGTTGTTCTATGATGACACATCTATAGGTTGTACTGACCACCTTGCTGTACCACATTCCTGATACCCTGATACATCATGTTTTCCTATGATGCACACATCTATAAGTTGTACTGACCACCTTGCCGTACCACATTCCTCATACCCTGATACATCATGTTGTTCTATGATGCACACATCTATAGGTTGTACTGACCACCTTGATGTACCACATTCCTGATACATCATGTTGTTCTATGATGCACACTTCTATAGGTTGTACTGACCACCTTGCTGTACCACATTCCTCATACCCTGATACATCATGTGTCCTATGATGCACACATCTATAGGTTGTACTGACCACCTTGCTGTACCACATTCCTCATACCCTGATACATCATCATGTTCTATGATGCACACATCTATAGGTTGTACTGACCACCTTGCTGTACCACATTCCTCATACCCTGATACATTATGTTGTCCTATGATGCACACATCTATAGGTTGTACTGACCACCTTGCTGTACCACATTCCTGATACATCATAATGTTCTATGATGCACACATCTATAGGTTGTGCTGACCACCTTATTGTACCACATTCCTGATACATCATGTTGTTCTATGATGCACACATCTATAGATTGTACTGACCACCTTGCTGTACCACATTCCTGATACATCATGTTGTCCTATGATGCACACATCTATAGGTTGTACTGACCACCTTGCTGTACCACATTCCTGATACATCATGTTGTTCTATGATGCACACATCTATAGTTTGTACTGACCACCTTGCTGTACCACATTCCTCATACCCTGATACATCATGATGTTCTATGATGCACACATCTATAGGTTGTACTGACCACCTTGCTGTACCAGATTCCTGATACATCATGTTGTTCTATGATGCACACATCTAAAGGTTGTACTGACCACCTTGCTGTACCACATTCATGATACATCATGTTGTTCTATGATGCACACATCTATAGGTTGTACTGACCACCTTGCTGTTCCACATTCCTCAAACATCATGTTGTCATATGATGCACACATCTATAATTTGTACTGACCACCTTGCTGTACCACATTCCTGATAAATCATGTTGTCCAATGATGCACACATCTATAGGTTGTACTGACCACCTTGCTGTACCACATTCCTGATACCCTGATACATCATCATGTTCTATGATGCACACATCTATAGGTTGTACTGACCACCTTGCTGTACCACATTCCACATACATCATGTTGTCATATGATGCACACATCGATAGGTTGTACTGACCACCTTGCTGTACCTTATTCCTCATACCCTGATACATCATGTTGTTCTATGATGCACACATCTATAGGTTGTACTGACCACCTTGCTGTACCACATTCCTGATACATCATGATATTCTATGATGCACACATCTATAGGTTGTACTGACCACCTTGCTGTACCACATTCCTGATACATCATGATGTTCTATGATGCACACATCTATAGGTTGTACTGACCACCTTGCTGAACCACATTCCTAATACATCATGTTGTTCTATGATGCACACATCTATAGGTTGTACTGACCACCTTGCTATACCACATTCCTGATACATCATGTTGTTCTATGATGCACACATCTATAGGTTGTACTGACCACCTTGCTGTACCACATTCCTGATACATCATGATGTTCTATGATGCACACATCTATAGGTTGTACTGACCACCTTGCTGTACCACATTCCTGATACATCATGTTGTCCAATGATGCACACATCTATAGGTTGTACTGACCACCTTGCTGTGCCACATTCCTCATACCCTGATACATCATGTTGTTCTATGATGCACACATCTATAGGTTGTACTGACCACCTTGCTGTACCACATTCCTGATACATCATGTTGTCCAATGATGCACACATCTATAGGTTGTACTGACCACCTTGCTGTGCCACATTCCTCATACCCTGATACATCATGTTGTTCTATGATGCACACATCTATAGGTTGTACTGACCACCTTGCTGTACCACATTCCTGATACGTCATGTTGTATATCATGCACACATCTATAGGTTGTACTGACCTTCTTGCTGTACCACATTCCTGATACATCATATTGTCCTATGATGCACACATCTATAGGTTGTACTGACCACCTTGCTGTACCACATTCCTGATAAATCATGTTGTCCTATGATGCACACATCTATAGGTTGTATAAACACCTTGCTGTACCACATTCCTCATACATCATGTTATTCTATGATGCACACATCTATAGGTTGTACTGACCACCTTGCTGTACCACATTCCTGATACCCTGATACATCATCATGTTCTATGATGCACACATCTATAGGTTGTACTGACCACCTTGCTGTACCACATTCCTCATTCCTGATACATCATGTTGTTCTATGATGCACACATCTATAGGTTGTACTGACCACCTTGCTGTACCACATTCCTGATACCCTGATACATCATCATGTTCTATGATACACACATCTATAGGTTGTACTGACCACCTTGCTGTACCACATTCCACATACATCATGTTGTCATATGATGCACACATCTATAGGTTGTACTGACCACCTTGCTGTACCACATTCCTGATGAATCATCTTGTCCAATGATGCACACATCTATAGGTTGTACTGACCACCTTGCTGTACCACATTCCTCATACATCATGTTATTCTATGATGCACACATCTATAGGTTGTACTGACCACCTTGCTGTGCCACATTCCTCATAACCTGATACATCATGATGTTCTATGATGCACACATCTATAGGTTGTACTGACCACCTTGCTGTACCACATTCCTGATACATCATGTTGTCCTATGATGCACAAATCTATAGGTTGTACTGACCCCCTTGCTGTACCACATTCCTGATACATCATGATGTTCTATGATGCACACATCTATAGGTTGTACTGACCACCTTGCTGTACCACATTCCTGATACATCATGTTGTCCAATGATGCCCACATCTATAGGTTGTACTGACCACCTTGCTGTGCCACATTCCTCATACCCTGATACATCATGTTGTTCTATGATGCACACATCTATAGGTTGTACTGACCACCTTGCTGTACCACATTCCTGATACGTCATGTTGTTCTATGATGCACACATCCATAGGTTGTACTGACCTTCTTGCTGTACCACATTCCTGATACATCATGTTGTCCTATGATGCACACATCTATAGGTTGTACTGACCACCTTGCTGTACCACATTCCTCATACCCTGATACATCATGTTGTTCTATGATGCACACATCTATAGATTGTACTGACCACCTTGCTGTACCACATTCCTGATACATCATGTTGTTCTATGATGCACACATCTATAGGTTGTACTGACCACCTTGCTGTACCACATTCCTGATACATCATGTTGTCCTATGATGCACACATCTAAAGGTTGTACTGACCACCTTGCTGTACCACATTCCTCATACCCTGATACATTATGTTGTTCTATGATGCACACATCTATAGGTTGTACTGACCACCTTGCTGTACCACATTCCTGATACATCATGTTGTTCTATGATGCACACATCTAGAGGTTGTACTGACCACCTTGCTGTACCACATTCCTCATACATCATGTTGTTCTATGATGCACACATCGATAGGTTGTACTGACCACCTTGCTGTACCTTATTCCTCATACCCTGATACATCATGTTGTTCTATGATGCACACATCTATAGGTTGTACTGACCACCTTGCTGTACCACATTCCTGATACATCATGATGTTCTATGATGCACACATCTATAGGTTGTACTGACCACCTTGCTGTACCACATTCCTGATACATCATGATGTTCTATGATGCACACATCTATAGGTTGTGCTGACCACCTTGCTGTACCACATTCCTCATACATCATGTTGTTCTATGATACACACATCTATAGATTGTACTGACCACCTCGCTGTACCACATTCCTGATACATCATGTTGTCCTATGATGCACACATCTATAGGTTGTACTGACCACCTTGCTGTACCACATTCCTGATACATCATGTTGTTCTATGATGACACATCTATAGGTTGTACTGACCACCTTGCTGTACCACATTCCTGATACCCTGATACATCATGTTTTCCTATGATGCACACATCTATAAGTTGTACTGACCACCTTGCCGTACCACATTCCTCATACCCTGATACATCATGTTGTTCTATGATGCACACATCTATAGGTTGTACTGACCACCTTGATGTACCACATTCCTGATACATCATGTTGTTCTATGATGCACACTTCTATAGGTTGTACTGACCACCTTGCTGTACCACATTCCTCATACCCTGATACATCATGTTGTCCTATGATGCACACATCTATAGGTTGTACTGACCACCTTGCTGTACCACATTCCTCATACCCTGATACATCATCATGTTCTATGATGCACACATCTATAGGTTGTACTGACCACCTTGCTGTACCACATTCCTCATACCCTGATACATTATGTTGTCCTATGATGCACACATCTATAGGTTGTACTGACCACCTTGCTGTACCACATTCCTGATACATCATAATGTTCTATGATGCACACATCTATAGGTTGTGCTGACCACCTTATTGTACCACATTCCTGATACATCATGTTGTTCTATGATGCACACATCTATAGATTGTACTGACCACCTTGCTGTACCACATTCCTGATACATCATGTTGTCCTATGATGCACACATCTATAGGTTGTACTGACCACCTTGCTGTACCACATTCCTGATACATCATGTTGTTCTATGATGCACACATCTATAGTTTGTACTGACCACCTTGCTGTACCACATTCCTCATACCCTGATACATCATGATGTTCTATGATGCACACATCTATAGGTTGTACTGACCACCTTGCTGTACCAGATTCCTGATACATCATGTTGTTCTATGATGCACACATCTAAAGGTTGTACTGACCACCTTGCTGTACCACATTCATGATACATCATGTTGTTCTATGCTGCACACATCTATAGGTTGTACTGACCACCTTGCTGTTCCACATTCCTCAAACATCATGTTGTCATATGATGCACACATCTATAATTTGTACTGACCACCTTGCTGTACCACATTCCTGATAAATCATGTTGTCCAATGATGCACACATCTATAGGTTGTACTGACCACCTTGCTGTACCACATTCCTGATACCCTGATACATCATCATGTTCTATGATGCACACATCTATAGGTTGTACTGACCACCTTGCTGTACCACATTCCACATACATCATGTTGTCATATGATGCACACATCGATAGGTTGTACTGACCACCTTGCTGTACCTTATTCCTCATACCCTGATACATCATGTTGTTCTATGATGCACACATCTATAGGTTGTACTGACCACCTTGCTGTACCACATTCCTGATACATCATGATATTCTATGATGCACACATCTATAGGTTGTACTGACCACCTTGCTGTACCACATTCCTGATACATCATGATGTTCTATGATGCACACATCTATAGGTTGTACTGACCACCTTGCTGTACCACATTCCTAATACATCATGTTGTTCTATGATGCACACATCTATAGGTTGTACTGACCACCTTGCTATACCACATTCCTGATACATCATGTTGTTCTCCTATGCACACATCTATAGGTTGTACTGACCACCTTGCTGTACCACATTCCTGATACATCATGATGTTCTATGATGCACACATCTATAGGTTGTACTGACCACCTTGCTGTACCACATTCCTGATACATCATGTTGTCCAATGATGCACACATCTATAGGTTGTACTGACCACCTTGCTGTGCCACATTCCTCATACCCTGATACATCATGTTGTTCTATGATGCACACATCTATAGGTTGTACTGACCACCTTGCTGTACCACATTCCTGATACATCATGTTGTCCAATGATGCACACATCTATAGGTTGTACTGACCACCTTGCTGTGCCACATTCCTCATACCCTGATACATCATGTTGTTCTATGATGCACACATCTATAGGTTGTACTGACCACCTTGCTGTACCACATTCCTGATACGTCATGTTGTATATCATGCACACATCTATAGGTTGTACTGACCTTCTTGCTGTACCACATTCCTGATACATCATATTGTCCTATGATGCACACATCTATAGGTTGTACTGACCACCTTGCTGTACCACATTCCTGATAAATCATGTTGTCCTATGATGCACACATCTATAGGTTGTATAAACACCTTGCTGTACCACATTCCTCATACATCATGTTATTCTATGATGCACACATCTATAGGTTGTACTGACCACCTTGCTGTACCACATTCCTGATACCCTGATACATCATCATGTTCTATGATGCACACATCTATAGGTTGTACTGACCACCTTGCTGTACCACATTCCTCATTCCTGATACATCATGTTGTTCTATGATGCACACATCTATAGGTTGTACTGACCACCTTGCTGTACCACATTCCTGATACCCTGATACATCATCATGTTCTATGATACACACATCTATAGGTTGTACTGACCACCTTGCTGTACCACATTCCACATACATCATGTTGTCATATGATGCACACATCTATAGGTTGTACTGACCACCTTGCTGTACCACATTCCTGATAAATCATCTTGTCCAATGATGCACACATCTATAGGTTGTACTGACCACCTTGCTGTACCACATTCCTCATACATCATGTTATTCTATGATGCACACATCTATAGGTTGTACTGACCACCTTGCTGTGCCACATTCCTCATAACCTGATACATCATGTTATTCTATGATGCACACATCTATAGGTTGTACTGACCACCTTGCTGTACCACATTCCTGATACATCATGTTGTCCTATGATGCACAAATCTATAGGTTGTACTGACCCCCTTGCTGTACCACATTCCTGATACATCATGATGTTCTATGATGCACACATCTATAGGTTGTACTGACCACCTTGCTGTACCACATTCCTGATACATCATGTTGTCCAATGATGCCCACATCTATAGGTTGTACTGACCACCTTGCTGTGCCACATTCCTCATACCCTGATACATCATGTTGTTCTATGATGCACACATCTATAGGTTGTACTGACCACCTTGCTGTACCACATTCCTGATACGTCATGTTGTTCTATGATGCACACATCCATAGGTTGTACTGACCTTCTTGCTGTACCACATTCCTGATACATCATGTTGTCCTATGATGCACACATCTATAGGTTGTACTGACCACCTTGCTGTACCACATTCCTCATACCCTGATACATCATGTTGTTCTATGATGCACACATCTATAGATTGTACTGACCACCTTGCTGTACCACATTCCTGATACATCATGTTGTTCTATGATGCACACATCTATAGGTTGTACTGACCACCTTGCTGTACCACATTCCTGATACATCATGTTGTCCTATGATGCACACATCTATAGGTTGTACTGACCACCTTGCTGTACCACATTCCTCATACCCTGATACATTATGTTGTTCTATGATGCACACATCTATAGGTTGTACTGACCACCTTGCTGTACCACATTCCTGATACATCATGTTGTTCTATGATGCACACATCTAGAGGTTGTACTGACCACCTTGCTGTACCACATTCCTCATACATCATGTTGTTCTATGATGCACACATCGATAGGTTGTACTGACCACCTTGCTGTACCTTATTCCTCATACCCTGATACATCATGTTGTTCTATGATGCACACATCTATAGGTTGTACTGACCACCTTGCTGTACCACATTCCTGATACATCATGATGTTCTATGATGCACACATCTATAGGTTGTACTGACCACCTTGCTGTACCACATTCCTGATACATCATGATGTTCTATGATTCACACATCTATAGGTTGTGCTGACCACCTTGCTGTACCACATTCCTCATACATCATGTTGTTCTATGATACACACATCTATAGATTGTACTGACCACCTCGCTGTACCACATTCCTGATACATCATGTTGTCCTATGATGCACACATCTATAGGTTGTACTGACCACCTTGCTGTACCACATTCCTGATACATCATGTTGTTCTATGATGACACATCTATAGGTTGTACTGACCACCTTGCTGTACCACATTCCTGATACCCTGATACATCATGTTGTCCTATGATGCACACATCTATAAGTTGTACTGACCACCTTGCCGTACCACATTCCTCATACCCTGATACATCATGTTGTTCTATGATGCACACATCTATAGGTTGTACTGACCACCTTGATGTACCACATTCCTGATACATCATGTTGTTCTATGATGCACACTTCTATAGGTTGTACTGACCACCTTGCTGTACCACATTCCTCATACCCCGATACATAATTTTGTCCTAAAGGTGTCAAAAACCAACACTGTATCCTCCCACCCTAAGCCATACATTGACTGTAACAGTGTACTGCCACTTTGGGCTTCATGTAGTCCTATAGGTGTCAAACACCCACCCCATATACATACACCCTTAATGACTAAGTAATCCCTTACCATGGACCATAATCATTCTCATGTAGTCCTTCTAGCATTGAAATAATAGGGCAGGCTACATGGGTACAACTGTAGCTTTCATAGGTCTGCTAATGGGCTGAGGTCTTATACATCATAGTGTGCACAACTACATAACATAACCATGCCAAATAAATGTGGCATCTAAAGTTATAATGGTTTAAATCAATATTCATACAGAAGTAGAGACAATGGGTAGATCAGTCCCAAAATTAGCATTGTAGACTCACTATTGTTATATACTGAAATCTTTATAGACATGTATTGAACATCTTTATACATTATTTATCACTGTAAACCATCCATACCACTACTACATGGTGTTACCTGTACTCTACCCTAGTTGCACATACCGATAGTCGGGCTCGCACCAAGAACTCTGTATATACACGCTCCAGTCCTCTGGGAGTCAAGCATTTGCTACCTTCCCATCAACAAATACCTTAATAACCTGACATCAATACACCTTTACTACTAACTGACAAATGACATATTATCTGTTATAATAACCTGACATAAATCCACCTTTACTACTAACTGACTAAATGACATATTATCTGTTATAATAACATGACATCACTACACCATTACTACTAACTGACAAATGACATATTATCTGTTATAATAACCTGACATAAATCCACCTTTACTACTAACTGACAAATGACTTATTATCTGTTATAATAACCTGACATAAATCCACCTTTACTACTAACTGACAAATGACATATTATCTGTTATAATAACCTGACATAAATCCACCTTCACTACTAACTAACAAAATGACATATTATCTGTTATAATAACCTGACATAAATCCACCTTTACTACTAACTGACTAAATGACATATTATCTGTTATAATAACCTGACATCAATACACCATTACTACTAACTGACAAATGACATATTATCTGTTATAATAACCTGACATAAATCCACCTTCACTACTAACTGACTAAATGACATATTATCTGTTATAATAACCTGACATCAATACACCATTACTACTAACTGACAAATGACATATTATCTGTTATAATAACCTGACATCAATACACCATTACTACTAACTGACAAATGACATATTATCTGTTATAATAACCTGACATAAATCCACCTTCACTACTAACTGACTAAATGACATATTATCTGTTATAATAACCTGACATCAATACACCATTACTACTAACTGACAAATGACATATTATCTGTTATAATAACATGACATCAATACACCATTACTGCTAACTGACTAAATGACTTATTATATGTTAAAATAACCTGACATCAATACACTATTACTGCTAACTGACTAGATCACATGTTATCTGCTGCAATGTGTAATAAACCCCTCTTTTTCCTGGAACCTTCGTTTCAGACAATTATTAACTAACACCCAAATTCCAATAAAGTAGCAAAATGAATCCCCGTCTTCTATGCTTCAATAACATTGCCCACTGCTACGTGTCAATAAAAGCCATCCTCACTGCGTGTCATGACATGACTCCTCCAGTTACTATGGAGACCAGGTGAGATCAGGGATATTGAGTTGCCATGGTAACCAGATCCAATTGGTTACAGGACATAGGTCGGGGCACGTGTCTCGGGTGTTGAACGAATTAGTGCGGCTCGTCTCTGGTCGACATTGCCTTGTACCATGACCTGCACTCTGATGGGTCTACAGGTAACGCTGAATATATGCTATACCTGTAATTGGTTTAGACACTTAAAAAGAGGTGTCAGTTTACTAGTATTATTTGTCAGCATGACATTACAGTATAGAATGCCGAAATGATCCAATTACCACTTCAGGCCTGTTTCCCCAATAGAGGGCTTTATAAGTAATCAAATTTATTTATTTACTGGCAGAAATTGCAGCAACTCTCAAAATAAAAAAACTGCACATTTTCAGTCTCCCAGCATTGGCCTATTGATAAAATATAACAAGGAACTGATCTTTTATCTTCTTGTTTTTTTGTTGTTTTTTGGGTTTTATTTTTTTTATTTTTCATGTTACATGATATTCAGTTAAATCAAACTTACCAAAGAATGTATCAAATAAGTCAAGATTCTGTCACAGATTTAAGGCTAGATTAAGATCATAAATTTGTGCAATATGAGGGGGTTGGATTTTAAGGGGTTTTACATAACATTTTAGAACTATTGAAATGTCAAAATCTGGCATAAACATTTTAGCATTTATTTTGTAAAACTTCTTGCCCCTCAACTATTTGGAGGGGTTGCTTAGAAAATTGATTTTGGGGATTGGCTGAAAGGAGAGGAAGGCTTATGTAAGGGGTTCTACTCAAAGTTACAACTGATGTAGATACAAACAGTAGCTTTCATTGACTTAATAAAGGCTCCTACTTAGTGTAGACTATTCTGCCCACGCGCCCCACCTAGTGGATTGGATTAGAAAACCCCAGATGTAGGCAGGTAGAGGACATAAAGGAACAGGGTGCAATAAGGCCTATAGGAACATTAGTACATTCCTTTGATCACCTATTCCTAAATCTTGTATGAAATCGTATACATGTAACTAAACAGGAGGCAATTCCACTTGTATGGAGCAGCTACATGTACATTGTACTGGCCTTAATGAGGCAACATGTACATTGTACTGACCTTTATGAGGCTTCATGTACATTGTACTGGCCTTAATGAGGCAACATGTACATTGTACTGACCTTTATGAGGCTTCATGTACATTGTACTGGCCTACATGAGGCTACATGTACATTGTACTGGCCTTTATGAGGCTACATGTACATTGTACTGCCCTTTATGAGGCTACATGTACATTGTACTGCCCTTTATGAGGCTACATGTACATTGTACTGGCCTCTATGAGGCTACATGTACATTGTACTGGCCTCTATGAGGCTACCTGTACATTGTAATGGCCTTTATCAGGCTACCTGTACATTGTACTGGCCTTTATGTGGCTACATGTACATTGTACTGGCCTCTATGAGGCTACATGTACATTGTACTGGCCTTTATCAGGCTACCTGTACATTGTACTGGCCTCTATGAGGCTACATGTACATTGTACTGGCCTTTATGAGGCTACATGTACATTGTAGTGGCCTCCATGAGGCTACATGTACATTGTACTGGCCTCCATGAGGCTACCTGTACATTGTACTGGCCTTTATGAGGCTACATGTACATTGTACTGCCCTTTATGAGGCTACATGTACATTGTACTGGCCTCTATGAGGCTACATGTACATTGTACTGGCCTTTGTCAGGCTACCTGTACATTGTACTGGCCTTTATGAGGCTACCTGTACATTGTACTGGCCTCTATGAGGCTACATGTACATTGTACTGGCCTTTATGAGGCTACATGTACATTGTACTGGCCTCTATGAGGCTACATGTACATTGTACTGGCCTCTATGAGGCTACATGTACATTGTACTGGCCTTTATCAGGCTACCTGTACATTGTACTGGCCTCTATGAGGCTACATGTACATTGTACTGACCTTTATGAGGCTACATGTACATTGTACTGGCCTTTATGAGGCAACATGTACATTGTACTGGCATGTACATTGTACTGGCCTCTATGAGGCTACATGTACATTGTACTGGCCTTTATGAGGCTACATGTACATTGTACTGGCCTTTATGAGGCAATATGTACATTGTACTGGCATGTACATTGTACTGGTCGCTATGAGGCTACATGTACATTGTACTGGCCTCTATGAGGCTACATGTACATTGTACTGGCCTCTATGAGGCAACATGTACATTGTACTGGCATGTACATTGTACTGGTCGCTATGAGGCTACATGTACATTGTACTGGCCTCTATGAGGCTACATGTACATTGTACTGGTCGCTATGAGGCTACATGTACATTGTACTGACCTTTATGAGGCTTCATGTACATTGTACTGGCCTACATGAGGCTACATGTACATTGTACTGACCTTTATGAGGCTACCTGTACATTGTACTGGCCTTTATGAGGCTACATGTACATTGTACTGGCCTTTATGTGGCTACATGTACATTGAACTGGCCTCTATGAGGCTACATGTACATTGTACTGGCCTTTATGAGGCTACATGTACATTGTACTGGCCTCCATGAGGCTACATGTACATTGTACTGGCCTCCATGAGGCTACCTGTACATTGTACTGGCCTTTATGAGGCTACATGTACATTGTACTGCCCTTTATGTGGCTACATGTACATTGTACTGGTCTTCATGAGGCTACCTGTACATGTACTGGCCTCTATGAGGCTACATGTACATTGTACTGGCCTTTATGAGGCTACATGTACATTGTACTGGCCTCCATTAGGCTAAATGTACATTGTACTGGCCTTTATGAGGCTACATGTACATTGTACTGGCCTCTATGAGGCTACATGTACATTGTACTGGCCTTTATGAGGCTACATGTACATTGTACTGGCCTTCATGAGGCTACCTGTACATTGTACTGGCCTCTATGAGGCTACCTGTACATTGTACTGGCCTTTATGAGGCTACATGTACATTGTACTGGCCTCCATTAGGCTACATGTACATTGTACTGGCCTCTATGAGGCTACATGTACATTGTACTGGCCTTTATGAGGCTACATGTACATTGTACTGGCCTTCATGAGGCTACCTGTACATTGTACTGGCCTCTATGAGGCTACATGTACATTGTACTGGCCTTTATGAGGCTTCATGTACATTGTACTGGCCTACATGAGGCTACATGTACATTGTACTGACCTTTATGAGGCTACCTGTACATTGTACTGGCCTCTATGAGGCTACATGTACATTGTACTGGCCTTTATGAGGCTACATGTACATTGTACTGGCCTCCATTAGGCTACATGTACATTGTACTGGCCTTTATGAGGCTACCTGTACATTGTACTGGCCTCTATGAGGCTACCTGTACATTGTACTGGCCTCTATGAGGCTACCTGTACATTGTACTGGCCTCCTTGAGGCTACATGTACATTGTACTGGCCTCTATGAGGCTACATGTACATTGTACTGGCCGCTATGAGGCTACATGTACATTGTACTGGCCTCCATGAGGCTACATGTACATTGTACTGGCCTCCTTGAGGCTACATGTACATTGTACTGGCCTTCATGAGGCTACATGTACATTGTACTGCCCTTTATGAGGCTACGTGTACATTGTACTGGCCTTTATCAGGCTACCTGTACATTGTACTGGCCTTAATGAGGCTACATGTACATTGTACTGGCCTTTATGAGGCTACATGTACATTGTACTGGCCTTTATGAGGCTACATGTACATTGTACTGGCCTTTATGAGGCAACATGTACATTGTACTGGTCGCTATGAGGCTACATGTACATTGTACTGGCCTCTATGAGGCTACATGTACATTGTACTGGCCTCTATGAGGCTACATGTACATTGTACTGGCCTCTATGAGGCTACATGTACATTTTACTGGCCTCTATGTGGCTACATGTACATTGTACTGACCTTTATGAGGCTACATGTACATTGTACTGGCCTTCATGAGGCTACCTGTACATTGTACTGGCCTTTATGAGGCTACATGTACATTGTACTGGCCTCTATGAGGCTACATGTACATTGTACTGGGCTTTATCAGGCTACCTGTACATTGTACTGGCCTTTATGAGGCTACCCTGTACATTGTACTGGCCTCTATGAGGCTACATGTACATTGTACTGGCCTTTATGAGGCTACATGTACATTGTACTGGCCTCTATGAGGCTACATGTACATTGTACTGGCCTTTATCAGGCTACCTGTACATTGTACTGGCCTCTATGAGGCTACATGTACATTGTACTGGCCTTTATCAGGCTACCTGTACATTGTACTGGCCTCTATGAGGCTACATGTACATTGTACTGGCCTCTATGAGGCTACATGTACATTGTACTGGCCTCTATGAGGCTACATGTACATTGTACTGGCCTTCATGAGGCTACCTGTACATTGTACTGGCCTCTATGAGGCTACCTGTACATTGTACTGGCCTCCATGAGGCTACATGTACATTGTACTGGCCTCTATGAGGCTACATGTACAGTGTACTGGCCTTTATGAGGCTACTGTACATTGTACTGGCCTCTATGAGGCTACATGTACATTGTACTGGCATGTACATTGTACTGGTCGCTATGAGGCTACATGTACATTGTACTGGCCTCTATGAGGCTACATGTACATTGTACTGGCCTCCATGAGGCTACATGTACATTGTACTGGCCTTTATGAGGCTACATGTACATTGTACTGGCCTCCATGAGGTTACATGTACATTGTACTGGCCTCTATGAGGCAACATGTACATTGTACTGGCCTCTATGAGGCTACCTATACATTGTACTGGCCTCTATGTGGCTACATATACATTGTACTGGCCTCTATGAGGTTACATGTACATTGTACTGGCCTCTATGAGGCTACATGTACATTGTACAGTCCTTTATGAGGCTACATGTACATTGTACTGGCCTCTATGAGGCTACATGTACATTGTACAGTCCTTTATGAGGCTACATATACATTGTACTGGCCTCTATGAGGCTACATGTACATTGTACTGACCTTTATGAGGCTACATGTACATTGTACTGGCCTTTATGAGGCTACATGTACATTGTACTGGCCTTCATGAGGCTACATGTACATTGTACTGGCCTTTATGAGGCTACATGTACATTGTACTGGCCTTTATGAGGCAACATGTACATTGTACTGGCATGTACATTGTACTCGTCGCTATGAGGCTACATGTACATTGTACTGGCCTCTATGAGGCTACATGTACATTGTACTGGCCTCTATGAGGCAACATGTACATTGTACTGGCATGTACATTGTACTGGTCGCTATGAGGCTACATGTACATTGTACTGGCCTCTATGAGGCTACATGTACATTGTACTGGTCGCTATGAGGCTACATGTACATTGTACTGACCTTTATGAGGCTTCATGTACATTGTACTGGCCTACATGAGGCTACATGTACATTGTACTGACCTTTATGAGGCTACCTGTACATTGTACTGGCCTTTATGAGGCTACATGTACATTGTACTGGCCTTTATGTGGCTACATGTACATTGAACTGGCCTCTATGAGGCTACATGTACATTGTACTGGCCTTTATGAGGCTACATGTACATTGTACTGGGCTCCATGAGGCTACATGTACATTGTACTGGCCTCCATGAGGCTACCTGTACATTGTACTGGCCTTTATGAGGCTACATGTACATTGTACTGCCCTTTATGTGGCTACATGTACATTGTACTGGTCTTCATGAGGCTACCTGTACATTGTACTGGCCTCTATGAGGCTACATGTACATTGTACTGGCCTTTATGAGGCTACATGTACATTGTACTGGCCTCCATTAGGCTACATGTACATTGTACTGGCCTTTATGAGGCTACATGTACATTGTACTGGCCTCTATGAGGCTACATGTACATTGTACTGGCCTTTATGAGGCTACATGTACATTGTACTGGCCTTCATGAGGCTACCTGTACATTGTACTGGCCTCTATGAGGCTACCTGTACATTGTACTGGCCTTTATGAGGCTACATGTACATTGTACTGGCCTCCATTAGGCTACATGTACATTGTACTGGCCTTTATGAGGCTACATGTACATTGTACTGGCCTCCATTAGGCTACATGTACATTGTACCGGCCTTTATGAGGCTACATGTACATTGTACTGGCCTTTATGAGGCAACATGTACATTGTACTGGTCGCTATGAGGCTACATGTACATTGTACTGGCCTCTATGAGGCTACATGTACATTGTACTGGCCTCTATGTGGCTACATGTACATTGTACTGACCTTTATGAGGCTACATGTACATTGTACTGGCCTTCATGAGGCTACCTGTACATTGTACTGGCCTTTATGAGGCTACTTGTACATTGTACTGGCCTCTATGAGGCTACATGTACATTGTACTGGGCTTTATCAGGCTACCTGTACATTGTACTGGCCTTTATGAGGCTACCCTGTACATTGTACTGGCCTCTATGAGGCTACATGTACATTGTACTGGCCTTTATGAGGCTACATGTACATTGTACTGGCCTTTATGAGGCTACATGTACATTGTACTGGCCTTTATCAGGCTACCTGTACATTGTACTGGCCTCTATGAGGCTACATGTACATTGTACTGGCCTTTATCAGGCTACCTGTACATTGTACTGGCCTCTATGAGGCTACATGTACATTGTACTGGCCTCTATGAGGCTACATGTACATTGTACTGGCCTCTATGAGGCTACATGTACATTGTACTGGCCTTCATGAGGCTACCTGTACATTGTACTGGCCTCTATGAGGCTACCTGTACATTGTACTGGCCTCCATGAGGCTACATGTACATTGTACTGGCCTCTATGAGGCTACATGTACAGTGTACTGGCCTCTATGAGGCTACATGTACATTGTACTGGCCTTTATGAGGCTACTGTACATTGTACTGGCCTCTATGAGGCTACATGTACATTGTACTGGCATGTACATTGTACTGGTCGCTATGAGGCTACATGTACATTGTACTGGCCTCTATGAGGCTACATGTACATTGTACTGGCCTCCATGAGGCTACATGTACATTGTACTGGCCTTTATGAGGCTACATGTACATTGTACTGGCCTCCATGAGGTTACATGTACATTGTACTGGCCTCTATGAGGCAACATGTACATTGTACTGGCCTCTATGAGGCTACCTATACATTGTACTGGCCTCTATGTGGCTACATGTACATTGTACTGGCCTCTATGAGGTTACATGTACATTGTACTGGCCTCTATGAGGCTACATGTACATTGTACAGTCCTTTATGAGGCTACATGTACATTGTACTGGCCTCTATGAGGCTACATGTACATTGTACAGTCCTTTATGAGGCTACATATACATTGTACTGGCCTCTATGAGGCTACATGTACATTGTACTGACCTTTATGAGGCTACATGTACATTGTACTGGCCTTTATGAGGCTACATGTACATTGTACTGGCCTTCATGAGGCTACATGTACATTGTACTGGCCTTTATGAGGCTACATGTACATTGTACTGGCCTTTATGAGGCAACATGTACATTGTAGTGGCATGTACATTGTACTCGTCGCTATGAGGCTACATGTACATTGTACTGGCCTCTATGAGGCTACATGTACATTGTACTGGCCTCTATGAGGCAACATGTACATTGTACTGGCATGTACATTGTACTGGTCGCTATGAGGCTACATGTACATTGTACTGGCCTCTATGAGGCTACATGTACATTGTACTGGTCGCTATGAGGCTACATGTACATTGTACTGACCTTTATGAGGCTTCATGTACATTGTACTGGCCTACATGAGGCTACATGTACATTGTACTGACCTTTATGAGGCTACCTGTACATTGTACTGGCCTTTATGAGGCTACATGTACATTGTACTGGCCTTTATGTGGCTACATGTACATTGAACTGGCCTCTATGAGGCTACATGTACATTGTACTGGCCTTTATGAGGCTACATGTACATAGTACTGGCCTCCATGAGGCTACATGTACATTGTACTGGCCTCCATGAGGCTACCTGTACATTGTACTGGCCTTTATGAGGCTACATGTACATTGTACTGCCCTTTATGTGGCTACATGTACATTGTACTGGTCTTCATGAGGCTACCTGTACATTTTACTGGCCTCTATGAGGCTACATGTACATTGTACTGGCCTTTATGAGGCTACATGTACATTGTACTGGCCTCCATTAGGCTACATGTACATTGTACTGGCCTTTATGAGGCTACATGTACATTGTACTGGCCTCTATGAGGCTACATGTACATTGTACTGGCCTTTATGAGGCTACCTGTACATTGTACTGGCCTCTATGAGGCTACCTGTACATTGTACTGGCCTTTATGAGGCTACATGTACATTGTACTGGCCTCCATTAGGCTACCTGTACATTGTACTGGCCTCTATGAGGCTACCTGTACATTGTACTGGCCTCTATGAGGCTACCTGTACATTGTACTGGCCTCCTTGAGGCTACATGTACATTGTACTGGCCTCTATGAGGCTACATGTACATTGTACTGGCCTCCATGAGGCTACATGTACATTGTACTGGCCTCCTTGAGGCTACATGTACAGTGTACTGGCCTTTATGAGGCTACTGTACATTGTACTGGCCTCTATGAGGCTACATGTACATTGTACTGGCATGTACATTGTACTGGTCGCTATGAGGCTACATGTACATTGTACTGGCCTCTATGAGGCTACATGTACATTGTACTGGCCTCCATGAGGCTACATGTACATTGTACTGGCCTTTATGAGGCTACATGTACATTGTACTGGCCTCCATGAGGTTACATGTACATTGTACTGGCCTCTATGAGGCAACATGTACATTGTACTGGCCTCTATGAGGCTACCTATACATTGTACTGGCCTCTATGTGGCTACATGTACATTGTACTGGCCTCTATGAGGTTACATGTACATTGTACTGGCCTCTATGAGGCTACATGTACATTGTACAGTCCTTTATGAGGCTACATGTACATTGTACTGGCCTCTATGAGGCTACATGTACATTGTACAGTCCTTTATGAGGCTACATATACATTGTACTGGCCTCTATGAGGCTACATGTACATTGTACTGACCTTTATGAGGCTACATGTACATTGTACTGGCCTTTATGAGGCTACATGTACATTGTACTGGCCTTCATGAGGCTACATGTACATTGTACTGGCCTTTATGAGGCTACATGTACATTGTACTGGCCTCTATGAGGCTACATGTACATTGTACAGTCCTTTATGAGGCTACATGTACATTATACTGGCCTCTATGAGGCTACATG
This sequence comes from Acholoe squamosa, assembly GCA_949317995.1. NCBI lineage: Eukaryota > Metazoa > Annelida > Polychaeta > Phyllodocida > Polynoidae > Acholoe > Acholoe squamosa. The sequence continues at coordinate 77,883,272 of OX439046.1, read as the reverse complement.
TACATTGTACAGTCCTTTATGAGGCTACACGTACATTGTACTGGCCTCTATGAGGCTACATGTACATTGTACTGACCTTTATGAGGCTACCTGTACATTGTACTGGCCTTTATGAGGCTACATGTACATTGTACTGGCCTCTAAGGCTACATGTACATTGTACTGGCCTTCATGAGGCTACATGTACATTGTACTGGCCTTTATGAGGCTACATGTACATTGTACTGGCCTCTATGAGGCTACATGTACATTGTACTGGCCTCTATGAGGCTACATGTACATTGTACTGGCCTTTATGAGGCTACATGTACATTGTACTGGCCTTTATGAGGCTACATGTACATTGTACTGGCCTCTAAGGCTACATGTACATTGTACTGGCCTCTATGTGGCTATGTGTACATTGTACTGGCCTTTATGAGGCTACATGTACATTGTACTGGCCTCTATGAGGCTACATGTACATTGTACTGGCCTTAATGAGGCTACATGTACATTGTACTGGCCTTTATGAGGCTACATGTACATTGTACTGGCCTCTATGAGGCTACATGTACATTGTACTGGCCTCTATGTGGCTACATGTACATTGTACAGTCCTTTATGAGGCTACATGTACATTGTACTGGCCTTTATGTGGCTACATGTACATTGTACTGGCCTCTAAGGCTACATGTACATTGTACTGGCCTTTATGAGGCAACATGTACATTGTACTGGCATGTACATTGTACAGTCCTTTATGAGGCTTCATGTACATTGTACTGGCCTACATGAGGCTACATGTACATTGTACTGGCCTCTATGAGGCTACATGTACATTGTACTGGCCTCTATGAGCCTACATGTACATTGTACAGTCCTTTATGAGGCTACATGTACATTGTACTGGCCTCTATGAGGCTACATGTACATTGTACTGGCCTCTATGAGGCTACATGTACATTGTACTGGCCTCTATGAGGCTACATGTACATTGTACTGGCCTCTATGAGGCTACATGTACATTGTACTGGCCTCTATGAGGCTACATGTACATTGTACTGGCCTCTATGAGGCTACATGTACATTGTACTGGCCTCTATGAGACTACATGTACATTGTACTGGCCTCTATGAGGCTACATGTACATTGTACTGGCCTCTATGAGACTACATGTACATTGTACTGGCCTCCATGAGGCTACTGTACATTGTACTGGCCTCTATGAGGCTACATGTACATTGTACTGGCATGTACATTGTACTGGTCGCTATGAGACTACATGTACATTGTACTGGCCTCCATGAGGCTACTGTACATTGTACTGGCCTCTATGAGACTACATGTACATTGTACTGGCCTCCATGAGGCTACTGTACATTGTACTGGCCTCTATGAGGCTACATGTACATTGTACTGGCATGTACATTGTACTGGTCGCTATGAGACTACATGTACATTGTACTGGCCTCCATGAGGCTACTGTACATTGTACTGGCCTCTATGAGGCTACATGTACATTGTACTGGCATGTACATTGTACTGGCCTTCATGAGGCTACATGTACATTGTACTGGCCTCTATGAGGCTACATGTACATTGTACAGTCCTTTATGAGGCTGCATGTACATTATACTGGCCTCTATGAGGCTACATGTACATTGTACAGTCCTTTATGAGGCTACACGTACATTGTACTGGCCTCTATGAGGCTACATGTACATTGTACTGACCTTTATGAGGCTACCTGTACATTGTACTGGCCTTAATGAGGCTACATGTACATTGTACTGCCCTTTATGAGGCTACATGTACATTGTACTGGCATCTATGAGGCTACATGTACATTGTACTGGCCTCTATGTGGCTACATGTACATTGTACAGTCCTTTATGAGGCTACATGTACATTGTACTGGCCTTTATGTGGCTACATGTACATTGTACTGGCCTCTAAGGCTACATGTACATTGTACTGGCCTTTATGAGGCAACATGTACATTGTACTGGCATGTACATTGTACAGTCCTTTATGAGGCTTCATGTACATTGTACTGGCCTACATGAGGCTACATGTACATTGTACTGGCCTCTATGAGGCTACATGTACATTGTACAGTCCTTTATGAGGCTACATGTACATTGTACTGGCCTCTATGAGCCTACATGTACATTGTACAGTCCTTTATGAGGCTACATGTACATTGTACTGGCCTCTATGAGGCTACATGTACATTGTACTGGCCTCTATGAGGCTACATGTACATTGTACTGGCCTCTATGAGGCTACATGTACATTGTACTGGCCTCTATGAGGCTACATGTACATTGTACTGGCCTCTATGAGGCTACATGTACATTGTACTGGCCTCTATGAGACTACATGTACATTGTACTGGCCTCTATGAGGCTACATGTACATTGTACTGGCCTCTATGAGACTACATGTACATTGTACTGGCCTCCATGAGGCTACTGTACATTGTACTGGCCTCTATGAGGCTACATGTACATTGTACTGGCATGTACATTGTACTGGTCGCTATGAGGCTACATGTACATTGTACTGGCCTTCATGAGGCTTCATGTACAGTGTACAGTCCTTTATGAGGCTACATGTACATTGTACTGGCCTACATGAGGCTACCTGTACATTGTACTGGCCTCTATGAGGCTACATGTACATTGTACTGGCCTTTATGAGGCTACATGTACATTGTACTGGCCTCTATGAGGCTACATGTACATTGTACTGGCCTTTATGAGGCTACATGTACATTGTACTGGCCTCTATGAGACTACATGTACATTGTACTGGCCTCTATGAGGCTACATGTACATTGTACTGGCCTCTATGAGACTACATGTACATTGTACTGGCCTCTATGAGGCTACATGTACATTGTACTGGCCTTTATGAGGCTACATGTACATTGTACTGGCCTCTATGAGGCTACCTGTACATTGTACTGGCCTCTATGAGGCTACATGTACATTGTACTGGCCTCTATGAGGCTACATGTACATTGTACTGGCCTCTATGAGGCTACCTGTACATTGTACTGGCCTCTCTGAGGTTACATGTACATTGTACTGGCCTCTATGAGGCTACATGTACATTGTACTGGCCTTTATGTGGCTACATGTACATTGTACTGGCCTCTATGAGGCTACATGTACATTGTACTGACCTTTATAAGACTACATGTACATTGTACTGGCCTTCATGAGGCTACATGTACATTGTACTGGCCTCTATGAGGCTACATGTACATTGTACTGGCCTTCATGAGGCTACATGTACATTGTACTGGCCTTCATGAGGCTACATGAACATTGTACTGACCTGTATGAGGCTACATGTACATTGTACTGGCCTCTATGAGGCTACATGTACATTGTACTGGCCTCCATGAGGCTACCTGTACATTGTACTGTGCTTTATGAGCCTACATGTACATTGTACTGGCCTTCATGAGGCTACATGAACATTGTACTGGCCTCTATGTGGCTACATGTACATTGTACTGGCCTCCATGAGGCTACCTGTACATTGTACTGTGCTTTATGAGCCTACATGTACATTGTACTGGCCTTCGTGAGGCTACATGAACATTGTACTGGCCTCTATGTGGCTACATGTACATTGTACTGGCCTTTAGGAGGATCGGTGAATACCTTCTCCACTTGTGGTATGGGAGACATATCTACTTTATTTCAAAATACCTGATGACAGACTTCTTCCTATTTTACTGAGCATCCCTGACACCTTAAACACATTCCCTCATTGATGATTTCAGTGATAAGGCAGCTCTATCAAAACCCTGTAGTCTCTGTTGACAGCATTCCGCATGGAAGGATTTTAAAAGCATAGGCAAAATTTGCTTTAAATTTTAAAATATCTAGCTGCAGAAGTGTTTTTGGCCATTTCATTCATTTCACCCTCATTGAGGATACAGTACCAAATAGAACATCAGTTTGTAAAAACCTGATGAGCACAGATTTAATTTGTAAAACCAATAATGTCCCTTTGTAAGACATCATGACAGTGACAGCCATTATAACCATCCCAGTGAGTCAGATGTTGATTTCAGGCAGTTTGAATAAATCAATGCACTTCTAGAATCAATTTGATGATTGGGTGAAAAGGAAGAAAAGGCTTGATAAAAGTTGTATGCCCCATCCAGAGCTCCGTCCCACACATTGATATGATGCAGTACTAGGAGGTGGACATAACCAGCGACCTGATGCAAATCATGAAATCATTAAACCGCAATCAATGAGTTTGCCCAGCCATCCTGTTGGTATTGTGTCAGCGTGTGGGAAATCCAGACAATATTCACAGATCATGTTGTAAAATTCTCATCATGAGGCATGTGGGTATTGGGAGAGAGACTATCGCATGAGTGTTGAAAACTGATTGGTTTTTTAGCGCCTCCCACGCTGCGTAGCGGCGGTACCGCGAAGCGGTACGGGAGTGCGCTATGATGATTGCATTTGCCCCATGTGATGAGGTCTCACAATACAAAATTACTGAATAGAGAAATTGATAATTGTGAAATCTTCTTTATGTCTGCTTTTATGAGACATGTCATCAAAAACTGGTATACCGACATTAACAGCAGGAGGCGTTTTTTTAGCGCCTCCCACGCTGCGTAGCGGCGGTACCGCGAAGCGGTACGGGAGGGCACTATGATGATTGCATTTGCCCCATGTGATGAGGTCTCACAATACAAAATTTCTGAATAGAGAAATTAATAATTGTGAAATCTTTATGTCTGCTTTTACGAGACATGTCATCAAACACTGGTATACCGACATTAACGGCGGGAGGCGTTTTTTTACGTGGTCACAACCGCATTTCTTGTATGGCAATCTGGTACGACAGAGTTATGAATGACTAAGGACCTGTTTCAGGTAGCAGGAGGGCCAGCCATATTCTAAATAAGTATCATATTCGGACAAGATTTTTTGATAGATAGGATATGGGACACAGGACTACACTCAAACTGTAGTCACCACATGATAAGATTAGCTATCACAGATATAGATTCTTGGTAACTAATATCTTAGTAGGGAGGCAAAATCTCAAAAGAGGCCTAGAAATCACTTTATGAGGGGGAAATGTTAGGGGTGGTATCCATGCAAGACTTGAAGTATGGTCCATATTGATCAACTTTGGGGTGGATGCCACGCGCATAAATTGTTTTTCTCTGAAGTAGGGCCAGATAAAGGTAGCTATTACCAAAATTCCTTGTTTTTGCCATAACTTTGCAGCCAATGATGTTAGACATTCATTTGAAGTGTCTACTAGCACGTTTTGAGGGTCTAGAAACACATTGGAGACATCCTGATTTTTCTCAGATGCATGCTGAGCCTAATTTAGACCTATTTAAGGTCGCCATTACCAGGATTCACTGAGAAAAACGATTTATGCAATTTTGGGAGGTATTGTCTACAGTAACCCCAGCTTTACAACAAATTAGTGTCGTTTGGCTCACCTGGGGATGACTGGATGATAAACGAGACATGTAACCTCCAAACCTGGTCCCCTGGCCTGGAGCTTTCTATTGTCACAGCACTTCCTGTGTCCTTCCGCTTTGCTGTATTAAATATTCATACACCCCAGGTGTCTGTAAGGTATACCTATTTATACCCTATCAAGTTACTGGTGCAAAGACGTAGGTGCTCATGGAAAAACATTTTGAATGATTATTGGTTTTTTGACATCAAGATCCATTGGGACACTTAGATCTTGAGTAGCTGTACACATAGGTTAATGTACCGGTTATAAATACTAACAATTTGAAATCTTTTGACTAATACCATTACTTGGATAATTGTTTAAGTTTGAACTTTGAAATTTTTCACAGTTACTTTCCTTTTATGGTCTCACAGTGTATAAGAATAATGGCTGACCCTAACATTTCTTCAATGAAGCAATAATGCATATGCACCAATGTGTAATCAGTGTCATAAATACCAGGTACATAAATAGTCACATCACTTCAGTTATCTATTGGCACCATGCTGAAACAATCATAGGTTCTTAATAGTACATCAGAATCATGCACCAATTGGTTATTGTATTTATCTAAAGTTGAGGTAAATACAATAACAGTCCCATAGATTTAACCAAGAACCTCTGTACCACACCCCAGTACGATAACCTCTGTACCACACCCAAGTACGATAACCTCTGTACCACACCCCAGTACGATAACCTCTGTACCACACCCCAGTACGATAACCTCTGTACCACACCCCAGTACGATAACCTCTGTACCACACCCCAGTACGATAACCTCTGTACCACACCCCAGTACGATAACCTCTGTACCACACCCCAGTACGATAACCTCTGTACCACAACCCAGTACGATAACCTCTGTACCACACCCCAGTACGATAACCTCTGTACCACACCCCAGTACGATAACCTCTGTACCACACCCCAGTATGATAACCCGTTCATTGCAAATGGTCACGTAACTAATGATGACATGATTACTAATGCCAAATAAATGAATTTCTGAACATTTCTAACCAAAAATAACTTGAGATAAATACAAAGGAGCACTCAAAATTGGTCCTTAATTCTCGTGTACCTTTGTCTATTTAATGGACACACAGCCATAAAATTATCTCGAGATGGCAGTTGTGTTAAGTTGTCCAATAATGGCCTTTTGAGATAAGATTAGTGACATTAGCAGCTTCCAGTTCTAACCTCGTAACCAGACTTGTTTCTGACATGTCGTGCAGCTTCTGAAACATGGCCGCATTAGCACTCTAGCAGAATTAGGGGACCGGACTGCTTCCCGCACAACCACCTGCAGGCTGACATGAGCTGTATCCGGCTCACATCAAACTTGCTCTGTACCGATATGAACATAACACGATATTCCCAGATCTGAACTGCCATGGACATGCATACAGGTAAAGAAGAAAGCTCGCCTTACATTTATCCACATCCAATCATGATGACCATAAACCGTCCATATTTGTCACTGTTTGTCTGCACTGGTATTTCCTATATGTCATTGCACACCACTAAACTGATAGGCACAGAAAATAAAACCACATCACCTCATAATGCTAATCTTAGCTAATCTGATAAGCTGAGTAAATCATATATACAGTATTCCTCTAGACAAACATCATACCACCAGTACTGAGGTCCAATTATAGATGCCGCTATTCTCATTGTGGCTTCATCATCAGACAGACCTATGTGAGATACCCTCGTATGGCTTCTATATAATGACCCGGATGTTGAAAACAACAGAAGCTTGGCACAAAATGGAGCCTGCAGAATACCCATAAGCCATCAATAAGGATTTACGGATGTCAAATAAAAGGGGCTGAGGAAAGTCTTCAATTCTTTGAAATTTGAAACCTTAAGCAGGCCAATTAAGTACCAAATAGTATGATCTTGATAGTCTAACCAGGTGTAAGGCCCTTTTCCACAACTATAAAATACTGCATCACCCTACATCTGGTAAGCCTTTTGTTACTAACATAATGTTGATGGCCCTTACTGGTGGATTAAGTGTTTCCCCATGGATATAATGATGGTGTGTCCAAAGCTGCCGCTGGCTGCAGTATAGGCCTACGCTGTAAGAAATGCTGTCAAATTATCAGCGCTTGTCAGAAACTTTGGGATAAATATTTCACCATTGTTTTCTACAGAGATTTTCTTATAATGGAGTGCTCTACTGTATCGTCATCTGGGGCACTTACTGACACACATTCGCAAAATAGTAATCGTAAAAGTATTTCTGCTTTCAAACTAAAATTACCAGCATTTCGATTGGCCCCCCACCAACCATATCTAAAATTGAACTCTCATTCATTCAAAAGTTTTTTTCTGTCAGAGTTAGGAATATTTAAAAAATAAATAAAAGACGAGTCACAGGATTAACTTTGTAGTAATCTTGATTGGGTCATTGTATTGCCCTTATAGAAAACCCTACAGGGCATATTCACATGCAATTCAAGGTTCTACCTATCGATCACAATTTTATTTTTAGGGACAAAATCTTTAGAGGTGCCTCATTCACAGGGTTGTTTTCTATGCAGAGTAGTGTGCTCTATGCATGAGACTGTTTGACTAATCAATTTTCACTAACCAAAATTGCTTAGTTGGCTCATAGAATACTAGCCCTAGCATTATCGCAGGAACTTCCTATTAGTCAGGTTGACACAATATTATTTCTCCCTCCCATTGCAGCAATAACCTATGACAGCGCTGGCCTTCTGCCCACGCCTGTCTCCCTCAGTGTCATCACTGGTGTTGGCACCTGCCACCCAGCCTGACATTTAACCTTAATCTGCAGTCATGACAATGACCCTGCGACCTTTACATGCTAGGCCGTGGTGAGCAGTACACAGAGGAACAATCTTTGAAGGTAGGAGCCTTTTTGTGGCCTAGCTCATTCAAAATCCTTCATACAATGACTATATTAACTGTCCATTGTATCTAATATAATACTTGTACTGCATAGTCAGTACCTGCATAGAGGCCATATCGCATGTACCATCAGTAATGTTCCCTATTCATCAACCTCTCAAAGAATGGCCACAGCTCATCTATACATCATCATATTCCATTGGCATCACATAAACAATGATAAACGAGTTTGTACTGCATAGCTAGAGTCATTTAAACATGCATAAGGCCCAACTTTGGTGTCTAATCCACTTTGAAAATTAAAAATCTTTTTGTACATTTGTCACTACTTGCACATCCTATATGGTGCTAAGATACATCTTTCCATACACCAAATAGTCTTTTCTCATAAGCCAAACATGTCTACAATTGAATACAAATGATAGCAACACCACACAAGATAATAGGTTGCCACTATAAAAGTAGAACTCTAATCATTTCAAAAATGCTTGTAGCCATCAGTAATGTTCCCTATTCATATGTGGTGCTAAAATGTATCTTTACATACACCAAGTACTCTTTTCACATAAGCCAGACATGTCTATAATTGAGAAGAAATGCTACAAACCCTATACAAGGTGGTAGGTTGATACTTTGAAAACATAACTTTGACCATCCAGTAATATCTGTAACCATCAGTAACGTCCCTGGAACGTAGCTGATCGCGGTGTGCATTGAAAATCACTTATATGTACCTGGCATGGATAATTCCTGGAGTACATAAAAAAGATTTTTTATGGAAGACCCCCCACAGGGTACCTCTTGATTGCATATAGTAAGAAGATTGGTGATATTCCCTAACCAGGTTAGATGGACTCTATCAGTTACGTTCCACCCTTGAAAATTCATAATTAAATGCATATAAAAAATAAATTATGCCCCAAGACTCACCCAAACCTTATGGAAATCTTAGCTATGACCCCTGGTAAGGAATGAAAATATTATTGGAGAAGTCTTTCTCTTGCTATTATATGCCCAAGGAACCACATGTGCAGTAAATCTTGGAATGACCCATATACAAATGACCTGTACACCCCCTGGGTGAGTAGATAGAATGTATACTACCTTGGACTTGGAGCTCAGTGCTGCCACCTGTGTATTATCGATGATACTCCTGTAGTCTCCAAGCAGCTACAAGCAGCTTACTGAAAGGGCAGGGGGGATCCAACCCAGTCTCTGGCGCCCAACTGTATCAATAGTACAGTCTGGGAGTACTCATTCCAGCCACTTTGACCACTTGGGGGCAGTGCTAATTGTTGCATTGGGTATGAAGCAGCAGATGCTGTGTTCTGCCACTTTTTAACAACCTGGACTGCTCTCTTCTGTAGCCTTTTCATTTATATCCAAAATATCTCTGATTATGGATTCCCTTTCTCACTTCTGTGTCCATTTGTACACAGATAATGAAAAAGGGATTTCTTCTAGCAGGCTATAAATTATTTTGATATAGACTTTGACATTTTGAGGAGGGAGGAGGGAGTAATAGAGATAAAACAAGTAACATATTCATTGGTATACTGGGACAATGGACATGAATTGTTTTTTACATACCACAACACACTAAATCAATATTTGAAAGTGCATTTTCAGCTTTATTGTCATCATTTTACAGTTTAAATGGGAAACATGGGAACATGACAGGAAACCAAGATTCATGGAACTTCAAACACAAAAACTTCAAATTAATATGATTAGGTAATAAGGCAAGAAATGCAGCAAATGGTTCAAATTGTTCAGAAACACTTGAATACCAATATACCCCCAGTGGCGTATCCAGGATTTGAAAAAGGAGGGGGTGCATCCCAAAAGGAGGGGGGTGCACCCCCTGTTTTTGATCAAAGTCTGGGGTGCAAAATATGCAGGTAAACTCTTAAATACTGGCAAAAAGGAGGGGGTGTGTTCCCCCGCCCCATCTAAATCCGCCACTGTACCCTAATCATTTTACATGATACTATGGTGTATACTGTAATACCTCACACATAAGCTATAGTCAGCATATGAGACTTGAATATTCCTGGATTTGCCTTAGAGATGCGTAAGTGTATAGCTGTGACTTACCATACCACAGGTTACCTTATTCATGAGGATGGACCTCTTGTGCACTTTAGAGGACTGGGGAAGTTGGATGTGTTTTATAGGTGAGAATAATCTACATAAAATTACTACTAAACTGGTCTAAATTATGTGCATGGCACACCTTGTATTATCTCCTGATCCTGGGGGTGAACCTATTTGCGAGGTGCACCTTATATACAAGGTATTATAGTATATGCAGGGTTTTACTATTTTTAAAGTTTCTATTTCTTTATGTTATACAAGCATCCCACAATTCACATAAAAGTATGTGTACATGATATAATGGGTAACGAACATTGCACGAGTTCAACGATTCACAAAGAATATGTATACTGAGCTTCAAAATCCCCCATTTACAGCTACTAAGATATACATATTTCCAAACTACCAACCAGCCTTTATTTGTGGCAATGGCCAACATTAAAATAGATTGAGACAACAATGATTCATCCCTTTATTGCAGGTACATACATCAATAAAATTGTTATCTTTTGCCATTGGCATTGAGTAATAATTGAAATCATTCTTAGGGATAAAATCTAGGGGGCTGTCAAATCCATGAAGTACAATTACACTTGATCATTGGGGACAAGAATCAAGGGGCAGTACATTCTTCAAACTCTAATTCCACTCAATCCTTGAAGACAAGAATCAAGGGGCAGTACATTCTTCACATTCCAATTACACGAGATCCTTGGAGACAAGAATCAAGGGGCGGTACATTCTTCAAATTCCAATTACACTCGATCCTTGGAGACAAGAATCAAGGGGCGGTACATTCTTCAAATTCCAATTACACTCGATCCTTGGAGACAAGAATCAAGGGGCGGTACATTCTTCACATTCCAATTACACTCGATCCTTGGAGACAAGAATCAAGGGGCGGTACATTCTTCAAATTCCAATTACACTCGATCCTTGGAGACAAGAATCAAGGGGCGGTACATTCTTCAAATTCCAATTACACTCGATCCTTGGAGACAAGAATCAAGGGGCGGTACATTCTTCACATTCCAATTACACTAGATCCTTGGAGAGAAGAATCAAGGGGCGGTACATTCTTCACATTCCAATTACACTAGATCCTTGGAGACAAGAATCAAGGGGCGGTACATTCTTCAAATTCCAATTACACTCGATCCTTGGAGACAAGAATCAAGGGGCGGTACATTCTTCACATTCCAATTACACTCGATCCTTGGAGACAAGAATCAAGGGGCGGTACATTCTTCAAATTCCAATTACACTCGATCCTTGGAGACAAGAATCAAGGGGCGGTACATTCTTCACATTCCAATTACACTCGATCCTTGGAGACAAGAATCAAGGGGCGGTACATTCTTCAAATTCCAATTACACTCGATCCTTGGAGACAAGAATCAAGGGGCGGTACATTCTTCAAATTCCAATTACACTCGATCCTTGGAGACAAGAATCAAGGGGCGGTACATTCTTCACATTCCAATTACACTCGATCCTTGGAGACAAGAATCAAGGGGCGGTACATTCTTCAAATTCCAATTACACTCGATCCTTGGAGACAAGAATCAAGGGGCGGTACATTCTTCACATTCCAATTACACTCGATCCTTGGAGACAAGAATCAAGGGGCGGTACATTCTTCAAATTCCAATTACACTCGATCCTTAGAGACAAGAATCAAGGGGCGGTACATTATTCATATTCCAATTACACTCGATCCTTGGAGACAAGAATCAAGGGGCGGTACATTCTTCAAATTCCAATTACACTCGATCCTTGGAGACAAGAATCAAGGGGCGGTACATTCTTCACATTCCAATTACACTAGATCCTTGGAGACAAGAATCAAGGGGCGGTACATTCTTCACATTCCAATTACACTCGATCCTTGGAGACAAGAATCAAGGGGCGGTACATTCTTCAAATTCCAATTACACTCGATCCTTGGAGACAAGAATCAAGGGGCGGTACATTCTTCAAATTCCAATTACACTCGATCCTTGGAGACAAGAATCAAGGGGCGGTACATTCTTCACATTCCAATTACACTAGATCCTTGGAGACAAGAATCAAGGGGCGGTACATTCTTCAAATTCCAATTACACTCGATCCTTGGAGACAAGAATCAAGGGGCGGTACATTCTTCAAATTCCAATTACACTCGATCCTTGGAGACTAGAATCAAGGGGCGGTACATTATTCATATTCCAATTACATTCGATCCTTGGAGACAAGAATCAAGGGGCGGTACATTCTTCACATTCCAATTACACTAGATCCTTGGAGACAAGAATTAAGGGGCGGTACATTCTTCAAATTCCAATTACACTCGATCCTTGGAGACACCACTGTATGTATTCTTGCATTGACTTTCCACTGCATTACATCAGCTCTGAACAATCAAACTGAAATATAGAATAGAAACTTATTTTCATATCAAGATATTAATACACAATTTATACTGAAAAGGTGCCACCGTTCACAATAGGTGACATGCACTCTGTCCTAGTTCAAAACAAATTACACTTCTAATACATTCTTTTATAACCAATGCTCCAGGTAATTTACATTTATTTTAAATTTTTATCATGTTTAGGACCTGGTTTCGTGAATTCAATGCATTTGAGGGGCAGGGTAATCTTTGAGAAATTTTGGAGTGGGTCTTTTTTTCATAGGTATACTATGGGTTTGGGTGGTTACAATTGAGAAAGTAATTTTTCTTAAATATGTAAACTATTGCCATAGTTGCCAATGCAAATTGGTACCATGTCAACAATTGCTCAGTTGTCTACAGGTACAATTCTGTTATTTAACTATCTACTGTATGTCCATGTCGTGCACCCACCTACCCCCAATGTACACCCCTAATTTCATAGTTGTGCCATGTATGGGTACAGAGTTACAAGGGAAACATCATGTCAACAATTTCCCGGGCAATTGTTGACATGAGGCCTATTCCGTGTCAGTTCAACCAATCTTCCTGGATGACCATCTCAGATTTTCTTCTAACTCATATATATGATTGGTCCATGTATCTGAAGTGCTCTCCCCAAATATTTCCTCAAAATTCCAAATAGTGTCTGATTTTTGGCCCATGTAGTAGGAGGGGGGTCATCCCTTGGGAGCAAACCCAATCCTATATTTCAAGTATATCCTATATTTCAAGTATATACAGCATGAATAGACATGACACTGCTAACAGTTGGTCTTACCTACAACACTCAAAACTGCTGTATTTTAGGTTGTTTGTATAGAAAATGGTAGGAAAAAGCTTAAAATGATTGGTAAAATACCGAACTTAGAGGAATTTTTCTCACCCATAAAGAAATACGGAACACCTTAGCGACTACATTCAAATTAAAGCTCAAGATGAGGTCTTTCAGAAAATAAATATTGCGGGTCAATAACTTTGGGGTCACATGACTTTAATTGCTGCTGAATATAGGTCATTTGACTAAATTGGCTGACTTTGGCCACCAGCAGCGCCACCTGTATGTTGTTTTGAGGTAAAATTCTCATACCAAAACAAGCCCCACATCTACCTTGATATGTTTCCCAAAGATAAAGTTGCTGGAGATAAGATTGTAATTTTGACAGATTTTTGATTATCTAAAATTCTTGAGAGCCCATTGATTTTTTCTTATTTCCGAGCCTCAGTGCATCAACACACCGCGCAAGGGGTATGTTTTTATGCTTGTTTGCTGGTCTCTACAACTAGAAGTACATGTCTGAATAATTTAGGACCTGTAACAATAGCGGTTTTCTTATGACAGGCTTCTGAAAATGGCCCAGAAATGAGGGTTTGCTCCCGAGAGCTGACCCCCTCCCACTACATGGGCCAAAACTCAGAGACTATTTGGAATTTTGAGGAAATATTTGGGGAGAGTACTTCAGATATATGGACCAATCACATATATGAGTTAGAAGGAAATCCGAGATGGTCATCCGGGAAGATTGGTTGGACTGACATAAAATAGGCCATGATTATTTTTGTAGCACAGGTGCAATTCTGGTATTTAACTATCTACTGTATGTGCATTGTATGCACCTATATATCCCCCATTTACATCCCTAATTTCATAGTTGTCCCATGTATAGTGACAGAGCTACAGAGGGGCATGTCAATTTTTGCCCGAGCAATTGTTGACACGTCAACAATTGCCCGGGCAATTGTTGACATGATGTTTACCCTTGTAGCTCTGTACCTTTATATGGCACAACTGTGAAATTAGGGGTGTGCATAGGGGGTATGTGGGTGCACGAAATGGACATACAATAGATAGTTAGATAACAGAATTGTACCTGTGCTGCAAGTAGGTACGACAATAGAGCAATTGTTGACATGGTACCAAATTGCATTGGTAAGCATGGCAACAGTTTACATATTTAAGAAAAATTACCTCCGCAATAGTAACCACCCACACCCATAGTATACCTATAAAAAGAGAAATCACCCTACTCCAAAATTTCTCGGAGAACACCCTACCCCTCAAATGCATCAAATTCGCGAAACCAGGTCTTAGGCTTTATCTCTAATCTAAAGCTATTCACAGCACAAGGTGTCCTTGTGATAGTTACCTGTCACTTGTAGCTATTCTCCACATCTTCATAGATAATGTGTGACAAATGATGATGGCACTGAGATTATGTTAGATGGCTGGAACAGGTGACTGATGTTTGTTGACTGTTCCTGACAGCTGCAAAAAAAGTGAAAAGAAAAAAATTATATTTTTCCCTAAGGATAAAAGTTATTTTAACTGTGGTTAAGTGCATTCAAATGTTGCCTGTAACAGACCTTTCTTCAATCATTTTGTTATATATCACCAATGTAGGTTCAGAGAAAAATATGTAAAATTCTTACTCTCAGTATGTAACCAGTGTCTGGTGTCAGTACACACATTCTGGCCAAAATCAATGTTTTTATGGGAGGTGGGGAAGGGGGGCGCGCATAAAACATATCTGTCACTGGCTACAAAAACATGTATAGAAAGTGTTAAATGCAGCTATCTATCTCATTGTGACCAATGGCATTGTTGGAAATTAAATCGACTCGTTCTCCGCAACTACTGAACCAATTCCTATGAGAATTTAAATCTGGACTCCCTGTGAGCATAGGAAAAGTCACTGCTAGTTACAGAATGATTTGAATTTTTTTGTAAAAACGACCCCCTTCAAGGCTAGGCCTATGGGCAACGTCCAAAATTAAATTGACTCGTTCTGCGCAAGTACTGAATCGATTTCTATGAGAATTTAAATCTGGACTCCTTGTGAGCAAAGCAAAAATCGCTGCTAGTTACAGAATGATTAGAATTTTTTGTAGAAACGAACCCCTTCAAGCCTAGGCCTATGGGTTACGTGGACATAAATGCTGCCCTCTCGTGAGTCATATGGTATTCAGGACTGCAGTGAAGGTTGTTCTGACTGCTGATTGGTTTAGAATTAGACAGAAGAAATATTGGTAAAAATACGAACCGTCAGCTAAAATCAAACTCTGAGGTGTAGGCCTCACATAGGCTTTTGGAAAAGGTTGGGGCCATCGTGGTTTCTCCGGGATCCTGAAGATCCGCTGGTCGCTGGTGGTTGCCGGCGAACCCCTAGTGACCAGTCTGAGATACGAGTCGGGCCAGACGCTCTCACACACC
The DNA here is from genome assembly GCA_949317995.1 of Acholoe squamosa. Taxonomy (NCBI): domain Eukaryota; kingdom Metazoa; phylum Annelida; class Polychaeta; order Phyllodocida; family Polynoidae; genus Acholoe; species Acholoe squamosa. The sequence goes on along the minus strand of OX439046.1, from coordinate 77,867,142 downwards.
TGCCGCCATGAGAGTCGAGTGGCACGCGGGGGGGGGCTGTAAAACACATAATGTAGGAATTTTGAGATACATTAACAGATTAGGTTACTAGTAACTTGCAATTAGATTTTGTCTCTAAATATATATGATAAAACATATATTTTTCTAACATAAGTGACACTGCAATCAGATTATGTACTCCTAAGTTAATTTTCAATGCAATCTTTTGAAAATTATATTCTCGTTCCAGTTTATTAAATCTTGACATGTCTTCAAGCCGCACAGTAAGAACAGTGAAATAATTTAGCATGCTTATTTCTTCTATAAAACGCAGGGGGGGCTAAAATTTTGACAGGAGGGACCAGGAATAGATATGGGTCAGGTCGCCAGAAAGTGTAAGATTATGCCCTTGAAGGCCCTGAAAAACTAATTTTCTAATTACTTTATATAACCTTAACAAAATTGTCAAGGTATATCTCCTCAGCTCAGAAAACCAAAAAATACCGATCTAGGCCATCCGGTTCCATTTTTATTGCTTCTTTTGTGTCATGTAACGTCCAGTACCAAAATAATGAAATATGGAGGTAATAGAAGTTGCTCTCAGTAATATAAGAATGTCCCATTATGCATAACAAACAGATGAAATAACAAGGCCAATATGTCTATTATTGACTTCAATTACAGAATGGAACAAAATTTGAGATATGCATGTACAGCAGACTGCCTCCTACATGATGATAAAAGTACCGGACGTTACGTAACGTCCGGTACTTTTATCAGAATTATTTCACATAAGCTGCTCTCATATGGAGACAAATGCTGCTAGACACACAATTTCTTTACCAAAGTAGGGGATGATAGGGCCCTTCATATGGGTAATAACAAAGATTTTGAAGCTTCATGTTTTCCATGTTTTATAACCGATTTAGATTTAGGTACCGGACGTTACAAATTACAGATTTCCATTTTGAAAGACACATCATGAAAAATTCTCACTTAGTAACTTGTCCAAACCTCATGGAAATGATACCTATGATCATATACAATACAAAAACTAACTTTGGGATACTCTATAGTGTTCTTTATTCAATACAGGACACTTGTAAAAATTACCAAAAGTATAAAAAAGAACAAATTTGGCCGTTTTTTCACTTCGGCAGGCTATAAGTCCTAAAGTTTTTGATGGATGACCACAAATTTACATTTTTCTGATAGCCCTAAGTGTTCTCTATCACATGAGTCTATGTAAGACAAGATTGGTTCACAACTTCTTTTTCCAGAGCCATAAAAGTCCAAAATGACCCCAAAACACAAAATCTACTGCTTTCTGGCGACCTGACCCATATAGATCTTAGCCTTAGGGCAGAAACAGAGATAAAAGCAGGGGGGGGGCTGAAATTTTGACAGGAGGCACCAGAAAAGAGACAGATCTTAGCCATAGGGTAGAAAACTAGCTAAAATGGAAGGAGGGGGCTAAAATTTTGACAGGAGGGACCAGAAATAGATATTGATCTTAGCCTTAGGGCAGAAACAGAGATAAAACGCAGGGGGGGGGGCTATAATGACCACATATGCAGTTTCTATATAAAATAGACCATAAAACGTAGGCCCTATCTAATTTTATGAGAGTTGGCAATTTTGAGATGACTCCTCTCCCGAGCGAGCGCTTGATCTTAAATGTTCTGAAATTAGCCAACAACAAATATTGACCACATAGTGTAGTTTCTATATAAGAAATTTAATTGACTCGTTCTCCGCAACTACTGAACGGATTCCTATGAAAATTTAAATCTGGACTCCTTGTGAGCAAAGCAAAAGTCGCTGCAAGTTACAGAATGATTTGATTTTTTTTTTAGAAATGACCACCTTTAAGCCTAGGGCTATGAGCATTGTCGGAAATTAAATCGACTCGTTCTCCGCAACTACTGAACCGATTCCTATGAAAATTTAAATCTGGACTCCTTGTGAGCAGAGCAAAAGTCGCTGCTAGTTACAGAATGATTTCAATTTTTTGTAGAAATGACCACCTTTAAGCCTAGGCCTATGGGCATTGTTGGAAATTAAATTGACTCGTTCTCCGCAAGTACTGAACGGATTTCTCTGAGAATTTAAATCTGGACTCCTTGTGAGTATAGGAAAAGTCACTGGTAGTTACAGAATAATTTTAATATTTTTGTGGAAACGACCCCCTTCAAGCCTATCACCTTACCTTTGCAATCAAGTCCAAGTCAAAGACCAGAAATAGATATAGATCTTAGCCTTAGGGTAGAAAACTAGCTAAAACAGAATGGGGGGGCTTAAATTTTGACAGGAGGGACCAGAAATATATATAGATCTTAGCCATAAGGTAGAAAACTAGCTAAAACGGAAGGGGGGGGGGCTAAAATTTTGACAGGAGGGACCAGAAATAGATATAGATCGTAGCCTTAGGGCAAAAGTTGCTGGTAGTTACAGAATGGTTAGAATTTTTTGTAAAAACGACCCCCTTCAAGCCTAGGCGTATAGACATTAAAAATTAAATTGACTCGTTCTCTGCAACTACTGAACCGATTTCTCTGAGAATTTAAATCTGGACTCCTTGTGAGTATAGGAAAAGTCGCTGGTAGTTACAGAATGGTTAGAATTTTTTGTAAAAACGACCCCCTTCAAGCCTAGGCCTATGGGCATTGTCGGAAATTAAATTGACTTGTTCTCCGGAACTACTGAACAGATTCCTATGAGAATTTAAATCTGGACTCCTTGTTAGCAGAGCAAAAGTCGCTGCTAGTTAGAGAATGATTTGAATTTTTTTGTAAAAACGACCCTCTTCAAGCATAGGCCTATGGGCATTGTCGGAAATTAAATTGACTCGTTCTCCGCAACTACTGAGCGGATTCCTATGAAAATTTAAATCTGCACTCCTTGTGAGCATAGGAAAAGTCGCTGCTTGTAACAGAATGATTTGAATTTTTTGTAAAACGACCCCCTTCAAGCCTAGGCGTATGGGCATTGTCGGAAATAAAATTGACTCGTTCTCCGCAACTACTGAACGGATTCCTATGAGAATTTAAATCTGGATTCCTTGTTAGCAGAGCAAAAGTCGCTGGTAGTTACAGAATGATTTGAATTTTTTGTAAAACGACCCCCTTCAAGCCTAGGCGTATGGGCATTGTCGGAAATAAAATTGACTCGTTCTCCGCAACTACTGAACGGATTCCTATGAGAATTTAAATCTGGATTCCTTGTTAGCAGAGCAAAAGTCGCTGGTAGTTACAGAATGATTTGATTTTTTTGTAAAAACGACCCTCTTCAAGCCTAGGCCTATGGGCATAGTCAAAAATAAAATTGACTCGTTCTCCGGAACTACTGAACGGATTCCTATGAGAATTTAAATCTGGACTCCTTGTTAGCAGAGCAAAAGTCGCTGCTAGTTACAGAATGGTTAGAATTTTTTGTAAAAACGACCCCCTTCAAGCCTAGGCCTATGGGCATAGTCAGAAATTAAATTGACTCGTTCTCCGGAACTACTGAACGGATTCCTATGAGAATTTAAATCTGGACTCCTTGTTAGCATAGGAAAAGTCGCTGGTAGTTACAGAATGGTTAGAATTTTTTGTAAAAACGACCCCCTTCAAGCCTGGGCCTATGGGCATTGTCGGAAATAAAATTGACTCGTTCTCCGCAACTACTGAACGGATTCCTATGAGAATTTAAATCTGGACTCCTTGTTAGCATAGGAAAAGTCGCTGGTAGTTACAGAATGGTTAGAATTTTTAGTAAAAACGACCCCCTTCAAGCCTAGGCGTATGGGCATTGTCGGAAATTAAATTGACTCGTTCTCCGCAACTACTGAACGGATTCCTATGAGAATTTAAATCTGGACTCCTTGTTAGCATAGGAAAAGTCGCTGGTAGTTACAGAATGGTTAGAATTTTTTGTAAAAACGACCCCCTTCAAGCCTAGGCCTATGGGCACATTACTTTATGCGACCCATGTCCCCTGCTTTACACCAGTAACAAGGAAGGATTGAATTGTGATAATATTTATTATATTTGGAGTTAAATAATATTAAGTACATACATGTGGATAAGAACAATTGATGATGAATAAAATTGATATGACTTATGATTAAGTAAGAGGGTATGTACTTAATAAATGTAAGAACAATATAATGTATTAACCAGAGATGTTGTATCACAGGATTTTGAGATAATGTAAATACGGTATGAACACTAAAATACAGGCCCCTATAGGGCATAAGTAAAAGGGGTGTTAAACTTAATGGTAAATAGGGATGAAAAAGGAATTAGGAGTGGGTGGGTGGGTGAAAATTGGAATGAATTGGAGAGTGATACAAAGCAAATTGAATGACGACGTAGAGAATGTTTTGATTAGTGTGGTGGGGCGCCGTGGGTGGCGCCACCAGCCTGGTGTTTCCGCCGGGTAATTGTGCCGCGCGCAATGACCCGCCATCCCCGTTGAGGGATGACGAAACCATTACTTTATGCGACCCATGTCCCCTGCTTTACACCAGTAACAAGGAAGGATTGAATTGTGATAATATTTATTATATTTGGAGTTAAATAATATTAAGTACATACATGTGGATAAGAACAATTGATGATGAATAAAATTGATATGACTTATGATTAAGTAAGAGGGTATGTACTTAATAAATGTAAGAACAATATAATGTATTAACCAGAGATGTTGTATCACAGGATTTTGAGATAATGTAAATACGGTATGAACACTAAAATACAGGCCAAACCCAAAAGTGCATGAGATGTGTTATTATGACTGCTGTAGAGCCTGAACCAGCGCCAAGTTCACCTTGCGCCTGTCGGCCCGGGTGATATAGGTCTTGTACGACCCAGAGGTCCAGCCTCCAAAGTGCTGGACTTCGAGTTCGGTACACCCATTGTTGTAAGCTGTGGTGGATGTAGTCTTACGGATAGAATGAAGGGAATATGTCTTGACCGGGATACCAAGCTTCCGGAGAGTATTGTCCCATAGTGTAGTCACCTCGGACAGCGGGATAGGCACTGAGGTGCCTGGGTGTGTAAACATTGCCTGCTGTGGGTGAATAGTGGGTGACAACGTCAGTACTTTCTTGAGAGTGGCCACTGGACAGAAGATGGGGTTCGAGGCCGGGTGGAGTGTAATGTGTTTGTACTGCCCCACCTTCTGCATATTCTTGGCATGCTTGATATACACCTGGACCGTGTCCGATACGCTCACATCGGCCCTGGTGAGATGATGAGCCGGAGTAAACTGTCTGATGGAGTGCGGGGCGACCTCCGACTGTCGAAGGCCAGCAAAGAAGATTGTGAGTAATATCGCTCTCATCGTCACTCCCGTGGGGTCTCGGGGCAGGTTTGAGAGCACTCGCTTCAGAATCGGTAGAGGTATCTCCGGTTTTGCTCTCGGGATGTATGTTTTGTCTCTGTCGATCGAGTCTAGCGCCCGACGTACTCGGGGGTGGTTGATTCCTGTAGACTGGCCCTCTGCCAGTTTCAGGAACTGGCGCACATGTGACAATTTGTTGGCCATGGTGCCCGGAGCCAGGTTGTTGAGCATTTCGTTTTCGATGTACATGCAGACGTCCACCACAGTGGGAGAGAGGATGCAGATCCCCATGTCTAGGCAGAATTCCACGTATGCTCGAATAGTACTGTTGTGATTCTTGATGGTGGCTTTTGCTCTGGCACCCTCCTGCCGTTTCTCCGCCAGTGCCGCGAGGGCATTCCATCTGCCGTCTGTAAGTAAATGATGGTTGGATTTCAGACAGGAAGTACAGGCAAGGGGTGATTTCAGTGAGATTATGTTTTATAATGAGGTCGTCGGTCATGCGGCGGTTACAACGTGACATGTGCGATCTGCTGAGCGCATCGGCGATATTATTGTCTTTGGTGTTAATGTATTCGAACGAGAGATGAACTTGTAGTTTCGCCTGTATTGCCCAGACGGCCCTGGATGACTGATTCAGAACCTCGTTACGAGCCCGGCCCATGGTGAGGGCGGCGACCGCGCCCGTGTTATCGCAGTGGACTCTGACATGTGAGCCTCGGGAGGCCGACTGCAGCAGGGAATGCAGTGCGACTACCACGTTTGCCGACTCGAGTTCAGTTATGACGAATAGAGAGCCTGTTGGGGGGCGGATTTCTTGGCGATATGCATATTGTCGGTTTGCCGCGCCAATGCCCGTAAGGGAGGCGTCGACCCAGATCTCGTCGTTAGGTGTGGGGGGAGGGATAAAACCCACACCATTCCAGCCTTCGCACAGTTCATAGAGCACATGTAGGTCGGCCGCCATGTTGTGATCGATGGGGGTAGATTCCCCGTGCGTTAGTCTGAGTGCTTGAAGCAGCGAGTGGAGGAAGGGGCGGGCCGGCCCAATACACTTAGCAATGTGAAGTAGTTTACCCAAGAGGGATTGCAGGTCCTTCTTTGAAATTACACTAAGCGACAAGGACTCCGAGATAGATTTTTGAATGTCACGTAATTTGTCGTGGGGGACGGAGATGGTCATGTCGTCGATATTAATGATGACCCCTAGCCACCTGATGACCCTGGACGGCGGCTGGGCCTTGTCAAGTGCCTCCGGGAGGCCTAATTCTGCGAGGAGGGATTTTACACGTGAATATTGAAAACTGGCGGCCTCCCGATTCGGGGCCACGACCACCAGGTCATCGAGGTACATTATCGCGTGAATGCCTTCCTCCTTCAGGATACCTACTATTGCCTCGGCAACCCGCTGCATGTGAGCTGAGCTGCAGCGAGCGCCGAAGGGCATTGCCACTTCTACGTATGCCGAACCCTTCCATTTAAGGGCCAAGAGGGGCCAGTCCAATGGATCAGATTTGAAGTTCTTATAGGCGTTGGACAGGTCCAATGAGAACATATGTGCATGGGGGCCGGCGTGTGTGACATAGTTAATGAGGTGGTCAATGGTGGGGAGACCATGCTCCCTTACTTCGCCCATAGATGTGTTTTTAATGATGTATGCATTAATGGACTCAGATGAGGGGAAAGTCAAATCGGTAATGATTCTTCGGTCCCCCGGGTCCGACTTCGGGCGGGACATAAGTGGGGCTGTATGGGCCCACTCCAGAAAGGGGGAGGACGAGAACGGGCCAACAATGGCCCCTATACCGAGTTCTTTATGTAGGAACTTGTCGATTTGTTCCGGGTACCGTGAGCCACTCGGGTGATTATCCACGTAGGGGTTATGGGAAACTGGCCCCAGATAACCCATGGGGAAGCCGAAGTGGAGGTAGTCAAGGAGGCGGTGATGCGCAGAGTTGCCCCCCAGGTACTTCCGCCAAGCGGGGAGGTTGAGATGCGTAGGTAGGACTTCCCGTGCTGCCAGGCAGTTGGGCAGGCCTGACTCCCTGACCTTCTCGTATATCCGTACCATGTCAGAGGCATGGCGACCCAATGCACGCCATTCTGGACAAGGAGTCGGCCAATTATCTATGCGGTGTCTGGCAAAGGCGGCAGGAGATATATCAACATTGTCCAGTAAGAAATCTAACTCGCACATATGGCGAATGGATTCAAAGTCTGGGTACAAATGTGGTGATTCGTCAACAAGACCCGGTTTAATATCTGTGGCCGGAGGGCCACTTGGGGGGAGAGGGGGGATGTTGGCCGCGTTGTGCTCCCCCCATGATCCCTTACCGAGAGCAGTTGGAATGAGATGGTCAGGTGGGGGGGGGACCGCGTCATACTTATCATGATCATGTACATGTATTTCAATAGGCGCTGTACAATGGTCAGAATCACTATATACAGAGTTAACGGATTCTGAGACCTCAGTGAGTGACTGCATGCCGCCATCCACACATGAGACACTCATCCCTAGTTTTTTGTAGGGAAGAATGGTGGTGCCTGTTGCCTGAGCTGTGGTCCCTGCTGTGAAGTGTGGGGGAAGTTGTTGCTGTTGGATTGTGGCTGCATGCCGAATGTCTGTTGTGGCGGTGCCCACTGTGAGTACATAGGCTGGTGCGTGATGTGTTGTTGTTGGAGTGGGGGGGCCATGTAAGTGGCCGGTGTGTGATGCATGTTGGGGGTAGGTCCTCCCTTTGCCCTGCAGGTGGGGAGGGCATGGTGAGAGTACTTTTTCCACCCGCCCTGTGAGCTGTGGCAATGCGAGCAAAAGTGGAGTAGCCTGAGATTTCCGGAGTAATGATGTTTGTTATGAGAACACCCTTTAGCCGAATTAAAGTCATTGCAATTTACCTCCCGTATGTCGCTGTGTTGTGAATTGTGGTTGTTTTGTGGGGTGGGTTTGGGTTTTCCCAGGATAGCAGCCCTCAGTCGGTCGTTTTGAAACCGACCCTGGTAGTGGTCCCATCCCAGGTTCTCAGATTCCATTGTATCAAACAGACCCTGGGACCAACCCTGCGCCACCTCGGGGTCTACCATTGCATCTTCAAGGATGTGCTCCAAATGGAGCAGGTACTCGGGCCAGAGGGGCTCGAGGCCTGCCCTGGGGTCTCGGACCATGCGCACATAACATGTCAAGTACTCTATAAAGTTCATGCTGTCTCGGAGTTCAAGTTTTTTCTTTATATTGTGGGCTCCGGGGCGACGGATGTACATATAGGGCTTTACCAATGCCTCATTAATGAGAGGGTCAGCTAGTATGTCATCCTTACCGGAGGTCCTATGAATGGTGAGGCGTTCGGCTCTCAGGGAGCTCTCCAGGGCCTGCTCCCGACTGACCGGAATGCGGCCCAGCCTGTGTGTAGTGTTGGGAATATGATGATCCGGCACCTGTGGGTGTGTAGGGCTAATGTGCCGAAGGCGCTGTATGTTAGCAGCAGTGTGAGGGTGGGCGGCCCGAGAGGTATCCTCCTTGGTGGGCGGTCTCCCGGACCCCTCCTCATGCCGCCGATGGCCGTCTGTAGCAGCGCTAGCTGTAGACGGGAAGTTGTTGTCAGCAGCTGAGTGAGTGCCCGCTGTGCGGGCCGTATGGGATGACGGGCGTTGAGCAGGGGTGATGGGTTGGCTGTCGGGGTACGCCAGATCCTGGAAAGGGACCGGCATAAAGTCCCGTGGCTGGTCATCGCCATCTTGTGTGTCGTCGGGCGCCTGAGTGCCGCGTAATGCAGGTATGCCCTCCTTGGGCCTGGCGCCGCCGTATTTCACCGTAGGCTGGTTGGGGCCATTTTGAGGGGGCAGGGTGCCATCTTGGACTGTGTGGCGAGAGTGGCCATTTTGTCCGGTACGGTCCGTTTTTAATACCTGCAGAACCTCCTCAAAACGCTCTGCCATCCGCTCAACGGTAAGCTCCAATGCTTGTAAACGAACATTTTCAGTCCTTTGGGAGTTATCAGAGGTTTTACCTTTGCCCTTTTTTGCAGAGTAAGAGGCGGTGTAGCGCTGAGCCCAGGGTGACTTGTCCATGTTGTCAAACCGGCCGTCGTCATCACTGGCACATTGGTAGTGCACTGTGGAGCCGGGTGAAGTGTCCCTAGAGCGGGAATGTCCAAGGTATTGTGCCATATTGTCCATTGTAACACTCACTTAAATGGCCATGAAAAGTTCTCCGTTAAGAGTAGCACGCTCCGTGAAAATTGGAATGAATTGGAGAGTGATACAAAGCAAATTGAATGACGACGTAGAGAATGTTTTGATTAGTGTGGTGGGGCGCCGTGGGTGGCGCCACCAGCCTGGTGTTTCCGCCGGGTAATTGTGCCGCGCGCAATGACCCGCCATCCCCGTTGAGGGATGACGAAACTAGTCGAAAATAAAATTGACTCGTTCTCCGGAACTACTGAACGGATTCCTATGAGAATTTAAATCTGGACTCCTTGTTAGCAGAGCAAAAGTCGCTGCTAGTTACAGAATGGTTAGAATTTTTTGTAAAAACGACCCCCTTCAAGCCTAGGCCTATGGGCATAGTCAGAAATTAAATTGACTCGTTCTCCGGAACTACTGAACGGATTCCTATGAGAATTTAAATCCGGACTCCTTGATAGCATAGGAAAAGTCGCTGGTAGTTACAGAATGATTTGAATTTTTTTGTAAAAACGACCACGTTCAAGCCTAGGCCTATGGGCATAGTCGGAAATTAAATTGACTCGTTCTCCGCAACTACTGAACCGATTCCTATGAGAATTTAAATCTGGACTCCTTGATAGCATAGGAAAAGTCGCTGGTAGTTACAGAATGGTTAGAATTTTTTGTAAAAACGACCCCCTTCAAGCCTAGGCGTATGGGCATTGTCGGAAATTAAATTGACTCGTTCTCCAGAACTACTGAACGGATTCCTATGAGAATTTAATTCTGGACTCCTTGTAAGCAGAGCAAAAGTCGCTGGTAGTTACAGAATGGTTAGAATTTTTTGTAAAAACGACCCTCTTCAAGCCTAGGCCTATGGGCATAGTCGGAAATTAAATTGACTCGTTCTCCGCAACTACTGAACCGATTTCTCTGAGAATTTAAATCTGGACTCTTTGTGGGTATAGGTAAAGTCGCTGGTAGTTACAGAATGATTTGATTTTTTTTTTTAAAAACGACCCTCTTCAAGCCTAGGTTAGAAAACTAGCTAAAAGGGAAGGGGAGGGGGCTAAAATTTTGACAGGAGGGACCAGAAATAGATATAGATCTTCGCCATAGGGTAGAAAACTAGCTAAAACGGAAGGGGGGGGGCTAAAATTTTGACAGGAGGGACCAGAAATACATATAGATCTTCGCCATAGGGTTGAAAACTAGCTAAAACGGAAGGGTGGGGGGGCTAAGATTTTGACAGGAGGGACCAGAAACAGATATAGATCTTCGCCATAGGGTAAAAAAACTAGCTAAAACGGAAGGGCGGGGGCTAAGATTTTGACAGCAGGCACCAGAAAAGGAGACATTTTTGACAGGAGGAACCAGAAATACATATAGATCTTCGCCATAGGGTAGAAAACTAGCTAAAACGGAAGGGGGGGGGCTAAGATTTTGACAGCAGGCACCAGAAAAGTAGACATCTTCGGCATAGCGTGGCATATAGTCACAGATATGAGACCCTAATTGTTAGTGTGGAAGCCATTTTGTGGAGGATAATTTGGGCATTTACTTCTTCAAATGAAAGGATTAATCAAGAAACACTTCTTCCATTTGGATTCTCTGACTCCTCGTGGCCCACGCTGCAGGACCGGAAGTACTACTTTATTAAGTTGTCTCCAGTTAAAACAACAAAGTTAGTTCCATTCTCTCACCACAGAGGGCGGCACAGAAGCGCTGTTCCCGCGCTCATTTACCGAGGATCGTGGGTTTACACTCTAACACCCCCACTTAAACTTACGATCCATACATTACTTATGTATACAACTTTGAATAACATATATCAGATATGATCAATACAATATTTATGATAACACATCAGGTTATCAATACATGATGATTTAGATTTATGTACCCATTAGTACACTCAGGAACTTCACAAGCCTGGGTTTTGCAACCGGCTTTGTGAAAACATCGGCAATGTTTTCTGCTGTGGGTACATACTCTAGCTTGAGAGAATTATTCTGCACTTCATTTCTCACAAAATGATATCTGATATCAATATGCTTAGACCTTTGATGATGTACAGGATTTTTAGCTAGTGCCAATGCACCTTGGTTGTCCCCATACAAAACAACACTCTCTGTTTGTTTAATACCAGTCATGTCGGTAAAAAGTTGATTAAGGAACTTTACCTCTTGGGTAGCAGCTGACAGAGCCATATATTCAGCTTCACAAGTGGAAAGTGCAACTGTCTGTTGCTTTCTACTTTTGTACGAAATGAGTGGACCATTGTTGGTCAACCTGAATGCATAACCAGTTATGCTCTTTCTGTCATCAGATGCACCCCAATCGGCATCACAAAAGCCACTGAGTTCTAACTCAGCATCAGATTTCTGAAATCTTAGTCCATAATCAAGTGTACCTCTGATATACCGTAGTACCTGCTTGGCTCTACCAAGATCAGCTTTGGTGGGATTCACCATATGTTGAGATAGTTTTGTTACAACATAACACAGATCAGGTCTTGTGATTGACATACAATAGATGAGGCTTCCCACTATTTCTCGATACTGCTTAGCGTCAGCTAGCTCTTCGGAATCCTCATCCTTTGTAGTATTGGACCCTACATCACAAGGAGTCGATCTGGGTTTACAATCTTCCATTTTGAACCTTTTCAACAACTTCTCGACATATTTGGTTTGGTTCATTTCAATAGATCCATCTTCACATTTGAACTCAATACCTAGGAACCATGATAACTTACCAAGATCCTTCATTTTGAATCTGGTGGACAGAGACTGTTTGACTGTGTTGAGTGTCTTCTCATCGCTTGCTGCAATTATAATATCATCAACCCAAACTACAACAACAGTCTTGGAATTTTGTTCAAACTTAGTATATACACATGAATCAGTCTCAGACTGTTGGAAACCTTCCTCCTCAAGGTAAGTGTCCAACATGTTGTTCCAGTTCCTACCACTTTGCTTTAAACCATACAGAGATTTATTAAGCTTGCAATACAATTTCTCACCATTTTTACCTTTCACCTCATAGCCTTCTGGTTGTTCGATATAGAGTTCACAGTCTATCGGCGCATTCAGATAGGCTGTCTTAACATCCATCTGGTGAACAACCATGTCCTCTTGGACGGCCAACTGCATAAGCATGCGAATCGATGTGATACGGGCAGTGGGTGAAAAAGTCTCATGATAGTCAATATTTGGGACCTGAGAATATCCTTTGGCAACAAACCGTGCCTTGTACTGTTCATCAACGTTTTGTCCCATTTTCATTGCATACACCCATCTACCCCCCACTGCAGATCTACCCTCAGGTAGTGTGGTGAGTTCAAAAGTATCATTGTCAATTAACGCATCCATTTCTACATCCATGGCGTTCTGCCATTTTTGCGCATTGTCCGAGTTCATAGCATCGGTATATGAGTTCGGGATGTGTGACATACGATAACAATAGTCCACAGTGGTGGTTACATAGTCCTGCAAATAGCCAGGCGGGTTACGTCCTCTGCGGGGATACCTAGCATTGTCCCTATTACCCTGCAGGTTTAGATCGGGTTCACCACCAACCCCATTCTGAGGAGCATCATCAGCTACATCCGGAGCTGGGTAAAGTTCAGGTTCTACCTGCGGTGTGGTATACACCGGTTCATCACAACTGTCTGTTACCTCCTCAAACTTATCAAAGAACTTCACACATCTTACTCTACGCACAATGTTACGCTCGGGAATATACACAAGATATGCTGGGCTACACTTATCATAACCTACAAAGATACCCTTCTCGCCGCGATCATCCAGCTTCTTCTTTTCCTGTACATAGGCATAACACACAGTACCGAATACATGCATACCGCTCAAGTCTGGTTTCTTACCTGTGAGCGCTTCGAATGGTGTCATATTGACCCTGTCATTGAAACATCTGTTTCTGATGTATACACTACACATAACAGCATAAGTCCACATTTCTTTAGGTAATTTGGCTTCTAATAACAGACATCTTGCCATATCAAATATTGTGCGCCACGATCTTTCTACTGTACCATTTTGGTGAGGTGAATAGGGAGCTGTTTTCTCATGTTTAATCTGATTTTTGACCAACAGAGCTTCGAAACTTGCACTAGTAAATTCACCCCCATTGTCTGAACGAATACACTTCACCTTACCATATGGTGCACAATCAGCAAGGAACTTCTCTGTAGCTGTTACGGTGTCGCTCTTCTGCTTCAGAAAATAAACCATGTTTACCCCTGAATAGTCATCTACAAAAGATAAGGCATACCTGAAACCGTCTCTTGCTGTAGGATCAATTGGGCCTGCGAGATCACAGTAAACAACATCAAGTGGGGCCTCTGCCCGTTTATCTGGATCATGATTTCTGAACTGCGACATTTTACCTTTTACACAGGTATCACAATCAAAACTGTTCTTATCGCTGATTTTCATACCATCAACTACTGACTCGAGTTTCATGCAATCTCTTACATTACAGTGACCAAGAATTTTATGCCACTCTTTCACTGGGTGGGATCGAACACTAGATTTACTAGTTTTGTTGAGAAAATATAATCTACCATATTTCTCTATTTCAAAGCGAGTACCATCTGGCGCATTTAATTCAGCTGAGTCGGGACTGAATTTAACACTGGCGCCTTTTTCAGTTGCCGCTTGCACTGAAAATATATCCTGCTTATAGGATGGGACATAGAGGGCATTCTCTAAAAGAATGTTGTGTGGCCTACCTGTACTGTCCTGAATTTGTACACTGGCTGTACCTTTACCTGCCACAACACCGTTTGTACGGCTGCCATCCGCCAACTCTATGTAGTGTTTCTCTGGAACAAAACTTTCATCAAATTTGACAAATTTGGATTTTTCGGTAACAATATGAGTAGTTGCACCACAATCAACCAATAAACTATACAGGCTAGTTGTATTACAAACATCCGCATAATCAACGCTAACCTTGAACGCAAATGCATGACCCGGTTTCGAACTATCGTCGCTGGCTACTTTAGCCGAGTCCTTCTTCCTACACTGATTTGTATAGTGAGTTTTGGTTTTGCAGTTATTGCACCACTTGTTACCCTGCTTTTTATTTTTACACTCAAAAGATCTGTGTCCTGGTTTTCCGCAAGCATAACATGTATAACTCGGTTTGCTGGGGTTGTCACTCCTCCCGGCATCGGACACAGTTTTCATCACATTCTCCTGTCTCGAGTTTAACTCAGCGTCACTCGACCGGCACTTTTCCGTCTCCTCAAAATTTCTAAGTGCCACTTTAAAGTCACTGAACCTATGGTCATCCTTTTGGGTGGTAACAGTTCCAAAAGTATTATATTCAGCTGGAAGACCTTTCAGAACCATAGCAACAAGTAAACTGTCACTCACTTCTTCCCCTGCTTCTTTCAGCGCATTTGAAGCGGTCTCCGCACGGATGACGTAGTCGGTGATACACTCATCAGTACCTTTTCTCAATGATGTCAGTTCAGTGTAAAGGGAAATAACCCTGGGCTTACTTTTGCCTTTGTAATGGTCTCTGAGAATTTTAAGAGCCTGTCTGCCATCATCCTTAGCATCTCTCATGATAAGGGATAAGCTCCTATCATCCAAATACTGTACAATTTCTGCATATGCCTCTGCCTTCTTATCTGCAGCTGCAATACCATTCCCAGCAATTGTATCCAGTAACTTCATTTGCCTCATGTGGCCTAAAAATCTACATTCCCAGAGTTCATACTTGCCCTCATCTCCATCAAACATCAACCTGTGCCTGGGTCCATGACCTTTTAGTGTGGAAGCCATTTTGTGGAGGATAATTTGGGCATTTACTTCTTCAAATGAAAGGATTAATCAAGAAACACTTCTTCCATTTGGATTCTCTGACTCCTCGTGGCCCACGCTGCAGGACCGGAAGTACTACTTTATTAAGTTGTCTCCAGTTAAAACAACAAAGTTAGTTCCATTCTCTCACCACAGAGGGCGGCACAGAAGCGCTGTTCCCGCGCTCATTTACCGAGGATCGTGGGTTTACACTCTAACACTAATGACACTACGTATGTGAGTTGGGCGCCGATCCAACTAAGTGGCATAGGGTAGACAACTAGCTAAAACGGAATGGGGGGGGGCTAAAATTTTGACAGGAGGGACCAGAAATAGATATAGATCTTCGCCATAGGGTAGTAAACTAGCTAAAATGGAAGGGGGGGGCTAAGATTTTGACAGTAGGCACTAGAAAAGGAGACATCTTCAACATAGGGTAGACAACTAGCTACAACGGAAGGGGGGGGAGCTAAAATTTTGACCGGAGTGACCAGAAATAGATATAGATCTTTGCCATAGGGTAGTAAACTAGCTAAAACGGAAGGGGGGGTGCTAAAATTTTGACAGGAGGGACCAGAAATAGATATAGATTTTTGCCATAGGGTAGAAAACTAGCTAAAACGGAAGGGGGGGGGCTAAAATTTTGACAGGAGGGACCAGAAATAGATATAGATCTTTGCCATAGGGTAAAGTTATTTTAAAGAATAACCGGTATCTTAACCCAGAGATAGCCTAAAACGATTCTATACATGTATCTGGGTTCAATGCACTTTTATTTTAAAGAATAACCGGTATCTTAACCCAGAGATAGCCTAAAACGATTCTATACATGTATCTGGGTTCAATGCACTTTTATTTTAAAGAATAACCGGTATCTTAACCCAGAGATAGCCTAAAACGATTCTATACATGTACCTGGTATCAATACACTTTGATTTTAAAGAATTACCGGAATCTTCACCCGGAGATAGCCTAAAACGAGTCTATACATGTACCTGGGTTCAATGCACTTTTATTTTAAAGAATAACCGGTATCTTAACCCAGAGATAGCCTAAAACGATTCTATACATGTATCTGGGTTCAATGCACTTTTATTTTAAAGAATAACCGGTATCTTAACCCAGAGATAGCCTAAAACGATTCTATACATGTACCTGGTATCAATACACTTTGATTTTAAAGAATTACCGGTATCTTCACCCGGAGATAGCCTAAAACGAGTCTATACATGTACCTGGGTTCAATGCACTTTGATATTCAATAATTACCGGTATCTTAACCCAGAGATAGCCTAAAACGATTCTATACATGTATCTGGGTTCAATGCACGTTTATTTTAAAGAATAACCGGTATCTTAACCCAGAGATAGCCTAAAACGATTCTATACATGTATCTGGGTTCAATGCACTTTTATTTTAAAGAATAACCGGTATCTTAACCCAGAGATAGCCTAAAACGATTCTATACATGTATCTGGGTTCAATGCACTTTTATTTTAAAGAATAACCGGTATCTTAACCCAGAGATAGCCTAAAACGATTCTATACATGTATCTGGGTTCAATGCACTTTTATTTTAAAGAATAACCGGTATCTTAACCCAGAGATAGCCTAAAACGATTCTATACATGTACCTGGTATCAATACACTTTGATTTTAAAGAATTACCGGAATCTTCACCCGGAGATAGCCTAAAACGAGTCTATACATGTACCTGGGTTCAATGCACTTTTATTTTAAAGAATAACCGGTATCTTAACCCAGAGATAGCCTAAAACGATTCTATACATGTATCTGGGTTCAATGCACTTTTATTTTAAAGAATAACCGGTATCTTAACCCAGAGATAGCCTAAAACGATTCTATACATGTACCTGGTATCAATACACTTTGATTTTAAAGAATTACCGGTATCTTCACCCGGAGATAGCCTAAAACGAGTCTATACATGTACCTGGGTTCAATGCACTTTGATATTCAATAATTACCGGTATCTTAACCCAGAGATAGCCTAAAACGATTCTATACATGTATCTGGGTTCAATGCACGTTTATTTTAAAGAATAACCGGTATCTTAACCCAGAGATAGCCTAAAACGATTCTATACATGTATCTGGGTTCAATGCACTTTTATTTTAAAGAATAACCGGTATCTTAACCCAGAGATAGCCTAAAACGATTCTATACATGTATCTGGGTTCAATGCACTTTTATTTTAAAGAATAACCGGTATCTTAACCCAGAGATAGCCTAAAACGATTCTATACATGTACCTGGTATCAATACACTTTGATTTTAAAGAATTACCGGAATCTTCACCCGGAGATAGCCTAAAACGAGTCTATACATGTACCTGGGTTCAATGCACTTTTATTTTAAAGAATAACCGGTATCTTAACCCAGAGATAGCCTAAAACGATTCTATACATGTATCTGGGTTCAATGCACTTTTATTTTAAAGAATAACCGGTATCTTAACCCAGAGATAGCCTAAAACGATTCTATACATGTACCTGGTATCAATACACTTTGATTTTAAAGAATTACCGGTATCTTCACCCGGAGATAGCCTAAAACGAGTCTATACATGTACCTGGGTTCAATGCACTTTGATATTCAATAATTACCGGTATCTTAACCCAGAGATAGCCTAAAACGATTCTATACATGTATCTGGGTTCAATGCACTTTTATTTTAAAGAATAACCGGTATCTTAACCCAGAGATAGCCTAAAACGATTCTATACATGTATCTGGGTTCAATGCACTTTTATTTTAAAGAATAACCGGTATCTTAACCCAGAGATAGCCTAAAACGATTCTATACATGTACCTGGTATCAATACACTTTTATTTTAAAGAATAACCAGTATCTTCACCCGGAGATAGCCTAAAACGAGTCTATACCTGTATCTGGGCTCAATGCACTTTTATTTTAAAGAATAACCGGTATCTTAACCCAGACATAGCCTAAAACGATTCTATACATGTACCTGGTATCAATACACTTTGATTTTAAAGAATTACCGGTATCTTAACCCAGAGATAGCCTAAAACGATTCTATACATGTATCTGGGTTCAATGCACTTTTATTTTAAAGAATAACCGGTATCTTAACCCAGAGATAGCCTAAAACGATTCTATACATGTACCTGGTATCAATACACTTTGATTTTAAAGAATTACCGGTATCGTAAAAACGACCCCCTTCAAGCCTAGGCCTATGGGCATAGTCGGAAATTAAATTGACTCGTTCTCCGCAACTACTGAGCGGATTCCTATGAAAATTTAAATCTGCACTCCTTGTGAGCATAGGAAAGGTCGCTGCTAGTTAGAGAATGGTTAGAATTTTTTGTAAAAACGACCCCCTTCAAGCCTAGGCCTATGGGCATTGTCGGAAATTAAATTGACTCGTTCTCCGCAACTACTGAGCGGATTCCTATGAAAATTTAAATCTGCACTCCTTGTGAGCATAGGAAAAGTCGCTGCTAGTAACAGAATGATTTGAATTTTTTGTAAAATGACCCTCTTCAAGCCTAGGCCTATGGGCATTGTCGGAAATTAAATTGACTCGTTCTCCGCAACTACTGAACGGACTCCTATGAGAATTTAAATCTGGACTCCTTGTTAGCATAGGAAAAGTCGCTGGTAGTTACAGAATGATATGATTTTTTTGTAAAAACGACCCTCTTCAAGCCTAGGCTAGAGAACTAGCTAAAACGGAAGTGGGGGGCTAAAATTTTGATCGGAGGGACCAGAAATAGATATAGATCTTCGCCATAGGGTAGTAAACTAGCTAAAATGGAAGGGGGGGGGGCTAAGATTTTGACAGTAGGCACTAGAAAAGGAGACATCTTCGCCATAGGGTAGAAAACTAGCTAAATCGGAAGGGGAGGGGGCTAAAATTTTGACAGGAGGGACCAGAAATAGATATAGATCTTCGCCATAGGGTTGAAAACTAGCTAAAACGGAATGGGGGGGCTAAAATTTTGACCGGAGGGACCAGAAATACATATAGATCTTCGCCATAGGGTTGAAAACTAGCTAAAACGGAATGGGGGGGGGCTAAAATTTTGACCGGAGGGACCAGAAATAGATATAGATCTTCACCAGAGGGTAAAAAAAACTAGCTAAAACGGAAGGGGGGGGGGCTAAAACTTTGACAGGAGGAACCAGAAATACATATAGATCTTCGCCATAGGGTTGAAAACTAGCTAAAACGGAATGGGGGGGGGCTAAAATTTTGACAGGAGGGACCAGAAATAGATATAGATCTTCGCCATAGGGTTGAAAACTAGCTAAAACGGAATGGGGGGGGCTAAAATTTTGACCGGAGGGACCAGAAATACATATAGATCTTCGCCATAGCGTTGAAAACTAGCTAAAACGGAATGGGGGGGGCTAAAATTTTGACAGGAGGAACCAGAAATAGAGATAGATCTTCGCCATAGCGTTGAAAACTAGCTAAAACGGAATGGGGGGGGGGCTAAAATTTTGACAGGAGGGACCAGAAATAGATATAAGTAGTATCTAAGACGGTCTCCTATAAATCACACCTTTTGAATTGAAGATTTCAATTTAAAGTTTGATTTCAAAAGGTGTGATTTATAGGAGACCGCCTTAGAAATAGAACTTATACTAAGCTACTTTAGGTTTTAAATAAAAGAGGTCAAGTGGTACCCATGTCACGAGTCTTGTTCTTTTTCCGCTGAGCTTTTGGTGCAGAGGAATCAACTGATTAGTGAATGTGCTTTGGAGTGAGGAGGAGGTTTTTAGGAGGTTTTTAGGAGGTTTTTATAAGGTTTTTAGTTAGTCAGTAATGATCGACGTTTTATTAAGGTTTTAGTAATTCTTCCGGGTTAAGCCGGGCATCCGGGTTAAGCCGGGTATAGCAACATTCATTTTCAGCACAGATCTGGAAGCACTCACTGGGGCTCGGCAATCTAGGTGGCGTTACCTGAGCACGAGGACCATTACGTATGGCTCAAGGGCCACCAGTGGAAGCAGAGGAGAGATTTTGACAGTCTCTGAAGGCTTCAGCTGGATAACCGCGGCATAGGCGGTATGGACATATCTCATGGTAGAGATTTTGTGCGCAGCGAAGCCAGACGCAGACGCACCAGTGGCGTGAGCGGAAGTGAGGTGGCTCGTGACATGGGGGCCGGACCTCTCTATTTACTGTTTGACATCGGCTTTCTTATAAACCCCCTCACGTTGGTGAAACCACAGATGTGGTGTTTACTGTTAAAGCACACGAGCAAATACATTTTTAGTGATCAGGATATAGATTCTTTTAAATTCGGAATACTTCTCGTGTATAGCGCTCTTTCTCTTCTGTTTTTTGATATGTTTCATTCGTCTTAATGAAGAATATCTATTACGTTATTAAAGGAATTTACATTGGTAGCTTACAATTGAGACGATAGATTTCGAACGCGTTCCGAACGCAGGACGCATTTTGTTGTCTCCCTCTTGCGATAAAAGCAAGAACTGTCAGGCGCATTTCGCCAATCTGCGTCGATCGCCAATTTCATCTTGCGCCAGGTACTAATAGTGTGAGATTTCAATAAAGTTAACCAAGATTTTCTTACAGCGCTAGCTTACAATTGAGATGACAGATTTTCATTGCGTTCCTGAACACAGGGCGCATTTTGTTGTCTCCCTCTAGTGGGAAGAACTAGCATTGATATATATGTTGTATTTTTTATCCGCTAGATGTCACCAGTGCATTGCTCTGGGTCTGTGTTTGGTTTTAGCCGCTGTTTGGCAGACGCGCATGGTTTTTTAACTTTGAAAAATCACAGAGGTGTTTTACACCATGTTATGAAGTTAATATTTTAAGATAAACGAAGTTTTACTATTTTTTAAACGAATTTTGTTAATAAAAGTAACATTGAGTAAGTATCTTTTGTTTTTTCGTTAGTTTTGTATAAGGAAAATTTGCTGGTATTTAAGGTGCTTTAGATAGAGGAGTTACACCCGCTGACTCTAGCACAGTGGTGGACGCTACCAATTTAGAGCTCCATTAAAGATAATTAAGCTGTCTTGTGAAATCTTTATTTTGTTATATGTAATAGGATCATTGGTAAATTAACATAGAATGTTTTGCTGTAATAAGATACGGCTATTTCTATGTGAATTCTTCACTGCCGCCGCGAGAAGGCTATCCTATAGAGCAGCATCTAAATTTTGATCTTAATGGTCTAAAATTTCCCTGTTTTAAAATGTAGTTTATGTATGGGAACTTAGATACTTTATGATATAAACCCCTGATTTATGTAGATTTTGTGTAATATATCATACACGTTGGGGTATTCAGTAGGAGCACATCCAGTGTGACATTTTTCTATTTTTTTTAAACACAATTTGAACAGATCGGAAGAATATACGAAACAACAGCCTTTGATAACGTAAAGTTTTTTCTTGTTAAAAAATCTGCTATAATGCCAAAAGGTTCCTACCAGTGCTTCTTTTATGGAATTTTTGTTAAGTGATTCATTTTTTATCCAGCTTTGGATGATTGAACTTTTTACCCCATTGCGATGAGCACTGGTGTTAACCTTTAAGATATCTAATATATCTTTAACTGAAATGCGATGACATAAGATGTGAACAAGCCAATAAACATGAGCATCGTCCATTATCCCATGGAACATGGTGGCTCTTATTAGCATTCTCAATGGTATACCATGGGCACAATCTGTGGCTGTATATGAGCTGTCTTTTTCTTCAATATTTTTTTGAAATTTTTCAACAAGAAATTTCAGATGGTTGTGAAAAGGACACAGGTTTTTTTTAGCTGGTTTCTGACATTCTGTTGCAGTACCATTAAGTGCTGAACACTTACCACGGTGTGTCACTGGATCTGCTCTCTTGTCTCTTAGCTCCCATAGGAATTTAGTATTGATGTTGTATTGAAAAACCTTCATAAAAGGTATAGTAGCCTCAAGTAAACCAAAGGATTCCATCTTGTCTCGCCAAGCAGTTATAGCAGAGTGAGTCGTTATTAAAAACTTGACCCTAATGAAAATTGGGGGTTGACCTGCATCTTTCTTTGTTGTAGCGTTAAGTAAGGTTAAACAATATTAAAGTATTTGTTTCACAACATTTTGTTGTTTTTTTTACTTCTTTCTCTTTATAAACTTTTATGATGATAAAAATATTGGTTTTAGCTTTAAAATTTACACCTGTTTAAGTATAAAGCTTTAAAAAAATCATTTTCAATGTTTTTTTAAACTAAGTTTACAATAAATTTGGTTGGCCTTATGTAAGGCGTCATGTGTGTTTCGAAATCATGTAGGGAGCGCCTTTAGCAAATTGCTGACCAGTGGTCATCTCATTATCACTCATGTCCTTAGTAAGGTCAGCATAGCTTAGGGCTAAAGCTGACCGCTGTTGACCATTTTTATGAGGGACACTACAACGATATAGCTCCAGGTAGTTGTCATTTCGAAGTAATTACATGCAACTTTTTTATGGTCAGCTTCTTGCTTTGATTCATGTTCACATTTTAGATGTTGACTTTAATTTACATCATTTGGACATTGCATAATGGTATAATATTTCGTTATAATTAAACATTAATAAAACACTATCTTGTTTGCTTGATAGCATTTATTTTACCTAAAAGATTCATACCATATATGAGTGCTATCTTAGCAATATAACACAGATATAAAATCGAAGTAAGTTAAGGATAACTAGAGACTATGGTATATATCCTGATTACTGGTTTTTAATATGCATTGATGAAGAGATAGTGAGATTGCTTTATAGCACTTCATTGGAGCATCATGATGACCAATGGGTATAATATATAAGCACACTGATGGACACCACCACTAAACTAAAGATAAAAGATCGTTAGCAGCTCTGCATGGTTTATAGGATGCTCCAATGAATTCTTGTTGAGCAGATTTATCCATATTTCATTGGAGCATCATGATGACCTATAGGTACAATATATAAGCAGACTGATAAACACCAGCACTAAAGTATAGATAAATGATTGTTAGCATAAGTGTTAACCTAGGATTCCTTTGAACCTTTTTTGTACTGGCTGAAATCTAACTCTACAATAGATTGCATATGTAGCACATATATAGGTAATTTAAGAGTTAACATGGAGTTTCCATGAAATCTTATACAATTTTAATAGCGCTTTATTTTTATATCATATAAAAAAGTTATGATATAGTTCTATTTAAGATACTTTTTGAGCTTAATATGATGAGTAAATAATTGCTTTTACATATTGCTATTTAAGGGTGAGATACTTTAAGATATCTTAAATAAGTGACCCATAGGATGGCGACTATGATCAGATCTAAATCATGATACAGAAATGATGTTATCATGATTTTTAGTGCTTAACTGTTTATAACTTATTGCTTTTTAAGTGATCCTTCTGTTTGGGTTTTATCTCAAACAAAAATATGGTGGCTTTTACCATATAATATAGCAGGATAATTTATAATTCCTGCATTTCCACTGATTCCCCACCAGACAGTGGTTCTGCACATTCGCTCCATAGTGATTCCCCTCTTTCCATGTATGCCATTCTTTTGGTTTTATTTTCTTTAGTTTTTCCCCTCTTCATTAATTTGATGCCAAAAGTTATAGCCAGAATGAGACAAATCATGAAACCCAAAGCAGTGATCACATTGGTATATACCAAGGTGTTAGAGAGCTGTTGACTTATACCTTGAGGCAAATTAGTTACTAAGGTTCCATCCTGCGTTGTGGCATATGTTGGAGACATAAAGCTTCCAGATATGGCATTTATGAGAGTAGTCCTATGGCGAAATGGAAGGTTAGTTTTTTCCTCAGGCATTGGACTTGTTTCAAAATTAGCTGACACAGCGCTTATTTCCATTGTTTCACCTGCAGATGTGAAATTTAAATATGAGGTGACAGCTGCTTTCAAAGGCGAGGAGGGGAAAGATGTTGCAACATTTGCCACAGTGGTGACATCACTTCCCCTGTCTATATAAATGGAGGAGCTCTGATCAGCATCATCATTCACACGGGTGGACGTCAACACGCTGTCTGCACGAGGAGAATTTTTCTCCAGAGTTTCTGAGCCATTGTCTATATAAGCTGAGGTGCTGTCTGAATTTGTAGTTAAGCTAGCACTTTCAGCGGTCACTTCTATATGATAATTTGCTGCTTTAGTAGTTGCTGATGACTTCTTTATGAAGAGAACGGTCTCAGTTGATGCTATCTCACTTTTGGGATAGATGCTAGCGCTGCTAGTTGACGCTCTCACACCTTCAGGATAGGTAAGTTGAATTTTCCTGTGGGAAATAATTATTTTCTATATTTTTTTATACGAGAAATTTTTTATCATCTAAGCTGGGGGGTCAAACTCATGTTTAGGATAGTTTACCTTCAGTTAGGTCTGAAACACATTACGGTTATACATTGTAGTTTTTCCCAGGTGAGAAAAATCGAAGCCACGTGTGTTGAAGACTGGGGGGAGATATTTTTTTAAGCTAGCAGGGTTTTTGTTAGAGAGGATAACACTTAGTCGCCCTTTTTTTCCCCATTGAAACAAGAAATAAACTACAAAGGAAAAAGTGAGCTTTTTTTAGTTTAAGTTAAATAAATTGCTGCTTTTAAAATATACCATAGCATGCTTCATTGCAAACTTTTGTGAGGAGCTTAAAACTAGCTTTAAATTTAGTTTATAGATCTATTGGTTTAGTACATGTATATTTCACAGGAGGTCGCCAGCAGCATGTAAGTTTACCTGTTACCTGACTGAAATCACTGGTGCATGACCTTACCTGCTACCTTGCTGACCTATTCTCAGGGCTATAACTTGCACATGCGCAGAGGACTTGACTTTGGCTACACAAAGGACATTGATTGTCATATTATTAAGTATCAACTTTTCACAAACTTACCTACATGTTCCATAGGAGCAATAGAAAATAGGTATTCCTTGTATCTCAATTCTTCTTAAGAAGGGGAAAGTATTGGTGCTGTAATTTATGTGGTTTATATCAACGAAATCTTCCCATTCTACAAAGGAGCTTTTCACTGTGTCCACCGTGGCACGTGTTGGTAGACAGTTGTCACATTTTAAATGCTGTTTTTTTTTCACAAAAACACGATTTTGCCTCTATGATAGAAACAGCAGAGAGCAGAACAAATATAACCGTGCAGTACATGGTGCTTGCTTAGAATGAAGAAAGAATAGCTCGCTAAGGGAATTGAGGGAACAACAGACTCGACCCTATTCTTTATCTATGATTTAAGTAGAACGCATGGTGTTAACTTACATCTTACATTCCGCTCTGTCGATACTCTCCATTTAAGTTAGGTGTAAACAGCTTTATACACCAGCCATTAAGACCAGGAACATGACCCAGCTGTTCTGATACTCTAACCAAAGAATGGACCTGTTTACCGTATTTCCCCATGTATAAAACTGAGCTAATACAAGCAAAACTGTCAAATTAACTGGGTCTATATGTTATGCACCAAGTAGGAATGGACACAATTCCGGAATTGCCCATTACTGATTTTGCCCAATTCTGGAATTGTCCTCTCTTAGGCTGCGCAGTTCAGGAAAATTTAACCCTTTAGACCTTAAAACGGCCAAAAACGGTCGGGTCTAGTCTCCTCAAAACGACCATTGACGATCGATTTTTGAACAATTTTCACTGATTTTTCATGGCAAGACAAAAGCAAATATCACTGATGAGAAATTAACAGAAGTTGCTGTTCCTGTTTGATACTGTTCAGCCGAACTTAAAAGTTGAATTCTTATCACCATATGAGCATTAGAAAATTTACAAAGGTTTAAAATGAGGTGAAGGGCCAAAAAAATGCCCATTTTTAGCTAAAATCGGTGAAATCTTGAGGAAATAAAGCATTGTTTCCTGCAATTGGTTGAGGTCTAAAGAGTTAAATGAAATAAACATTCTAACATTGCACAAAGGTTTGCAAAATGACCATCCTTGAAAATTCCTTCATACCTTTGGTTTAAAGAGTGATGGGTAACTCATAATTGCACCAGAGTTTGTTGTTTGACAGTCCCAATGTGTCATTCTCACAGCTTAATTCACACCTAAAGTTAGATGTAAGATGCTTCAAACATACCCTATACAACACCCATTACAGCTTGTGGGCGAGGTGAAAAATAAAATGACACATAAATTTTAGAGATCTGATTTTAAATCAAATTGTTCCAACAGAATTATCTATTAGGCTTTATTATTCCTAAACTGTGCAAATTCCCATATTGTGCATAACATATACACCGGGTAGGGATATACATGGGCTAAGGACTACAGTGTTTTTTTTCACATATTTTGAATATAACTTAGTTAATACACGAGGTAGACCAATACACTTGACTAAGCCAATACACGGGGAAATACGCTACATAGAGCTTTAACTGAAAGGTGATGGAATATATTTATAGCAGAGATTTAGAGCTGTTAATTTTTTTATAAAAATGGCAGATATGCTGTATCTCAAGGGAATTTGCAAGCCAGAGTTAACACATGATAGCTCATATTGTATGTGAGATTCTTTTATGCTTAGGGGATTTTGGTTCATACAATTAGTTTTGAGAGCATGGATTGCTATAGCAAAGACCAGTTTTACTAATTGGCTTTCCCATTTAGTGGGCTAAGGTTTCATATTGTGAGAAATTAAGTTACATTTATGTTGCAAGTTTACTTATTATGCTTTGGGCAAACTGGGTTTAGTAGTTTGGCTTGCTTAG
Source organism: Acholoe squamosa (assembly GCA_949317995.1). Classification (NCBI taxonomy): domain Eukaryota; kingdom Metazoa; phylum Annelida; class Polychaeta; order Phyllodocida; family Polynoidae; genus Acholoe; species Acholoe squamosa. Next base: position 77,840,100 of record OX439046.1, on the reverse strand, counting down.
GGTCTCAAATTGCTAAAACCCACATTGGCAAGATCTTTTTAAGATAAAAAATAGTTATAGAGCTGAGTGACAAGGGACAAAAGCACTTTATAAAATTAACAATTTGACAACAGCACTCAGATAATTGAATTAAACTGTCAGCGTGAATTTCTCCATGAAATTGTTATATGATTTTAAATATCAAACTGTCAGCGTGTATTTTTCCTTCATATTGTTAGTGCGAATGCTTTATAGCTGTATGAATTCCATCATTCAATGAACTTTTAGACATGTATTAACTTATAAAAAATCTTTAAATGTGCAATGAAGCTCATACACACAAATGCATTATGGTATTGTTAATAACACTGAGAATTGTTGCTTTTTTTTAATTTAATAGCAGTTTAAAAACATTGAGTTTTAAAGACAAAGAGCAAGAAACTGAACTTTTTGTAATAGCCATATAATATTTGATATGCTAAATCTACATGATTTGACTTACAGAAGAAAGCTGCGGTTCCATTCCTTAATGCTCGTTTGCTGAGAGTCAACTAGACGTTCCACAAATGGGCTACAGATGGTCTACCTTTGGACATCCATGAAAAGGATCGCTCGATTTAAGTGAAGCTGTTTGGACTCTGATCGTTCTTAGAAAGCGCTGAAAACTCGTAAAGCTTCACCTAGGATAAAAGCTGAGTCCACTTTTAAAGGTAGACACTGTAAACTTTTATCAAACTAATGCAAGTGTCCATTGAACAAGTGTTTATTCAAATTGTTCTTGAAAAGCGCTGAAAACTTTTAAAGCCTTATTGCTGTAAATGGATTTGGCTAAACTAGAAGAGGATAAACCAATTGATATTTATTATCTTTTAATCAATTTTACAACAAACGGTCAAGGATTTTGTGAATGTTTTTATTGTAATTTTCTTGGAACAACACATTTTCATGCATCTTTTAAACCATATGAACATATTTGCCCTCCTTATGAGGTTATAACTCACGACTTAGTTGAAAAAGTGTCAGAAATAGCAGAACAGATTAATCATCAGTTTCATCCAATTACTACTTTAAAAAATCTTTGTTTAAGTTTATCTAAAGTTTACCTTAAAGACACTAGGAGAGAAAAGCTCCTTTCTATTTTACCTTTGAGCTTAGTAGATGATATTTTATTTGAAGAAGATTTCATTAAAAAAACTAAGCGACTAAGCATAAACCATCTTCCTATTTTATTGAAACATCACATAGGAGAGCAAATTGTTTACTGTCTCTATGACTAGGTTTTATCTCGCATTTAAAGATAGTCAAACTGAAGAACTTTGCTCTTGTCATAATTGTACATATATGCTACATACTTTAGACATAGCAGATTTTTCTGCCAAATATATTACATTTAATCAGATTATAACAGAAACATGTGTATACAATGCGAATTTAGCTCTTAATGATTACACCAAAGTAAATCCTCGAGATATAGTAAATACACCTTCTTATTATCAGGCTCCTTTTTTTGATTTTCACTTTACAACTAGCATTTTTTTATTTTCCATAGTTCAGCATGAGGGCTATATTCCTATGAAAAAGTTGCGTAGTGAAGATGAATTTTTTCCTTCATTGGGAGAAATATCAAAGTTATAGATTTTAGGGTTGCTTTCAATGCCTATAGATTATTCTACCCATCTAGTTGTGTTAGGATTAACAGCATTGCCTAAGTCATCTTTTGACATACTTTCATTTCAAAGAGAGGTGGTGAATTCTTCTTCTTATAGAGGTTCTATAGTGTACTCTGAAAAAGATTACACTTTAAAATTTACTAAAAATAATTATTGTTATATATTTATAAAAAATAGTATCCCTCGTATTTTATCTAAGATAGAAGACTTTATTTATTCCTCATGCATTAATTTTTTTGAAAAATACAGCAAAGATAATATAATTCAATACAGTTTAGACATTGTAAATATTCAAATATCTTTTACTATAATTAAAGAAGGAATTAAATTTCATGATTTTTGCTTTAAAATAGTGTCAAGTTTAGAAAAGGGCTATAGCATAGAAGTTAAAGAATCGAATTCATATGAGTCAATATGGTTGGAAATAAACCATAACTTATTAAACTCAAAGCAATCTTTTGATGCTATTAGGTTTTCTTCTCTTAGAATAAAAAATAAAGGAACAACTTTTTCTTTTACTCACACTTTTACTGGAAGTTGTATAACTAAAGATATAAATCAATTTCTGTTTTTATGCAATCTTGTTGAGAAAGTTATATGAAGCTAAGGTTCTCTGTAAACTATATTTTAATAATAAATTAATTCATGGCTTCTGTCATAGATAATTTATTAAGGGTGATACTGGTTTATTTATTAGAGGATACTCCTAGCAATACAGAATATTGGGACAGGGTTCATTTATGTGAAGAACATAATTTAAATTTTGCTTTGCATCACCTATATAAAAAGTATCATCACAACAAAGAATCTTACATAGATCCTTTAATTCAGGAAACTAAATCGTCTCTTCATTCTTACATTAAAAAAAATTAAAAAAATTAGACAATTTTATGAGGTTTTATGCGGAGAAAGTAATGGTATAATAAAAGATATAACTTCTTCAGAAAGTATTTTGATAAAATGTTTGGTTGAAATTCTCCAAATAAATATCATTTTTTATTACAGCCACGATAAATCTTCAGAATACAGAAGCTCAAAACAGAGTTTAAAACCAGGGAAAGGACTTTCATTGTATTTCAACTTTTTTACTTCATTAGTAGAAAAAGTAAATGATGAATTGTATCACATGCCTTCTTTAGAAAAATTGTCAGATTCAGCTTTAAGTTCTTTTAATTCTTGTAAAAAAGAGAGCATTACGTCCACTTCTCAATTAAAATTAAAAGACAAAAATAAAAGCCGGTCTAATATTAAACAGCGACCATCCTCTTCAGAGCAAAACAGTTCTACAGAAAGTGAGAGTGACAATGACCCAGTAAAAAAAAAAGATCACCCTGCTTTCATTCAATCACAGCAAAAATTACTAGGTATTTTACATAAAGATTTAGAAGAAAGTGACAGTAATGAAGAAGATATAAAAGGAACACATTCTCTTCAAAAAAGAAAGAAAGTTAGCAAAACTTTATCAGACAGCAATGATGATTTAAGTGAGGAAGAAATTACTGATTTTAAAAATAAAGTTCAAAATAAAAAGAGAAAAATTCCTTTATCAGTAAGCCATCAGGTAAAAGAACTATCTGAATTTAATCCAACATCTACTTTATTTGAACCAAAAACAGATACTTGCAGAGCAAATTTGGAAAGGACTATAGCTATATGCGATAGAATAAAGAGTCACGCAGAAGTATTTTTAAGGAATATTTTACCAGATAATATAAACAGATGTGCATGTTGTTTTTTACATTGCACACCTCCTTTAATTAAAGGTACTAAAGGACGAAGAGGACCTAAAAGTAAAATCAAGTAGCAGTTAAAAAACTTTTCATCTTTAAAATCTTATGGATATTGATGATATTTTACGTTTCATTGATAAAAAAAAACTTAATGAAAAAATTTTTCAATGTAATTTAAACACAAAAAAATATTTAAAAAACAAAGAGAAAGTAACTTGTAAAGTGTTCCCCAATAACCATCTCCCGAATTGTATAGAAGAAAGCATCATTTTATGCGATAAAATAAAAGACTAACCATGAATAGTTTTATAGAAATAGATTTAGATAGTTCTTTGTTGTATGAAAGATGTCACTATTTTAAAAGCTATCAATCTTTTTATGGTAAAGAAAAGAAAGAGCTTAGCTTAGAAATACCTGCTATAAAATATATGAATATTTCTGAATGCTCTTATTTAATGATGACCTTATCAGAAGAAGATGAATTATGTCACATTCTTTTAAATGATATTAGAGATATTAAAAGTATTGTTTTTTTTGCAATTTTTTTTCAAAGTGATTTCTTGTATGAATATATAAAAAGTCGGTGTATAAATAACGTGGAAGAAGTTCCTTGCGTTATCAAAATGGCTATTTTCTTTATGGGAGAATTTCACAAGTTTTCTTTAGAAATAATTTGGTTTGCAGCCGATTTTTTAAGAGTACCTCGAGTATATGAAATCCTTGAATGTATGAAAGACTGTGAGGATAATTATAGCGAAACTACTGCATTAACTATGACTATTAGGAAAAGGAAATTTACTCAATATAAACGTGTGAAAAAACTTAAAAAAAAAGATGAAAATAGCCAATATGATATATAACAATTGCCTGAGATTTTTAACTTATTGTTGTGCATCTTGTGGAAGATTTCACAAAGCAGACAGGACAAACAGAAAAAGAGCATTATCTAAAATAACATATATGCAATGTTGTGGGAGCCCAAGTAAAACAAGATGTCTCGAATTTTTACAATATTTTTCCTCTTATGTTGAAAACCAAAGGGTTGCGAGATGTAAAAACTGTTTTATTCCTTGGTTTGATGTTAAACCTACTTGCACCCCTCTTTATGCAAAGTTTCAAAACAAAAAATATACTGAAATACGTAGAAATCTAATATTAGATAGGATAGATTTCTTTTGTAAACCACTTAATGAAATAAGATAAAAGATTTTTTCTTCTTATCTTTGTTGTAAAGTTGGTTTAATTTTAGTTGATATTTGTAAAGTATAACAAGTACATGTAAAATTAAAGGTTTTATAGTTATTATAGAGGTATAGATAAATTAGAAATTAGTTTGTACAGCTTCATTAAAACAGCTTTTATAAACAATATAAAAATAAATAAGTGAGGATACAAGTTCTCATGGTAGAAAGGATTAAGGTAATTTAATCATTTGTTAAGCATTTTATCATATTTAAACTTGTATTTATCTATGTAACTATGTTGCTTGATGTGAACATAGAGCTGCTTAAAGAAAGAGTAGAGTACATTTCATGTTTGTGCTCTTTTAACAATGTTACTTCAAATATGCAGAAAATTTGCTTAAATGTGAGCATACCAAATCAAACGTTTATGAGTGCCAAAGAATGTTCTAACATATTTTCTGTTTTATCTGATGAATTCATTGACATATCAAACATTAAAACAGAAGCTCTTGTATATTTTTCTCATTATTTCCAATGTTATTTTATGTTCTCAGAAATAAAAAATATGATAATACAAGAGGAAATTAAAGCTGCTAGAGTTTTAATCACATCCAGTATCTTATTAGGAGAGAATCATTCTTTTACTAAAGAAATATGTAAATTTATAAGTGATCTTGTTGGTTACAATGAAGAAGCAATATTTCATCTCATAAAAAATAAAAATAAACGTAAAGGCACAAGACAGTATGCCTCTTCAAGGCTTCAAAGTAAAATAAAAGAAAAAGTAAGAGAAAAACGTTTATTTTACAGTAATGTGTATTTGGGATGTGCTTTATGTAGAAGGGTAGTTCTTGTAAGCAAAAAACATGAAAGTAATATAGAATACACAATATGTTGTGGCAAACCTATTCATAAGCATTGCTACGCAAGTGTGGTTCATTGTCATTTAAAATATACCAAAAATGATGGTGAAGTAGTTGTGATTAATTTAGAAATGAATTGTCCATTTTGCCACATGAAATGGTTAAATGGGAATCCTGTTTGTGATGCTATGTTTTTGAAATGGAACCAAAGAGAAAATTTTACTTACCTGGTGAAATACACTACAGATCATTTAGCTCTATGTTTAAATGAGTATGAAACTAGCATAAATCGTCACATAAAAAACAAGTTAATGTAAACCAAAATGAGATTAAAAATAAATGAAGCTTATGGGTAAACAAAAAATGGCTCACTCAGATGACTTTTATGTTACTCTACCTTCTAATACTATTCATTCATCTCGGATTAATAAAACAAGTCATTTTTTTGTAGAAATTCCTGGAAAATTTCATTTAGAAGGTCATTGGGAGGTGGCCATAGTAGAAATAAACCTTCCTGTATCCTGGTACAATATTCCACAGGATCCTCCACAAGATCGAACTTTTGCTATTTACAGAAAAGAAATGGGGGTCAATGATGAATTACATGTATTAGAAGAAGGAGAAATAGACACTGTTAGAACAGACATGAGCTTTCACACTAAAATGATGCCATATGGAAATTATGGTAATATAGAGAATTATATAGATGTAATGAATAAGTTAATGAAATCAATAGAGTTAGCCGAAAAAAATTTAGATTTTTTTCATTTGGCTAGAGAGCCTTATATTAGTATAGAAAAAGAAAATTTAAAGCCTGTTTTACATGTAGCAAGGGGAGATACTGTGTGGATGCCTTCCTCTTTGTCTGATATTCTTTGCTTAACAAATGCAGAAGGAGGTATTAAAGATGAAACTGATTCAAAAGTAACAGGTTACTATGGTCTTCCTTTAGAATCCATAGATGATTATAATAATTTATTATTTCAAAAAAAAATACATAAACATTATGCTTCTTATAAAGCAACAGGAGTACCTTCTTTAAGTTCTAGTTCTTCAAATATTTATTTATATACCAATATAGTTTCTAATGAAGTTGTTGGAAATGTTCAAGTTCCTCTTTTAAGAGTTATAAGATGTAATGGCTTGTTTGGAGAAGATTTTAAAATGATATTTTCTTCTCCCTATTATAAAAAAGTTAAAATGTCTGAGATACACGAAATAGAAATAGAAATAGTTGATGACCAAGGAAAACTTATAAAATTTGAGTATGGCAAAGTATTTGTAGTACTTCACTTTCGCCGTTGTAAACTCAGATAATGAATCGAAGAAATGGTTTCAGGAATATTGCAATAGAATATAATTTGGTCCCTAAAATATATAATCATGACTTAGAATTTTTTTTAAGATATATATCAAACAGAGTTACATCTAAAATAAAAAAGTGGATGTTAAAGCATGGTGGAGTTAAGTTCCAATTAGGTCTTAATACATTTTTAGCCAAATATAAAATAGAAACTAACCAACATTTTGAAATAAAACCTTGGTTTCAAAGTCCAGTAGCTGTAATTCTAAATGTAAAATCTATAGAAGAAAAAGTTTATGAAGCCATCAGAATCATTTCTGCTTTTTTTTATTCTTTTATTCAACTAGGATCTGGATGGTTTTTAAAAGAAATTATATGTTTGCGAATTTCTATTTATAGATATAATCCTTTGGGAGGTTATAAGCCTTCTGATATAGACAGTATTTTGTTTAAGAAAAGATCATTGCTTAATATTAAAGGAACAGGAAATAAATGTTTTCTTTTTAGCATATTAGCTGCCTTGTTTAAAAGTAAAACAAATGCAAACAGAGCAAGCACTTATTTACCTTACTTGCAAAGTTTAAATATATCCTGTCTTTCTTTTCCTGTAAAACTTGGTCAAATAGCTAAATTTGAAGAAAAAAACCACATAACTGTAAATGTTTTTGGTATATTTAAAAATAAAAACGAAAATTATCATCCATATCCTATGTATATTTCTACTAATTTTAATGAAGAAAAACATTTAAATCATGTTAACCTTTTACTATATCGAGAACATTATTGGCTTATAAGAGACATGAGTAAGTTTGTTAGACCCTTTTTTTATAAGAAAACAAGATATTATTGTCATAAATGTTTAACTTCTTTTTTAAAAAAAAATGATCTCCTTTTTCATACCCAAAAAACCTGTGACAATAATAGCTTCTTTGGTCAATCATATATAATGCCCATAAAAGGAAGCAAAGTTGAATACAAAGATTATTCTAAACAAATTAAAAACCCTTTTATCATATATGCAGACTTTGAAACATTTAATCAAAAATTAAAAGTGCCCGTTAAAAGGGGAAATATCACAATAAAAACTAGACAAAAATTAAATGCTATAGGTGCAGTTTTAATTTCAAAGTATGAGAAATATTCACAGACACCATTTTTATATATAGGACGTTATGTTTTAAAAAAATTTGTGAATTACTTATATCAAAAAAGAGCAGAGATATCTCATATTTTAGATAAAAATAGGAAGCCGATTTTTTTAACAATGGAAGACATAAGCAGAATTCATAAACAAACAGAATGTTATTTGTGTCATGTTTCATTTAAAAATAAAAAAATTAAAAAAGTATTGGACCATGCCCATATAGGTCGAGAAGGCAAGGGACGAGATGTTAACTATGCTTGCAATAGATGTAATTTAAGCCATTCTTCTCTTAGAATGGACACATTGAAAATACCAATTGTTATGCATAATGCTATGAATTATGATTTACATTTTATAGTAAAAAAGCTCTATAAATATATTCAAAATGATGATATAAGAGTTCTTCCTAGATCTTCTGAAAAATTTTTAACTTTACAATTTGAAAATTTTTACTTTTTAGATTCATTCCAATTTTTATCTGCCTCTTTGTCACACTTGGCAGATCTTTTAGCTGCTAATAATGTAGATAATTTCATAGAAACCAAAAAAAACTTAACCAAAAAGGAATTATTACCTTATGTAATAAAAAAGGGAATTATGTGTTATGATTACATAGATTCATGGGAAAAATTAAAAGAAAAAAATCTACCTGTTAGATCCCATTTCTATAATAAGCTAACTAAAGAAAATATATCTAAAGAAGCTTACACTCATGCTAAAACAATGTTTAATTTGTTGAATTGTAAATCTTTAGGAAGCTATTTAAAAGAATACCTTAAAATTGATGTTTTACTATTATGCGATGTATTTGAATCTTTTAGAGAAAGAAGTTTAGAAAATTATGGTTTAGATCCTGCGAAATTCCTTACTGCTCCATCTCTTAGTTATCAGGCTATGTTAAAACACACAAAGATACAGCTTGATCTTTTAGATGATATAGATAAACATAACTTTATTGAAAAAGGTATACGCGGAGGTATTACAAACGTTGTACAACGATATGTTAAAGTAAAAAACGATTCCCAACATTTGGTTTATTATGATTGTAATAATCTTTATGGCCATGCTATGTGTCAAGAACTTCCCACTCATGATTTTGTTTGGTTACCGTCTTCTAGTTATTCTAAGTTTAATGTATTAGAAGTAGCTAACAACAGTGATGAAGGCTATATATTAGAAGTTACTTTATTGTATCCAAAGCATTTACATTTTTTGCATGATGATTTTCCACTGGCTCCAGAAAAAAAAGAAATATTTCATGATGAGTTATCTCCATATGCTAAAGATTTATTACATAAATTAAATATTAAATACAAAAAAAGTGGGAATAAGCTAATATGTGATTTAAGAGAGAAAAAAAATTATGTCGTTCACTATAAGAATTTAAAACTATACCTTAAATTAGGGATGAAAATAGTTAAAATACATAAAATTCTATCTTTTAAACAATCTGCTTGGATGAAAAAATATATTGACTTTAATAACACTAAACGGAGAGAATCAACTTCTTCTTTCGATAAAGCATTTTTTAAGTTAATGACTAATTCATGTTTTGGAAAATGCATGGAAAATGTTAAAAAAAGGAAAAATTTAACCCTTACTTCATGTAAAATTAAAAGTAAAAAACTTATTCGAAAACCTACTTTTCATTCCTTGTATTTTTTAGACAAAGATTATGTAGGAATACAAAATGTTAAAGAACAAGTATATTTGGACAAGCCGATATATCTTGGATTTACTATATTAGAATTATCTAAAATGCACATGTTTTGGTTCCATTATAAGGTAATGTTACCTACTTTTTCTTTATCTGTTATTAACTTGTTATATTCAGACACAGATTCATTCATATATTTTATAGAAGATGAACATTTTATTGAAAAGCTGAAAAGTATAAAAGAATATTTTGATTTTTCAAATCTTAAACTAGATCACCCCTTGCACTGTACTGAGAATTGTAGAGTATTAGGAAAATTTAAGGATGAAAGTGAGGGGAAAAAAATAAAAGAATTCATTGGTTTACGTCCTAAGATGTATTCTATTTTATTTGAATCAAATAAAGAAACAAAAAGAGTAAAAGGTGTTAAAAAAAGTAATATAAGAGATATGAGACATGACCAGTTTAAAAAAGTATTGTTTAAAAAGAAATTTCATCGAGAATCATATCATGCTATGAGAAGTTACAATCATAAAGTACATGTAATAAAAGAAAATAAACTGGCTCTTTCACCTTTTGAAGATAAACGTTGGCTACAAAAAGATGGAATCAAATCTTTTGCTTATGGGAATCATATGATCAATGTGCGTAAAAGACATAAATATTTTGATTCATCTGTAAATTTAAAAAAAAAAAAAAATTTAAATTAAACTAAAAAGGCATAACATTGTGTATGGAACAGTGAAAATATACTTGAGATTACTTGTGTTATACTGTTTTAAAACAAATGAAATTCACCTTTTGGATCTAAACAGCAGGGTATTTTATATCAACATAAAGAAATCATTTCTAAGCACTTAAAAGTTAATATTTTAAAAATCTATTTTCAAAGAAATCACAAATTAATTTAAAAGAAATTACTTCTGATGGCTTCTAAATTTCACACCATTCAAGTACGGACACAACACCAGTGACAAAGAAAAAATCTTCGAACAAAGACACAACCAAAAGTGACATTACCAAAGACCCCACTGAGTCTGAGAGACCAGGATATGTGATAGGGAAACTCTATATGAGACAAACCGATACAAGTATCGTATTTTGTGGAGAGAAATGTTATCTCAGCAACCTATATAAGATCAAGATTGAGCACCAAGGTTTAACCTTTGGATCTGCAGAACACATGTTTCAATGGGTGGGCTGTGTTGAAATGGGTGATTTTGAGGCTGCTGAGAAGGTAATGAAGGCAAATGATGCAGCAGATGCTCGTAAAGAAGGTGAAGGTTGTAAGAAAGGGATGAAATGGAGAAAGATGAGACTCAAAATCATGAAACTGTGTTTGAGCAAGAAATTCTACCAGAACAGATTCCTACGGGAACTATTGAAGAAAACAAATCAGCTGAACCTAGTCCAAAGTGAGACTGAAATGTTCTGGAGTGCAGGTGTGGGGTATAATGATAGTAGCCTGGACAATGACACATACAAAGGAGAAAACATGCTAGGCATTCTCCTAGAGGAGCTGAGGTCTAGATTCCAAGAGGAACATGACCCAAAAAGCTCTGAGAGTATGGACAAACCCAACGAAAATGAAGGAGGGGACTAGATATATAAAGCCAAATGTTTAGCTTTGAACTATGATATTCACTAAGTGGTATAATATACAGAAATAAATTGATGGTCCAAACATGTCCTTAGGACCGTCCCTTTTGGCAAAATATACGTATATCTTTCTATGTTTAGTATATAGAAAAGTAGACGGTACAAACAGACTCACAGGACCGTCCTTTTTCCAGTTGCATTGTTGAAGAATGAGTGTATGTGGTAGCAGATTCCTTTGTATAGAGAAATTAAATATATATAGGACATAACAAAGAAAAGTCCTGACCGTACTAAAACTTATGGGTGTAGGGAATAATTAACTCATGCATTGAATTAATACTATGTATCTAATCTTGTTTTTTCACCAAGTGTGCCAATGTCTATTTATTTGTGGTTCTGTTATACCACCAATGGACATTACGGACACACGGTATAGAGTGTCAACCTCAACCGACTCTCTCAGTATGGACCCTAGATTATTTAGCGTTCTTACTATACCTACACTTGTATATATGTTGTGTAATGTGATATCATGTATGTTCAGAGCAGGGTTTAATGGAGACAGGTGGAACTATCGAATAGCAATAAATGAGTAAAGACCCGAAGACTGTACAAGAAGGTAATGGTTTTAAGTTCCTGGTCCTTAATGCACAGAGTTTAAAGGATAAATACAATTATATCAGACGAGAATTTAATGGTTTCGATTTCATAGGTATAACTGAGACATGGTTAAAACCACATACACCAAGTAGTCAACTCCATATGTATAATAAAACACTGGTCAGGAATGACAGAAGACGTGGTAAAAGAGGTGGAGTTGCATGTTACATAGACAATACCTATATGCCCTATATTGAAATCGATAACATCAATTCAGTGGTAAATAAAAACATAGAATGTATATGCCTAAGTATAAATTACCCTGGACATAAACAGAAAGTAGTAACAGTGATATATAGACCACCTAAAGGTAATGTGGCGGAATGCTACAATCATATAAATACCATAGTAACATGTGAAAAGTATAAGAATAAAGAAATATGGATCATGGGAGACCTCAATGTAAACAGTCGTAGTAGAAACTGTATTAAATTCAGAAGAATGTCCAACTTTCTAAAGGACACAGGTTTAAGGTATCTAAGAACACAACCAACATACTTTCATAGATATGGGAAATCAACGCTCGATCATTATTATACAAACTGTACATGTATAAAGGATTATGGTCTACTAAATGACATCTGTGGGGACCATGTCCCAGTATTTGTTACTAGAAAACTGGTAAAAGAGGTTAAAAAACCACTAAAAGTTATCAAGTCGAGAAATATGAATAACTTCAACAAAAATAAACTACAATCCTATGTAAATGATATAGACTGGGATACTTGTATATTGCCTGATACTAATGAAAGTGACGTGTATAATAAAATTATATACCATATTATTGAATATTTGAATAGATATCACCCCATAGTACAATATAAAGTACGTGAAAATGATATGTTCTTTGATGAACGAGTAGGCAAACTAATTGCCAAAAAGAAAAGATTGTTTAGACGAGCTAAAAAATGTATACCAGGAGACACAAATCATCTACTTGATAGAGTGAAAATGTTAAAAAGGGATATTAACAAGAGACTAAGAATTAAAAGGAAAAATGTAACAATGAAGTTACTATGTAAGTACAAAAAAGACCCTAGACGGTTCTGGAAAATGTTAAACATGGTATGGCAAGGTAAAAATACAACGCCTACGGTCAGCCTAAAGGATGATACCGGTACAACGATAAACGCTGAACAATTGCCAGACTATATAAATGATTATTACATAAATATAGGTTCGGAATTAGCAAGAATGTTCAAGGACATAGCTTATGTCAATGAGGGAATAGTATGTGAAAATATACTTAAGTTGGACAATTGTACAGCGGTAACTTGTAATAAAATCCTTAAAACAATCGATGTGAACAAAAGTACAAGTATTGACAATGTACCTTGCAATATAGTGAAAGAATTCCTTCTAAGTAAGGATATATTATTACCAACTTTTGTAAATAAATCTTTTGAGAGTGGAAATATACCCGAGGTATTAAAGATAGGACATGTCGTGCCACTACCAAAAGATGGATCACTAAGTGAAGTATCAAACTGGAGACCTATTACAATGACCAATGTATTCTCTAAACTTATCGAAAAATGTGTACATGTACAAATGATGAAACACCTGTTAGATAATGATATTATTAATAAAAATCAATTTGGTTTTATGCCAGGTCGGTCAACTTCAGATGCCATTTTTAAGTTGATACAGTACCTACTAGAGGCTCGCAATAGAGGAGAGTACTCATTAATTCTATTCTTGGACCTGAAGAAAGCATTTAATACAGTGAATCTGGATATACTATTAACAAAATTACAAAATATTAACTGTGATGAACAATGTATAGCATGGTTAAAAAGTTTTCTAGTAAATAGATACCAGACTACTAGAGTCAATGGTATATCTTCTAATAAAAAAATTATGGACTGTGGAGTGGCTCAGGGCACGGTATTAGGTCCTTTAATGTTCAATATTTATCTGAATAATATTACTAGTAAAGTGGTAAATTGTGAATGTTTTCTTTATGCTGATGATGTGGCATTGGTAATAAATGGAAAAGACCCGGTAATAATGACCGCATTAATGCAGAGTGATGTAAATGAAATTGAGAAATGGTGCAGACTAAATGTTCTTACGGTGAATGTTAAGAAAACAAAAACCCTGTGGTGTAGCTCTATAAGGCAACATAAACCCAATAGTAATATCACCATGCAAAGTACTGTATTAGTAAATGTGGATAAATTTAACTACCTAGGTGTTATAATAGATAAAGAACTTAACTTCAAAAACCACTGTAAGAAAATTGATGGAATGGGTACGGCAAAGCTGAAACAACTACGAAATATTGTAAAATACCTTGATACAGAAAACTCGCTTAAAATATATAAACAAATGATTGTACCTATACTAGAGTACTGTAGCTTTGTGCATGAGTCTGGACCAAAAACAATTGTAGACCATATAGATGTAATACAAAACCATTGCCTACGAGCATGTCTGGGAATAAGAAATGCCCAAGATATACATACAGATGACCTTTTGAGGAGATGTAGAGTGGAAACGCTCAGTACCAGGCGTAAAAAATCCTTAGCATGTTATATGTACAAGTATGCTCGAAATGAAGAAAATATTATGGTTCCCACCAGAGAATTGAGAGGATTTAATAAGAAGAAACTTATAGTGAGTAGACCCAATAGGGAAATTTATAGGAAAAGTCCGTTGTACCGTGGAAACCTAATATGGGATATTTTACCTGCAGAATTACAATTAAAACCGAATATAGGATGCTTTAAATCGAGCTTAAAAGGAGACATCGTGGCAATACTGGGCAGAATGTGAATTATATCAGTAATGTATGAGATAGGAAAACATTGTACACGATAGTTCATGGAAACCATCTGTCTTGCATAATATCTATACCCTATAAACTGTCTATATGATATATTGTATCTTGGCGACTGATTATAATAACTGCACATGTAGTGTTATCTTTAGCCAATAAACAGTGTTAAAACTTCAAACTTCAACTTTTGGAAAAAAAAAGAGAATAGATATAACTAGATTTAGAGGAAAAGAATATATTCATTTGCATGATATGACTAAAGATAAAAATATGAGCTTGCAAAAATCTGAATATGATGAACTTATAAAATTAAAGGTTAAAATAGAAAAAAGAATAAAAAAGATTAAAAGTCCTAAAGAAACAGAAACAAAAAATGAAGGTAAAAAGAAAAGTAAATCATCAGTTAAAAGAGACAGTGATGAAAGTGACAGCGATAATTCCTATGTAGACAGTAATTCTGACAGTGATTAAAAATAATTTTAAGAAAAAGTCTGTGGGATAGACATCTTTAGGTGAACATAATTAGCTAAAAAACAATCAACTTTTAATGTTTGTTTTCCAAATATTTTTATATATTTAAAATGGGCGAATTATGTATATATTGTGGTATTTGTCATGACTTAAAAACTGGAAAAAAATATTGTATTCCTTGTTATGAAAATATGTACAAAGAATGTATCCGCTGTCATAGACCCTTACATTCCGCTCATTTTTTTAGGCGACACCCATCTAGATGTAATTCATGTCATGAAAAATATGAATTGGAGAAATTAAAATCAAAGAGCAAAGATTCTTTTAAAAAAAAAGATGAAAAAGAAAAAAAAATAATTACTAAAAATCTGAAAAAAAGAAGTAATGTCCTTTCTAACAAAATTATCGATTTAACTGAAAAAAAAAGTAAAAAAATTACATTAAGCAACAGTCAAAATGAAAAAGAAACAGGTAAAAACACATCTGCTTGTAAAGATAACAATACAGTTTTAAATTTAACAAAAAAGACAAATGAGCCACTACAGCTTACTCTTAAAATAAGTTGCAAAAAGGGAAATATTTATCAAAAAAAATCTAAAACTGTTGATGTCATTCTTTAAAATATTTCTTGTTTGCTTTTAAATGTTTTTTCATGTGCCTGTATTGAAAATATTATTTTGTATTATTATAACAAGTTGTGTATATAGTAAAAGAGAATTCATATTTAGTAAGTATTAGCTGCTTATATATTAGTTTAAACCTAAAAAGTTTATTTTTTGTGTTTCTTTTTTTCAGTGAAATGATATTTTGTGATTTTAAATGATGTTTATTGATGTCATATATCTACATTGAAATGCTTAGTGAACAAATCAAATAATACGCTATCATGATACTTTGTTGTTGTTGTTAGGAATCTGGTATTTGTCCTTAAGGATATTAACTTATTATTGGGTGTGTAAATACTAAGATCCTAACATTGTTTTTTTATGTAATTTTACTTTTAATTCATCAGGATACGTGCATTTGTTCCAAACATAGTTTATAAATGTTTTCATTTCATGTACTAAATGTGACAAATCATATTTACCATCGAACACTAGTTAAAAGTAAAACATAACTTAAGAATTGTAATGAGATGGTTAGTAAACAAGAGGGTTAAATGCATGCTTTAATGTTTTAAGGACTGCACCTGTTTCAAACATAACATGTTTACATCTTTATATGTTTATTCTTAAGAAGTGTTTAATTTTAATATGGCAAAAAAAGAAGAAATAAAAAGAAACCAAGAAATAAAAAGGTTGTTTGAAAGTATTTACTTTAACCCAAGTCATCCTTCATCTTTTAGTTCTGTGAAAAAGTTATATAAATCTGCTAAAAAAAAAGACAAAAAAATAACTTTAAAAGACGCTGAAATATTTTTACAAAATACTAGAACTTATACTTCACACAAACCTATACAATATAACTTTTTAAGACGAAAAACTATTGTAAAAGGATTAAATGATCAATGGCAGTTAGATTTAATAAGTACTTTCCAAATTAGACGATATAATAACAACATTTCATATTTATTAGCTGCTATAGATTGCTTTTCCAGATATGCTTACATAGAACCTCTTAAAGACAAAAAAGCAGAAACAACATTAATAGGCTTTAAAGCTATATTATTTAGGGCAAAACACAAGCCTAGGCTTATTCAAGTAGATGAAGGTAGTGAATTTAAGGGTGTTTTTAAGAAATATCTCATTAACCAAAATATTCACTCTTTTAGCACATCACAAGACACAAAGGCTGCAATAGTTGAACGTTTTATAAGAACTATACAAAATAAAATACATCGATTTTTAACCTTTAAAAAAAGCTTGAGATATATCGATGATTTGCAAGACATTGTACTTAGCTACAATAAAAGTCCACATCGTACTCTAGGAATTAGCCCCTCTGAAGTTGATGAAAAAAACCAAAAGATAATTTGGGACAAACAATACAAACCATATTTACATTCTAGAAGAATACAACTTCCTTTCTCAGTAGGAGATAAAGTAAAAATCACAACTAAAAGAAAAACATTTACTAAAGGATATAAGCCAAATTGGCAAAAAGAAATATTTCAAGTAGCTTTTGTACTTAGAACATGGCCACCTACTTATATATTATTAGATGAAAACAATGAAATACTTACTGGTAGTTTTTATGCACAAGAATTAAATAAGATACAAGATGGTAGAAAAAACTAAAACTAAAGACATAGAATTAATTGATGCAAGATTAAAAACTCCATTTTCTATGATAATAGCAGGCCCTAGTAATTCAGGAAAAACCAGTTTTCTTCTTAATCTTTTAAAAAATATGGATCGCATTATAGACAATGAATTTAAAAAAATAAACTGGTTTTATGGACAAAGTCCCCCTTCTGATGTAATTGATTTAAACTTAAAAAACATTAATTTTATTCAAGGGTTGCCTCATACTTTTGATGATTATATATCACCTAATAATCACGAGCTTATAGTGTTAGATGATTTAATGATGGAATGTTCTAAGGATCCATTAGTTACAGATTTATTTACTAAGCGTTCTCATCATGATGGTTTAAGTGTGGTATTTATTACGCAGAATTTTTTTTGTGAAGGAAAAGAAAGAAAAACATTGGCAAAAAATGCAACTTACTTAGTAATATTTAATTCTCCTTTGGATCAAACAATATCCCATTCTTTAGGAAGAAAACTTATGCCTGATCGAGTAAAAACTTTTCATGATATATTTTCAGCTGCAACAAATTCTCCTCATGGATATTTATTTATAGATGGTCATCAAAAAAGAAACAAAGATCTCATGTTTAGAACAGATATTTTTTCTGATTCACAGCGAATATTTATACCAAATAAAAAGTAAAAACTTACATGAGATAAGTGAAGTTTAGAAGCTTGCACTATAAAAAAAAATCAGATTTTTTATCTTTGATAAATAAAATACTTTAAAAAATGGCTAAAACACAAGTAAAGAAAAGGAAAGTTGGAGTTAAAAAAAAGAAATGTTGCAACATAATAAAACATCAGCATTTTCTTTCATTGCTAGCCTCAGCCAAAAATGCCAAAAAAAGAAATATATTAATTGATTTTGCATCAAAAAAAGACTTAGATGCAATATACCAATGCATATTTAATGTGTTAGCTGGTAATGTGCCTATAGATAAAAAAACACATTCAAAGCTAAAACGTCATAAAAATACTTTGAGGTTGCTAGTTAGCAAAAAAGGAGTTAGTGAAGCAAGAAGGAAATCAACTTTAAAACAAAAAGGAGGATTTTTACAATTTTTACTCCCATTGTTGTCTGGTATTATACCCGCAATAGCCGGCGCTATAACAGGAAGGTGAAAAAATAAAATAAAATATGAGTCACAGTTTTAAAGAAAGTGTAATTATACCCTTATCTTTATATAAAAAATATGAAAAAATGTTAAATATGAATAAAAATGAAGATAATATATCAAATACTTTAAAAACCAAAAATATACAAAGCGAAATAAATGAAAATTCAAAACAGGAAAATCCTGTTTTAAAAAGACAGGAAGAATTAATAAATCAGCGAGTGTTTAAAATTAATCCCTACTCTATATATTCTACTGAAAACACTGATCAACTTCCTGTAGAAGTAAACAACCTAGAATCTAAACCTAAGGAAACATCACAAATAGGTATAACCATAAACTACATTCTTGACAAAGTACCCTTGGCACAAAGACCAAACATTAAAATGATCTTAGAAAAAATGTTAGAAAATAAGTACCAATGGGACACAGCTGGAGAAATAAGTTATGATTCAAAGAAAATAGCGAATTCAAATATCATTGATATAATGAAATATTTTTCAAAATCTGGTTTTAAAAATGAGCCTACAGGTACGCAAACATTATATTCACATCTCATTACTATCTTACCCCCTTCTTGGATAAAAAATAAACCAAGTATGGCGCAAAAAAAAAGATCGAGCTCTTATATTCCTGGACCATATCCAAGTGAAGACATAATGACAGATATAATATATCATACTAAAAAACTGAAAAAAAAAGAAGATGAATTAAAACAAGGAACTCATGACCTGAAAGAGGGGGCAACTAACATATTAGATATAACTCCTCCTACTTTCACAAATGTGTCTATGGATGATGATGATGATGATGATGATGATGATGATGATGATGATGATGATGATGATAATGATGAATATCCTTCAGATGATGAATATGAATCTAAGAATTTATTTTCTCCCAAAGATTTACCACCTTTTTCCAAAAGTAAAATGCATACCTCAACTCCAAAAAGCATATCACTTGGAAAAATTTTAGAAACCAAAACTCCTGTTTTTTCACCTTTAACCAAAACATCGCCTATACCTACTGTAAGTAAATCCCCTGTTTTACAGCAAAAAACATTATTGAAAAAAGACATTTTTACTAGAGAAGAAGATGAGGACACAGAAGCATCTGTACAACTACATCCTAGACAAAAAATATATGAGCAAGAGTCTTTACTTTTAAGCAAACGAAAGCCTAAACCAAATAAATTGTTTTTAGGAAAAGAGTGGGTAACAAACTGGAGAAAAAAATAAGAGAAAATAAAGTTGAGATAAGATGAGATATACTTTATTTTAATAAATCTTTTCTTTTAATTTATATATATATATATATATATTATACGATTTTCCTTCATTTAAATTTTATTTAAAAAATGGTTATGCACCAACATTACAGTTCAAACCAAAGGAAAAACGATAGAGCATTATATCACAACTTATTTGAAAAAAAAAATGCCTATCCTCTTCAATACATTCAACATGGTCAAGGGCTCCCAGTTTTCATGGGGACTAAATATCAAAAAGGATATGGTTTAGGTAATATTTTTGCTGGCTTATTTAAAAAAGTTGTTCCACTTATAGCACCAGTGCTTAAGTCAGCTGCTAAAGGAGTAGGCAAAAGAATGTTAAAAGGAGGGATAAATGTTGCAGAAAATGTTTTATCTGGAGGGAACATAAAAGAGGCATTAAAAGATGAGGCTCAATCCAGCTTAAATGATTTAAGTTCAAGCGCTTTAAATTATGTAGGAAACAGAATAAATAAACCTAAAACCAAAAAAAAAATTAACTCTAGCACCAAAAGATCCAAAATTAAAAAAAAAAAAAAAAAAACTCAAGAGATATTTTTGATTAGCCAAACTTAAAATATACTGCTGGGATAGACACCTATAGAAAGTTAAAAAAGTAAAAACAATTTAAAATGTCACTCATAGATGAGAGTCCTTGTCACTGTATAAGTTCAGATTTAGATTTTGACAGTGTGCCTTTAGCAAATACTTCTGTTGAAAAAAACTACTATGAAAAAGTTGAGCCTACGGCATCTGCAAACAGTGGTACTGTTCAATTTTCTCTTAAGTCAAACAACAAGGATTTCATTTCTTTACATGACAGCTTTATCCAAATAAAAGCAAAAATATTAAAAGAAGACAAAACAGCTCCAAGTGCTCCTGATGCAAACACTCCAAATGTAATTAAAGACGAAGCAAGGGTGTTTCCAGTAAACTTTTTTGGAGCAAGCATATTTAAAAATGTAAAAGCATTCATCAATGGTATAAGGATATCAGAAAGTAATGACTTATATGCATACAAAGCTATGTTTGAAATGCTGCTAAGCTATGATCCATTAGTTGCTAGCCGACTGGGTATACTATCTTTATTTTACAAAGACACCAAAGATTTTAATGAAATAGAAAATGTAAATAGTAATACACACAATGCAGGTGTCAAGCAGCGCTATAATTTAACTAAAAACGGAACAGAAATAGAAATGTTGTGTCGAGTTCACAATGACTTGTTCGCACAAACTAAGATGTTTCCAGGGGATTTACCTCTTATCATAGAATTCGATAGATCAGATGAAAAGTTTTGTTTAATGGCAAAAGAAGCTGACAAAAAATATATAATTCAAATAGAAGATATGAATATGTTCATAAAAAGATATCGTCTAACAGATAGTTTTTACAATGAATTAATGAGAGCACGATTAGATCAGAATTTCACTTTAAAATATAATATGAGGAAAACATTAATGAAATATGTTACTTTTGGTCCTAATAAATCAATATTACAAGGATCACATATTGTAAATAACACAGAATTACCAAAAAGAGTCATTATTTCTTTAGTAAGACTCGATGGCTTCTCGGGTCATTATAGTCATAATCCATTTAAATTTGATAACTTCAATGTAACAGAAGTAGAATTAAAAGTTAACGATGGAGGTACACCTTTTTATCAATATAATATAGATTTTCCCAACAATAAATATTTCATGGCATATTTAGCTATGCTAAAAGGTACAGGAAATATATTCAGAAATGAACCTGTGAATATAACCCCTGAAGAATTTAAAAATGGATATGCGCTTTACTGTTTTGATTTATCAAGAAATGGAATTAATTCAGAAACGTTTGAACTATCAGAAAACGGATCTTTAAGCTTCACTTTTAAATTGGGAACAGTCCCCACCCATGGAATAGCAGCTGTTATTTATTTAGAATACGATTCTCTTTTAATATTGGGACCTAACAATGCCACTTCATTAAAATAATAAAATGAACGGTGAGGAATTAATAAGCATTTTAGAAAAAGATAAAAATATAACCAAAGGAAATTATGGTATTTATGCAGCAGATAAAATCCCCATTATAAAATCTTATCCTACAGCTTTCATAGCAAATACAGATGTAAGCTATCTTCCTGGAGAACACTGGGTAGCATTTTATTTTAAATCTAAAAATGATATTCCTGAATATTTTGATTCATATGGATTACCTCCAATAAGATATTCTTTTTTAAAAAAATTATCCAAAAAATACAAATATTCTTCACATACTATACAAGCATTAACATCTTTAAGATGTGGAGAATACTGCTTATATTTTTTAAAAAAAAAGAGCCTCTAATATAAGCATGCAAAAAATTATATCTAGTTTTTCTTCTGACACTTTGTGGAATGAAAAAAAGATTCAACTCTACATAAATAAACAAATAAACACTCCTGTGAATAAAAAAAGAAAAGGATCCAACTATGGACAATATAGCATTAAACATTGTGATTTCATAAACAACTTAAAAAAATGAAAAGCTTTATATAAAAACAAAAATTTAAATTTTTTTTTTCACAATTTCCACACATTTATTGGTGAAAAATTAAATAACTATTAAAAAACACTATGAAAGGATTATCATCAATTAATAAAATAAAAAAAAATAAAATTGGAACAGCTGGAGCACTACTTATTTTTTTCCTTACAACCATAGGCATTTTAATAGAAATTAAATATGGTAAATTAAATGAAGAAATATATCTCACATGTTCTGAATCAGGGTATCAATTTAAAAATAATATAAAAATAAAATCATTTTTTAGCTGCTCAGTTCAAAAAAATGATACATCCAATGATATATTTGTTCCTTACATTGAAATGAACTTAAAAAAAACAGAATCATCAGATATTAATTTTAACAATGAACACAAAAATGACTCCTATGAAATTTTTTAAAAGAGAAGTAATATCATATGAGAAACTAGGATGAGATTAAAAGCAAAAGCCTTCTTCATTCAAAAGTAATACAAAGTTTATTGAAATGGACAACCACAAAGTTATTCAAGATGAGGATGAATTACATATTTTAGAAAAGATCACAAATGCTCAACATAATTACATTTTCAAGCTCATACAAATTAAAAATAATTTGCAAAATCAACTAAAAGAAGAAAAAGGTATAAATAACATATTAAAAGAACAACTCCAAGATTCTCAAAAAAAAGTAATGGAGGGCTTTGCACAAAAACGAGCTGCCACTTTGGCTCGATATAACATGGAATACGAGCGAAAAAACAGAAATTTTAACTACATGAAAAATTATGGAAAAATAGTATGTGATGGAGAAAACGATGAAAGTGAAAATAATAAAACACAGGCTTGTGCTTCCATTGCTAGTGATAGTTATATATCCAATGAAGATGAAATAGATTAAAAATAAAAATAAGCATTTTTAAAAAATCCACCAACAGTATTATAAAAAGTTTAGGTTTTTCTTCAATTTCATTGTAAAAATACATTTGGGATAAAGAAAAAGCGGGTGAAAAATAAGGAAAGAGTAACTATTTTTACAGAATTTGATTGTGGTTTCATCTTAAATATACATATAAGTAAAACCAAAAAACATTTTCATAAAATAAACAAATATGGATAGCTATATAGTTACTCCTATCATCAAATCTTATCCTTCTGATAACACTCTTAAAGAGATAAGCTCCATGTTTTATCATGACTGGAAAAAAATGGGGATATATCTAAACGTCTCAAAAGTAGATTTGATGTCACTAGAGGATCAAAAATCTTTGTATGATATGTCATTAGATATGTTAAATTTATGGTGGGAAAATAATCATAGCCTTAATGACCTTAAAAATGCTTTAGAATTAAGCAAACGAAAAGATCTAATTGAATTAGCTAACATATTTTGTATAGAAAATAATATATGGGTCAATCCACCGAAAGTGGGCACCTGGGTCTTTTCTGGTCTTTTTTGGATACAGGGGGCTGTAAAATAAAAAGTAAGTAACCATTCTTCTTATTTCTGGTTTCATTTCAAAGAAAACACCTTGGGCTTCAAAAGAAGGGCAAGTTTACATATGTCGGCCTGCTATTTTTTTAGATATGGTGGCTAAAAGTTCAAAAATGGCCAAAAATTGCCTTTTTATTCAATTTCCACCTCATCCCAGAGTCTATACCATCAAGCCAAACAGCAACAGACCAATATAATTTTATCTATTCCTTAGTGGGGGGTCCTATCTAACATTTTCATGTTGTTTGGAGGTGCTCTGGTTGGCATTCCTTTTCCCCTGTTCATTTCCATAACCAAATACAGGTGCTGTAATGGGCGTGAGCAAAATGAAAGTACACTGGTAGGCCTACTAAAACACTACCCTCAATCTTCTTATTTCCCACCAAGATTAGGGTCATCATAGGGGATTTTCTGGTACAGAAACTTAGGGTCTACTTGCAGGCATGACTGTGCAGTACATATTCAAGTATTTTCAAGTCCATTTTGCTCACGCCCATTACATTCAAATTTCTGCATCCAAGACAAATACTATCAAAGTTTTCTTTCTTTCAACCAGCCTTACTTGAAGATCTATTGTTAATAAGTCATTTTAAAAAAAGACTGGAGTCTCTACATGCCTTGGTTATGCCAAAAAGAGGGGTTAACTGACAGATGTAATGGGCGTGATCGTAATGGGCGTGAGCGTAATGGGCGTGAGTAAAATGCACTGCAAGCATGTTGGCAGGCTTGATGCATTCCAAATGCATCCTATAAGTATTCTTAGATTATTTTTATTGCCTAGATTAATTCTGGGTGAGGTTATATTGCTGAGTTGCTGTCTGAAGCCTTGGAAAGTTGTTTCGCTCACGCCCATTACGCTCACGCCCATTACATTCATATTATTTCCTTATGTATTGTAAATATCCATCTTTTTTTCCTATTTTCTTCATATTGTGGCTTGGGGACCTTTTGTCAAATATCCTAACTGAAAATCATGTAGTTCTGACAAATATTTCTGTGATGTAGAGAAGAATACATTTTGCTCACGCCCATTACATTTTCATAATTTTGAATATTTGCAATAAAAACTGACCGCTTGGGAGTTAGTGACTTGAATGAACCTTTCCTAAGAGCCAAGATATAGGGCTATCAATAAAATTAAGTTTCATGATCTAATTCTTAGTTTTTAAAAATGACCCTCTACCATGGACAAGTGCCCACTTTCAGTGGATTGACCCATATATCCCTTTAATATGAATGAAAAAAAAATTCAAATATTATTGTCAAAAATAGCAGAAAATATAGGAAAAGAATGGATAATTATAGGAATTCAACTTGATATACCATATGAAACACTCAACATGATAAGAAGTCAAGCATCTTGTAGTAATCCTTGTAATCGAGCATTAGAAGTATTAAAACTGTGGAAAAAGAAGCAGACTTTACCTGCCTCAGAATTCATAAATGTCCTTAAACATGATATGCGTAGAAATGATATTGCACATTTTTTACAAACTAAAATTATAAATTCCTGCTATTAAAGAATTTTATTTAGAAAAAATATTACTTGTAGTATGGTTATAAATGTTAACATTAATTATAAATATATGTCTATTTTTTGTTAAAATGTAATTGTATTTTATTTTAAATTTAAGTAAAGTGTCTTGAATGTAGTTTATTAAAAATATATAGTATGTCTTATGTAATTGATTATATCTGGTTACCTTCTTTGTAATGTATACCTTATATGTAATTTTTATATCATCAAAAGTAGTTATTAAATGGTTGCCTTCTTTGTAAATATATACTTTATATTTAATTTTTACAATAAGATTAAAAATATGTTTTATTTTTAAAATAATAAACGATAAAAAATGTATATGGTATTTCTCGTGTTTTTTTGTTTTTTTTTAAATCAATTTTTTACACAAAAAACTTTAAAAAACCACAACATATGTAGCTGAGACTAAAATGAAACTATGCAAAGCATAAAAATCAGGAATGGTTAAACACATATGTAAATACTATGAAAAAGTGGAAAATTCTTTTGATGAATGTATACTTCCTTTTAGGACATGGTCAGTTATGTGTTCATATACATGTAAGCAATGGATAATGCTTCAACCACAGTGGAAGCTTAGATTAAAACTTGAAATAATTTTATACTTATTTTACAATTTTCACCATAAAAAGTATTCAGAATATCATGATATATGCACTTTTTTAAAAGAAAAAAGTGTAAGAAATATGATGTATGAGACATATGATCATATTTTTAAAAAAACTGGGTTTGATATTAAAAATGAGAAATTGGTGCAAAATATAGCTAAAAACATATTACAAAAATATAAACTCAAAGAATATCATTTATGTTTAATGATACAATGCAAACTTGCTATATTGTATAGCTTAAACATTGCGATTTTTAATAGATTAAAATATAAAAATAAAAAAAGAAAAGTTTATATTCCAAAAAACCTATATTTACCACAAATGCATAAACATCTTAAACATAGCATACTCAACCTTCCAATACCATCTTCACTTAAAACCTTTCTTATGTCAGTAAAAAATAAAAAATACAATGGTGTCTTTCCTAATCATATGTACTTAATGATAGAATGGTTTGCATCAAAGCAAAAAACTAGTTGGAATACTTTTACATCAAAAATGTCAATCAAAGCTGAACCACTAAAACAGTTTTCATTTCAATGAAATAAAATCATTTATAATAACAGTTTTTGAAAAAGTGCTTTTAATCATTATTATCTTTTAAAGGAACCAACCCAAAAACAAGACAAAATCCATACCCTGGAAACAATTTCTCCTAAATTCATGTGATTTTACCAAAAATTTAATGCATTTCACAATATTAATCATAGGAATTCATGTGAATTTGTGAGCAGCAATTCACGTGAAATTCAACAGACACATGAAAGTCATGTAATTTCACGTGAATTTCACGTGTACATCTAGCAATAAAAAGAGAAAAACTTGTGAAATCCACAAGAATTCACAAAAATTTCTCTAAACAAAATTTTCATCAGATTTACTCATGTCAAAGAGGTAAAAAGTTGTTCCTTGTTTCCAGGGTAGGAACCAGCAAACAATCTGATAGATCAAGGGGTGCTCACATAATGGTTTTCAGGCGAGCATGCACAACGATGCTAGTTGCAATTTAAAGATACAGGAAATTATTCAACTACAGCGCAGCTCTTTCATCACATTAATGTATTCCTTTTGGTTGGATAATAGTTTGTGTCCTTAAAGAAGACTACATAAGGAGTAAAAGTACATCCTTAAAGGACATATAAAGCCAAGCATAGTAGTTGCTTTGCAACCAGTACTTAAAGCATACTAAACTATGAACATCTGAAGCGCAAAGCAAACCCAAGGGGTGTTCATTAAACAACTTAGAAAGTTAGGAGCAAGCGCTAACCCTCGCACTGCAACTAAAGAACCAGTGGCAAGCGTGGGTAGCGCGCGCCTATTGAACACCCCTCTGGAAGCTTTTTTGTGCTCGTCTTCACTTAACACTTAATCTTGTTGTGCTTTTCATAAAAACTATTAAACATGGCTTTAAACAAAAAAAAAAGAAAAGAAGCTCTTTCAAATATGGAGAGATCTTAAAAAGATAAAAAATTGAAATTTTGGTTCGAGATTAACTGCGGATCACGTGACTACACAAAGTCATCGCTCAAAGTTATCGTAAACAATTACCAAAAATTTGCTCGGAAGTTATTGTGGTTTATGCGGTTTGTTAAGTCTCCTATCTGCAATTTTCCACGATGGAGCGAGCTTATTATCGTGTCAGGACAATATTGGACAGGTAAATTAAAGTCTTATCGTCTTAAATGAACTTTAAACCTCAGTTAAAAAATGCACCGTAAACCTCAGTTAAAAAATGCACCGGTAACTTTTTTAACAGAATCAAGTTCCAACAGAAGCCAAAAAAAATCATCGATTCAGTCTATTGCGTGAACTGTCTTAATATAAGCCGTGGTTTATTCTAATATTCAAACCTAAACTAGACTGCCCTGGTACAATCCTAATAGCAGGTACCATAAATTTTCTTTTTTTCTTCCTTTTTAAGCTGGATTTTGTATCCTCGCGGTAACACTAGAGATGTGGGCTCCCAAATCTACTTTACACTTCAGGATACCAGAGATATGTCAACCGATACAAGGCTCGATCAAGACATTAAAGACGTGTTTGCTTCAACCAACACAGGGCTCAATCAAAATACCAGAGATGTGGTTACATCAAACGATACAAGGTCCAATCAATATACCAAAGATAGCTCTACTTCAACTGATACGAAGCTCACTAAACATACCAAAGATGGGGCTTCATCAACTGATGTGAAGCTCTATCAACATACCAAAGATGGAGCATCATTAACTGATGCAAAGCTCGATCAACATACCAAAAATGGAGCATCATTAACTGATGCAAAGCTCGATCAACATACCAAAAATGGGGCTTCATCAACTCATACCAAAGATGAGGCTTCATCAAGTAATACCAAAGAAGGGACTTTATCAACTAATGTCAAAGATGGAGCTTCATCAACTAATGTCAAAAATGGAGCTTCATCAAACGAGGCTTCATTAACTGATGACAAAGATGAGACCTCATCAACCGATGTCAAAAATGGGGCTGTCAAAGATGGAGCTTCATCAACTAATGTCAAAAATGGAGCTTCATCAAACGAGGCTTCATTAACTGATGACAAAGATGAGACCTCATCAACCGATGTCAAAAATGGGGCTAAATGTGATAACTCTAAGCATAGTGACAACACAAACAGTGGATTTTGTTTGTGTAACTCCAGTGAACATAGTAACGGCACAAACACCGCATTTAGTTCATGCAACTCTGGTGAACCAAGTGACAGTCACACCGGTGAAAGCCACCATGAAACATGTGATAATTGTAAACATAGTATCAGCACAAACATTGGATTTAGTTCATGTAACTCTGGTGAACCAAGTAACAGTCACACCAGTAAAAGCCACCAGGAAAGATGTAACTTTGATGAAGCAAGTGACAGTCTCACCTACGCAGAAGGTGTAGAAGTAAATATAAGCTTGGAGGCTGAAAATGAAGATACATCATCTAGCAAAAATGAAGGAAAAAAACTTGTGTTCCAAAAATTTGACATCAATCTGAGCGAGTCACAAAGTAAGGCTCTATTTAAGAAACCTGTGTTAAGTGTCACGGCATCAGAAATGAGTCCTAACCCAAGAAAAAGGGTAAGATTTTTGCAAGGTATGAAGTTTTCAAATATCATAAGCTATGGGACCCCTACTGCGCAAAGCACTCGCAGAAAAGTGCGACGTAAACTACATTTTGATTCGCTCAGTGTCAGCAATAGTGTCAGCGACAGTGATGATGCAGCCTCATGCTAAATGAGACATTAGTCAGAAACAATGTCAGCAACAGTGTCGGTGACAATGATGATGCAGACTCATACTAAATGAGACGTTAATCGTGTTCAGGTGTAAAACACAGAGTTCAAGTTAAAGTAAAGTGCAATACCAAAAGTTCTCACTCCTATAGAATATATTTGATATCACCACAATTGTTAAAGTTCTTAATTTAAACTAGTTAATACCATATTAATGGTATGCGATGTTTTATGTCAGATTTCATTTCCCTTTAATTGCATTGTTTTTAAAAAACTAGTAGAAATCCATGTTGGTATAGGTTACCAAGTTTTCACTTTTTTTACTATATATTTGATATCACTCCAATGGGCAAAGTTTTCTACTGAAATTTGTTAATGGTATATGATAAATCATATCAGATTTTAGTTCCCTAAAGCGTACCTAGTTCTGGTGTAAACCACTCCATATCCAAACTGTTCACATAGGTGCTAAGGTCTGATACATTACTGAAACTTGTTAACAGGATCCTAATGGTTTAAAATAAATCATATTAAATTTTAGTTCCCTAAAGCGTACCTAGTTCTTGTGTAAACCAACCCATGTTATCCAAACTGTTGACGTAGGTGCTGAGGTGTAGAACAGTTGTTTTTGGTAGTATGGTATAATCAAAGTTATTGTACACAAGGAATGTAATTGCTAACTCATTTTCTAAATGTCAAAGCTAAATATAGCAATATAACATTGTTGATTACTATTCGAGATCTTAATTAAACATAGTAAATCAAATTTAAGATTTTTGTCTTTTCTCATAATATTTTATTAGTATAACAAAATTAAAACGTTAAGCTCTAGTATCCAAGACGGTCTCCTATAAATCACACCTTTTGAATTCAAAATTTTAATTCAAACTTTGAATCCAAAAGGTGTGATTTATAGGAGACCGTCTTAGATACTACTGATATAGATCTTCACCAGAGGGTAAAAAAACCTAGCTAAAACGGAAGGGGGGGGGCTAAAATTTTGACCGGAGGGACCAGAAATACATATAGATCTTCGCCATAGGGTTGAAAACTAGCTAAAACGGAATGGGGGGGGGCTAAAATTTTGACCGGAGGGACCAGAAATACATATAGATCTTCGCCATAGGGTTGAAAACTAGCTAAAACGGAATGGGGGGGGGGGCTAAAATTTTGACAGGAGGGACCAGAAATACATATAGATCTTCGCCATAGCGTTGAAAACTAACTAAAACGGAATGGGGGGGGCTAAAATTTTGACCGGAGGGACCAGAAATACATATAGATCTTCGCCATAGGGTTGAAAACTAGCTAAAACGGAATGGGGGGGGGGCTAAAATTTTGACAGGAGGAACCAGAAATAGATATAGATCTTCGCCATAGCGTTGAAAACTATCTAAAACGGAATTGGGGGGGGCTAAAATTTTGACAGGAGGGACCAGAAATAGATATAGATCTTCACCAGAGGGTAAAAAAAACTAGCTAAAACGGAAGGGGGGGGGCTAAAATTTTGACAGGAGGGACCAGAAATACATATAGATCTTCGCCATAGGGTTGAAAAGTAGCTAAAACGGAATGGGGGGGGGCTAAAATTTTGACCGGAGGGACCAGAAATACATATAGATCTTCGCCATAGCGTTGAAAACTAGCTAAAACGGAATGGGGGGGGCTAAAATTTTGACCGGAGGGACCAGAAATACATATAGATCTTCGCCATAGCATTGAAAACTAGCTAAAATGGAATGGGGGGGGCTAAAATTTTGACCGGAGGGACCAGAAATACATATAGATCTTCGCCATAGGGTTGAAAACTAGCTAAAACGGAATGGGGGGGGCTAAAATTTTGACCGGAGGGACCAGAAATACATATAGATCTTCGCCATAGCGTTGAAAACTAGCTAAAACGGAATGGGGGGGGGGCTAAAATTTTGACAGGAGGGACCAGAAATAGATATAGATCTTCACCAGAGGGTAAAAAAAACTAGCTAAAACGGAAGGGGGGGGGGCTAAAATTTTGACAGGAGGAACCAGAAATACATATAGATCTTCGCCATAGGGTTGAAAACTAGCTAAAACGGAATGGGGCCCTTTGGGGGGGGGCTAAAATTTTGACAGGAGGGACCAGAAATAGATATATCAGTATCAGCCTATCAGTATCACCTTACCTTCGCAATCAAGTCTAATCCACCGCCGTGTTCAGCCCACAAGCTGTCAGACAAAATCAATCTCTGAGGTGTAGACCTCACATAGGCTTTTGGAAGAGGTTGGGGCCATCGTGGTTTCTCCGGGATCCTGAAGATCCGCTGGTCGCTGGTGGTTGCCGGCGAACCCCTAGTGACCAGTCCGAGATACGAGTCGGGCCAGACGCTCTCACACGCCTGCCGCCATGAGAGTCGACTGGCACGCGCGAGGCTGGATCCAACCGTGCAATATAAAGGACATCTGGTGGCAAATTCAAGAACTAATACCAGCATGTCTGTGTCCAGCTGCATGGCCAGGGAAATCCCATAATACAAATATACTACCAAATATGACAATCATTCAATGATACATCTACCTCAAAAACACTTTGGGCTTTGCGTTGGCTGCATTTAATGGGCATGTCATTGTGTAAGAGGGAAGACACTTATCCCATCTGGCTTTAAGTTCTTCTGAAAACCTAGAATTGACCAAATTTGTAAATTCTTCATAAATCACTGAGTTTAATTCTAACATAAAGACCATTGGTCAGATCTATATCAGTATGAAATGTACAAGAGAGTACAGTAGAGAACATTAGAGACCCACTTCTAGTGGGTGAAAAATATTCCCAAAAGAATCACTATTTTGGAGTCTGTGAAGTCAATCTGGTATAACCTTTCTAGAGCACAAATGAATGGTGGACAATGAAAACTAGTTCCCTACTGTCCCTACTGTGCTGTATTTTCACCAGTAGCACACTTGCTAACTCTGGATAGATAGGGTAGTTCTTTAATTTGACACCTGGTGGCAGGTAGCAGTTGACTCTCCCCCTGCTGAAAGGGTGTGATAGTTATAAATGTGGGGGGGGATCTGGAATTGGCAGAAAATTTAGATAGTGGGGATGGATTACAAAAGACCTAGGATATTACAAAACTGTTTGGTGCATAACAATGATTTTCCACCAAAAGGTGGGGAAATACCATAACCGATGCATTATTCAACCTTGTGTGCACTTTATTTAGTTCTCTAATTACGTGTTAAGAGGCTTGCTGGAAAAATGTAGGGAGTCTCGTACATTATTGTAACAAGGTTCAACTCCGATGTAACACCCTGTAACAGGCTGGTTACATGTACAAATACACCTTGGTCACCACTAACCCCTTTTCCATGTACCACTTCAAGAGAGGCGTGCCAAAGAGGATTTTCTGAGCGCGATAACTCCCTATGAGCTGTTTCTAAAAAGTTCCGCATGTGTTCGCCCATATCTTCCCTTTTCACCATTTCCTCAAACTTCTCCTTCGACACCTCCGGTGTTTCTATGGCAACCTGAATCAGTCAGAAAAGCGAACCATCCATTACACCGCTGAGAATCTCCGCTTCCTTTTTCTACCCGAACAAGGGGGTCTTTTCATGGACCACTGCTCCTTTTTCGCCTTGCATTCTTCGCTCTCTATTTCTTTTAGCCGTTGACATTCGTACTTTTCCACCACTTTGTACCCCAACAACTTGAGATAGGTGGTGACTTGAGCCGTGTTCTTGGCCTTTTTCTCCATCTATGCTTGCCCGTAGGGAGATTTATGAGTAGACTTTGTCAAACGACACAAGTGACTGTGCCAATAACATCCGTGGAAATTGATAAACGGTCTGGTCTGCGGGTGAGAAGCCGTCTACTCTAAAGAGTTTCCTCCCGATGCATGCCTCGCCGTAACTGTATTGGTTCAGTATTTTCTTGTCCTCTACGAACAATCGGTAACACAACCATTCCGTAGTGGAAAAGCTGACCTGTTGACTACAGACCGCTCGAAAGTCATTTTCTCTGCGACGTACCACATAGTAGCCTGTGCAGTGCACTTCCCCATACACTTCAGATAGAGGCTGTTGGCGTCCACGCCCAAGATGTGTCTGCTTTTCCACCTTGCTTTTCACCCCGTACTTTCTTTCCCTTATTCGTGTTATCCCGCTCTTGTGGTGTCTCTGTAAAATGATAGAACGACCTCTGACGAGGTTCTTTCTCAGCAAGTCGTGCACATCCTTTTCTTGCACACCCAACAGAACGTACGGTGCGGCATCAGGAGAGGTGTTTACAAAGAGGAACTTCAAGGTGAGACCAGGCAAGGTCAAACCATCTTTGAACATGTCTACACCTCGCTCTATGAAAACTTGCTGTGTTTGTTGATGGCTTCCATGAAGTGAGCCACGTCCAAGTTGTTGTAATACACCAAGTAGTCCCCCATGGTCTGCATCTTGTGTTCCGACCACGCGCGTTGGCAAGTTTCTTACTCCTTGTGCGATATACACGAGCCCGTCAGAGAGCTGTAGAAAGCCGTTGTTTGTTTTCCAACTCTCGCACGTCATAAGAAGCATTGTTCTTGCTCTCCTATGTATATTTATCAGCCTTTCATGAGCCTGCACAAGGGAGCTATTACCAAAATTGAAGACTTTTATCATAGTTTAGATTCTAAGGCTTATAAACCTCGTTTGCTGTGTCTGCATCCACATTCTCAGGGCCAAGGACATGATAGGAACATTGAACTTTTCTCCAACTCTTTGTGCATTTCATCTACACCCACATTTTCAGGGTCAATGTGTATACTTGAGGAATTCTTTCTTTACTTCTATTTATGTTTGAGAGCATTCAGGCATTAACTATTGGGCATACCAATCATCTTGTACCTTATATGTTTCCTTAAATAGTCCAGCCTGTGGCAAATTGGTTCCTCACACTGTAAGAAGTAGACAGGGTTATTTTACAGCAATATCCCTTGGCAATTTGATTCCAGTACATTTTGCTGTAAATCTACAGGAGGTGAATCACTGTAATTTTACAGGACATACAGTAACAGTCACTGTGATCATACAGCAAGCTCATTCAGTTCTGTAAATTTACAACAAATTAATTACAGAGAAATTTCTTGTAAATAAACAGAAATATTTTCTGTGAATGGACAGCAAATTTTGCTGTAAATGAACAATAAAATATACTGTAAATTTCCAGAAATATTTGCTGGCAACTGAGGATCCAGCAACTATTGCTGTAAAATTACAGAAACTTGAATTATAGAATTACAGCAAGGGATTCTGTTAATCAACAACAAATGTATTGTATATACAGGTATGATATAATAGACACTGCTATATACTCTGCTATTGGGGTCAGTTCTTTGTAATCATCCCCATATCATTTATGTGTGTGCTTCATGCATCTATTGATACTATAAACCATGCATGCCTAATGAAGACTATTGAGGGTAAGAGAAGTAGAGAACCATCTCACCCAAACCATTTCATGGTCATTCAGCTTTAACACTGAAATAACCTAAAGGCAGGTAGGCCTATGTTAGCTACAACCCCAGAGTCCAGGGACTTGTATTTCAGATTTAGACAGTTATGGTGTCATGTTTGCATATCATTGGTTGTTCCTAGTTTCTTCTCAGGTAACCTTGTACAATATCATTGGTGCACAATGCTAGATTGAACCTGTTGAGGTTATTATCATATTGCAATTCATTATTATACATACTAAACATATGGTATACTACTGGCCTCCAGTGGGGGACAGTGCATGTAAGGCTATTTTGGTAAACCCTTTGAAGGGCCACTAGGGCATACTGCATACAGAGTAGTTATACAGGATCATTCACTGTACACATATATCTACACCTACAAAGCCTTGGTATTACAGTAAGAGTCACGGTATTTGAGAGTACAGCACTTTCCCTTGTGAGCTTACAAGAGACATCTCTGTTATAAAACATAAACTTCTTACAGTGCACCTAACAGTCAGAGATCACTGGGAAGGGTTTCTATACTTTTACAAAGGGATAATCCAGTTACTTGGCTTCCAAACTCAATTTGTGAAAGTCTGTCTATCTAGCATTATTTATTAATGTTATGGGGTAATCCAGTTAGATAGATTTTAGGTTCAGAAATCAAAGACTTTTAATCTAATAACAAGTAACATCCCAGCCAGCATGTCCACAAGGGCCCCAAATGGGACTATCTTGGCCTTCATGGGTAGCCAAGATGTGGGCTGAAGCTGGTAAATGATGGTATCAAACAGTGGTCACACCCTGTTCAGGGGTATTGGTACTTAGGGCCTTCCACCTGTGTGACCCAGTGTCCCACCTGTCACCTCACTCTCTACTCACCTGCACAGGCAGGCCCACAATCAGATAAAAAGTATCAAGATATGTCTGTCACGGAATTATTGTATGGCATGCAGGGGGTCTTATCTCGAACACATGAGATTTGTGAAACTGAAAGTGCAGGGAGGCTCTTTTTCAGCCAAACAGTTGGCCAAATATGATTACAAGGTAGTTACCAGGGTCCTCGAACAAAAAATTCCCATTCTTTGTCGCGGGGGACGAAACATCCGTCCAAGCTTGTCTCAGTGTGGAACATATGTCGTGTGTTTATGACCCAAAACCACTTCCTACAGCAAATCAGGGTAGTCGTAGACGCAACCGTGGTAGGGGGGTCCGGTACGAGGATAAGAAATGGGAATACACTGATGTATGTATTAATTGAAATTTCACTGCCTGTTCTAACGACGAATGCTCCCGCAAACACATTTGCAAACACTGCAGGGGCTCCCACAAGGGAAAAAATTGTACTCTAGACCGCAACTATCAGTCAGCTAATCAGGGTGGTAACCAAGGTCAGGCATGACAAAACAACACTGTTCCGGAGTTCAGCTGTAATGGCACTTATGATATGAAACTTAGTGATCTTTTTCCTTTGACCTTTGATGACATTTGTTGTTGTGTTGATTTAAATGAACTTCTCCATATGTACACAGACTATGTTCCTTTATGGGACATTAATTCACCTCATTTTCTATGTGGGGTCAGATCTCAAATGAACTTAGCAGGCTGGAGGATTATGCTGTCAGGGGGCCATAGTCAAGTGTACGGCAAGGGCAGTTGGGACCCTAACGCCCACTTCCTCCTAGATGGTATCTGCCATGGGTTTAAGCTAACGGACCCTGGCGTGCATATAGAAGGTTACTGGTGCAAAAACTACGACTCAGCCACGGTTACAGCCTACCAGGAAATTAGTGAGATAATCTCTGAGGAGTTAGCCTCGGGTAAGCTAACGGAAGTGAGTGTCCAGCCTCAGTGCATTCATGCTTTGGGCGCAGTTAAAAACCCTCAGGAGGCACCAGGCCAATAACCGACACTAGCCGTCCCGACTCGTGCTCAATTAACTGCTACATGAGTCAAACTTTCAAGTCATTTAGCTTCAAATCGGTAGATACCGTATCGGACCACCTAAAGCCCGGCTCGTATATGGCAGTGACTGACGTTACGGCAGCTTATCGCTCAATCATGGTCCGGGAGTGCGACAGAGCTAGGCAGGGTCTGTCTAGAGAGTCTAGGTTCATTCAGGACAACTTCTTGTCATTTGGTACCCGTGTTGCACCTTATGTGTTCAACAGTATTACAGACTCGGTAGCGCGGTACCTTATGGCACACAGTATTTTCTGTGTCAACTACCTGGACGACATGTTGGTTATGACGGATAGCTTTGAAGCCTGTCGGGAAGCACAGCTCTTTCTCCACAAAACATTGCGCTCCTTAGGGTTCTACATTTACTACAATAAAGTGCGCTCCCCCCAGTCAGATTCAGACCTATCTGGGAGTGGAAATTGATTCAATAAATATGCAGCTGAGACTACCCTCAGAAAAATTGCGCAAACTTCAGATGGAGTTGGACTTTTTCAGTGGTCGTCGCAGGACGATGAAAAAACAACTTCAAAAACTGTGCGGAGTTCTGGCACATTGCGCAACTTTTGTTCGGGGGGTCGCACTTTCTCCCATCGTGTTATCGCAATGTTGAGTTGTTTCACTCCTAGGAAAAGGTACATCACATTGTCCAAGTCTTTTCACCTAGATCTAGCCTGGTGGGGGGACTTCGCTGCCTGGTTCAACGGCACAGCGAAAATAATCCAGCCTCCTGTTAATACATCCATGGTGTGCACGGATGCATCTGGTACTGGATTCGGGGCTTACTCCAGCGTGGATTGGTTGTGTGGTAGGTGGCATGAGGACTTCGAGATGAAGGGAGACCGCCACTACCACTGTGTCCCCCAACCGGTCCATGATATACCCTGTAATATCAATGTTAGAGAATTGTACCCGATTCTTGAGGCCCTCACTAGATGGGTGGGTGGACCACAGGGTAGAATGCGTCACGGACAATACGCAAGTGGTGGCAGCCATAAACACTGGTAGGAGCGGAAACTCGGCTTCAATGCATCTCCTCTGCTCAATATTTTGGCTGACAGTGATTTTCAACTACCACCTAGTGGGAGTGTATCTACCGGGCAAGGACATCCTGGTAGCGGATACTCTCTCCAGAGCTACCCTCATCAACGAGTTTTTTTGTGTTGCAGAGGCCTGTCAGCGGATCCGGGAATTGGACTACTTCACAGCAGAGCTTCGCAGTCAGGCGTGGGCGCCGAGTACCTGGAAGAATAAAGTGTCACAGTGGCGCAAATATATCAAGTTCTGTGCATCAATTCGATGCCCGGCAGTACCCATAGACACAACTCTTATGTGCCGCCATGCAGTAAGTTTGGTTCCAGATCTGAAATATAGATCGATCCAGAATTATATCAGTGCAGTGATATCTCTCAACAGTTATTCCAGTTATGACATTAAATATGTTAGATCAGAGTTCGAGTTGATTGCCACCCTGGCGGGTATACGCCGTAAGCTCAGTGACCCGGAACCGACTCGTACATCTTTCACTCTTCGGGACTTGTTATTGTTATCAGACGGTGTTAACTGGGATCGGGTGGAGGACAGAGTCTTGTGGACTTGTATAGCCGTCGCATTTCGGGGCCTGCTACGGAAGTCAAACATCGTCCCTGATTCGGCGTCGAACCCAGTGGGTCACTATCTTCGACGCGGAGCAATACGTCTCACACAGTGGGGCATAGAACTGAGTATCTCCTCATCTAAGACAGTGCAATATGGTCAGACAGTTCACAAGATACCTATAACTTTTTGTCGGGGCTCACCCCTTTGTGCAGCTTCCCTGGTACGGGATCACCTGGAGGAATTCCCTTCCTCGGATACCATGTCCCCAGCTTTTGTAGTACCAAAAGGAAATAGCCTCGTCCCAGTGACCTACCCTATGCTGTTGGGGTACCTCAAAAAACTTATGACCTCGGCAGGCATGAACCCGCAAAGGACGGGCATGCACTCCCTAAGACGGGCAGGAGCACTCTATATGTATAGCCTTGGTCTCACCCTGGAGGATATCCGTCAAGCAGGAAACTGGAACAGCATGGCTGCCTTAATTTATCTGACAAAACCTTACCATCTCCGGGTGGACACGGACCTCATTGTGTCTAAATGCCTCTGTACCAATCTACAAATTTGAACAATTTGTGGCTATCTTGTCCCTGTGTTCCCCCTCACTAGGATCAATGGTATCAAACAGTGGTCATACCCTGTTGCGGGGTATTGGTACTTAGGGCCTTCCACCTGTGTGACCCAGTGTCCCACCTGTCACCTCACTCTCCACTCACCTGCACAGGCAGGCCCACACAATCATTCAGTCAGCTCACTGGTGCAGAGACAGTTCAGTTCAGTTCAGTTCTGTATTTTTTCTTTCTTTCTTTTTGTTTGTTTTAAGTTGGTTTAATAAATAGGCCGGCGTATTCACGCAGGCCCAAGTGGCTATCTTGTCCCTGTGTTCCCCCTCACTAGGATCAATTGAGCTGCCAGATGGGGCCAAGGTGAGCTAGCCTGTTTTCATCATCATTTTTGGAAGATTTCAAACCATTTATGTGATGGCTGCTGAATCCCCCTCACATGGCATCGGCAATACTCCTAGATAAGTCTATCAATACCATTCTACTTGACAATAAAAGAAATAAAAGCATGAAAACCTATTGTTTATTTAGGATTGTAGACTGGGGCAAGGAAGAGGGGTATCCAGATAGATACTAGGTAGAGCACTGAAAGGCAACTGCAGTCAGCAATTCCCTACCTCATCACCTTACCTGGGGATTACTGTAACCTGTCCTGCCTTGGAAATCAAGAAACATTCAACAATTATCTCACCTATTCAGGGTTGGGAAAAGGTAACACACCGCCAACAGTGGACTAGAGAAAAATGTTGGCCATATCTCCACTAATAAACCTGTATGTGGAGGAGCCTGGCCCACTGTTGGACAACTCTCCACTGGTGGACATGGGGGCCTGGTCCACTGTTGGACAACTCCCCACTGTTGGACACTGCCCCCCCAGTGAGTTTCCTTATCTCCTGGTTGCCATAGTGATGGCTGATAAGAGGTTAGTGCAGGTGTTGGACCATCCTCCAACAGTGGTGGCAATGCAGGTGGGGAGGTGAGAGAGGGCGTATGGAGTCCAAAGAAAATGCATAATTTGAAATCATTTTCATGAAGTAAATGCAGCATATCTCATCATATACAACTTGAATGTGTTCATACACATACCTAGATAATAACAAGGTCTACCCCTATGCAGGTCAACCTCCTTGCACAAATCATTATTGCCTTGCACAAATTGAGTTATCTATTCCTAACCTAACAGTATATGAAATTCAACCAGAAATGTTGGAGCGTCAGGGTCGCGGGTAGTACCGAAGTGTACCATTTTACACTGTTCGATCAGGCACTCTGTGGCTCCCGGTACCACAT
Source organism: Acholoe squamosa (assembly GCA_949317995.1). Lineage (NCBI taxonomy): Eukaryota > Metazoa > Annelida > Polychaeta > Phyllodocida > Polynoidae > Acholoe > Acholoe squamosa. The sequence continues at coordinate 77,800,165 of OX439046.1, read as the reverse complement.
CTAACCCAGATGCTAGAATAGCTGGGTTGTGAGCAATTTTTTCTTGTTCTACAGGAGATAACCCAGTTCGTATCTTTGGGGTGGTGGTACTCTGAGGCGTGGCCGAGGTCCACACAAAGGTATTGTCATACTTCGGTACGGTATTGTTCATGGTTCTTTGGAAATTTTCATTTCCTTTGTTTGAACCAGATTGGAGCATGAGTTCCACCCCTTCCAGTTCTCACAGAACTATTAGTGTCAACTAGTGCATTCGGTTTATCGGGAGTCTGGTTCAGCAAGATTTGCCGTTGTAGATCCACCGCCGATGCGCCACTCAAAAGTTCAGTTAAGTCTGTCTGAGCCTTTTTTACATGGGCAGCTACCTGCTCATTAGTTTGTAAAAGCTCATTTAGCTGGATTTGTGTAGTTGCACCTTTCTGCTGTATCTCTTTCAATTCATATCGGTCGAGATCTCCGATAGCTTTTTAGATTGCTCTAGGTAATCAGCAGGTTGGGGACGGGACTATCTTGCTGGGACACACCAGGATCATAGTACAACAGTCTGATTTTAGTCTGTACTAAGGTTCTGCTACCATGCACAGTCTTAGGATGTACTGGCATCTTAGTACACTTGTGTGTGCACTGGACCATGACACTCACCTCCACAGGTGTATGGGCCAATCAGAGCACTGGTCACTGGACCATGACACCTACTTGTGCATACATTATTCAGGTCAAAGGTGGGATGGTGAAACCACTCCATCATTTGGTACTTATATTTACATTAAATGATACATTTACTCCCTTATTAAACAGCACTTAGCTCAAATGAAAACGTCAGTTTGTAGGCATTTGTCTATTCTTTAATCATGTGGGTTCATATTTATCAGCAAATTAAACAAAAAATTAGCCCATCAATTTTAGTATAGCAAGACTGGGGGGGAGATTGTTAATATAGCCATTTCTCAGAAAATATTCCGATTTTAGTTTTGTAAAAAGGTGTTTATGTAAAATATAGACCTCTTCTACCTATGGTGACATCAAAATTATGTACTTTGATAAGAAAGTAAGAGAAATTTGAAGATAAACAAGGGTACTGAGTTCTTAGTACACACCATGATCCAGGGACTATCATTCAATCTTAGGGTGTACTAAGAAACAGGTTAGTCCTGAACCTGATCAGAGTTCAGAGAGTTCTTTTTCTTCACTAACTCTACTACCTCAACCCTTGCTTTCTTCAACTGTTTCAGTTTGACCAGGAGATCTTTGTCCAGCATTTGACCGACTACCGACTCATCTAATGGTAAGCCAGAAGGAGCTTCGGTAGGTGTTTTGCCAAATAAGCCGGGTCCCGCTGGTTTTGGGTTTATGTCCAAAAAGCCGTTAATCTCCTTATCACTGAGAGTTTCAGTTACAGGTTTTACCATGGTTAAAGTACTACTATCATTGATAGGTACTTGATTTAGAGTCGAACGTTCCCCTTACCTTCTCCTCACAGTAGGAGTTTAGTAGTACCTTGTATCTCCAATACAGCGGTACTAAGGTCATCGAGGGAATGTGGAGTGTTAGACACTGTATGGTTAAGAGCCTGTTGTCCACCTGCCAGGAACTGCAGTCCCTGACTGTCTCATTTTGGTTGGTAGGAAATAATCCCAGGGAATTAATCCCTCCATCTGAGATGGTATCTGTCTAGGTACCGTTACTGGTGGGTCGGTTCCTGGGGTTCCTTGATTATTTGTGAAAGATCGTACTGCCTCTATAGCAGATTGTCTTTCATCAAATGAGGAATCCCATTGTCCGATTGATGTAAAAGATCGATAAAGACCTCGGACGTAGTCCACATCAATACATAAAGCTTGGTTAATTCCAAGAGTACTCTTGTGTTGTCAGGCAAGTTTCGGTGGTCACAGCACCAGTGTAACCGTCGGGCCACCCGTTGGTTGGCCTGTCGGGTTATCTGCCTATGTGGCTCCAATACTTAAAGACAACAACACAAGGAACTTAGAGTTTCCGAAGCTTTATTACTTTGTTGAACATGGGTTGCTTGGTTCAATAGCAAAGTGAACGCATATTGATACTATGAGGGTAATACCGTATGACTCTATCTGTCTAGGTATAGACAGTAGGTTTTAACAGATATTAGATATAGTACAGAGGTGCGAGAGGTCTTAGCGTCTAAGACACACTCTGTAAGGTAGGGACATGTGGTCCTTTATATAGTAAGTTCATTAACACGTGACATCATTAACATATAGATTGTGATTAGCAAAGGCGGGAAGGGCCTAAATGGTTGTTACACATATGGTACCGGTCGGTACTGATAAGTACCTGTATTTATATTCGATAAGGTATTATCAAAGTAAACATATGTCATTATTATAGAACAGTAGGGCAGCGCATAAGCTTGCCCGTTACAGAGTCAACGTAGGCTGAATTTCTTGTCTCACTGAGGAAATGTCCACTTAATTGAATGTCGGTCATCTATAGAAAAACTCCCATTTGAGTATATATTGCAGCAGTAACTGTTGGATGCAACACTTGTTAGATCATGGATATCTAGCCACATGTGCAATTTTTCAAAGGAAGTTCATTAAAATTGAATCACCTCAGCATATATGTGACTGAGTGAATTGTCAATGTACACTTGTAGATGACTCCCATTGGTGTATAAATATTGACATATTAACTGGTCGATGCACTCAGGACGCCATGCAGAGAGTTATGCCTACTTATACATAGCTGAATACATCTAAATCATCATGTTGTTAAGTCATCTATATACATGGGTGCATTCGTAAACACCGTCCTGTTGGTGCTCAATAAGTCACATATTTACATTGGTGCATTCGTAAACACCATCCTTTTGGCATACAATAAGTCACAAATTTACATGGGTGCATTCGTAATCACCATCCTTTTGGCATTCAATAAGTCACAAATTTACATTGGTGCATTCAACACCATCCTTTTGGCATACAATAAGTCACATATTTACATGGGTGCATTTGTAAACACCATCGTATTGGCATTCAATAAGTTACCTGTTTGCATTGGTGCATTGGTAAACAACAAGTCAGTAAAACATGTAGACATTAGTGTGTTCATAAGTACAATCCAACTGGTAGTCAGTGAGTTACTGGTATCTGGCTGCATTCATAGATACCTCCAACTGATAGTCAGTGAGTTACTGGTATCTGGCTGCATTCATAAGTACAATCCAACTGGTAGTCAGTGAGTTACTGGTATCTGGCTGCATTCATAGATACCTCCAACTGATAGTCAGTGAGTTACTGGTATCCGGCTGCATTCATGAATACCTCCAACTGGTAGTCAGTGAGTTAATGGTATCTGGATGCATTCATAAATACAATCCAACTGGTAGTCAGTGAGTTACTGGTATCTGGCTGCATTCATAAGTACAATCCAACTGGTAGTCAGTGAGTTACTGGTATCTGGCTGCATTCATAGATACCTCCAACTGGTAGTCAGTGAGTTACTGGTATCTGGCTGCATTCATAAATACCTCCAACTGGTAGTCAGTGAGTTACTGGTATCTGGCTGCATTCATAGATACCTCCAACTGGTAGTCAGTGAGTTACTGGTATCTGGCTGCATTCATAAATACCTCCAACTGGTAGTCAGTGAGTTACTGGTATCTGGTTGCATTCATAAATACCTCCAACTGGTAGTCAGTGAGTTACTGGTATCTGGTTGCATTCATAAATACCTCCAACTGGTAGTCAGTGAGTTACTGGTATCTGGCTGCATTCATAGATACCTCCAACTGATAGTCAGTGAGTTACTGGTATCCGGCTGCATTCATGAATACCTCCAACTGGTAGTCAGTGAGTTAATGGTATCTGGCTGCATTCATAAATACAATCCAACTGGTAGTCAGTGAGTTACTGGTATCTGGCTGCATTCATAAGTACAATCCAACTGGTAGTCAGTGAGTTACTGGTATCTGGCTGCATTCATAGATACCTCCAACTGGTAGTCAGTGAGTTACTGGTATCTGGCTGCATTCATAAATACCTCCAACTGGTAGTCAGTGAGTTACTGGTATCTGGCTGCATTCATAGATACCTCCAACTGGTAGTCAGTGAGTTACTGGTATATGGCTGCATTCATAAATACCTCCAACTGGTAGTCAGTGAGTTACTGGTATCTGGCTGTATTCATAAATACCTCCAACTGGTAGTCAGTGAGTTACTGGTATCTGGCTGCATTCATAGATACCTCCAACTGATAGTCAGTGAGTTACTGGTATCTGGCTGCATTCATAGATACCTCTAACTGGTAGTTAGTGAGTTACTGGTATCTGGCTGCATTCATAGATACCTCCAACTGATAGTCAGTGAGTAACTGGTATCTGGCTGCATTCATAAATACCTCCAACTGGTAGTCAGTGAGTTACTGGTTTTTGGCTGTATTCATAAATACCTCCAACTGATAGTCAGTGAGTTACTGGTATCTTTCTGTATTCATAAATACCTCCAACTGATAGTCAGTGAGTTGCTGGTATCCGGCTGCATTCATAAATACCTCCAACTGGTAGTCAGTGAGTAACTGGTATCTGGCTGCATTCATAAATACAATCCAACTGGTAGTCAGTGAGTTACTGGTATCTGGCTGCATTCATAAATACCTCCAACTGGTAGTCAGTGAGTTACTGGTATCTGGCTGCATTCATAGATACCTCCAACTGGTAGTCAGTGAGTTACTGGTATCTGGCTGCATTCATAAATACCTCCAACTGGTAGTCAGTGAGTTACTGGTATCTGGTTGCATTTATAAATACCTCCAACTGGTAGTCAGTGAGTTACTGGTATCTGGTTGCATTCATAAATACCTCCAACTGGTAGTCAGTGAGTTACTGGTATCTGGCTGCATTCATAGATACCTCCAACTGATAGTCAGTGAGTTACTGGTATCCGGCTGCATTCATGAATACCTCCAACTGGTAGTCAGTGAGTTAATGGTATCTGGCTGCATTCATAAATACAATCCAACTGGTAGTCAGTGAGTTACTGGTATCTGGCTGCATTCATAAGTACAATCCAACTGGTAGTCAGTGAGTTACTGGTATCTGGCTGCATTCATAGATACCTCCAACTGGTAGTCAGTGAGTTACTGGTATCTGGCTGCATTCATAAATACCTCCAACTGGTAGTCAGTGAGTTACTGGTATCTGGCTGCATTCATAGATACCTCCAACTGGTAGTCAGTGAGTTACTGGTATATGGCTGCATTCATAAATACCTTCAACTGGTAGTCAGTGAGTTACTGGTATCTGGCTGTATTCATAAATACCTCCAACTGGTAGTCAGTGAGTTACTGGTATCTGGCTGCATTCATAGATACCTCCAACTGATAGTCAGTGAGTTACTGGTATCTGGCTGCATTCATAGATACCTCTAACTGGTAGTTAGTGAGTTACTGGTATCTGGCTGCATTCATAGATACCTCCAACTGATAGTCAGTGAGTAACTGGTATCTGGCTGCATTCATAAATACCTCCAACTGGTAGTCAGTGAGTTACTGGTTTTTGGCTGTATTCATAAATACCTCCAACTGATAGTCAGTGAGTTACTGGTATCTTTCTGTATTCATAAATACCTCCAACTGATAGTCAGTGAGTTGCTGGTATCCGGCTGCATTCATAAATACCTCCAACTGGTAGTCAGTGAGTAACTGGTATCTGGCTGCATTCATAAATACAATCCAACTGGTAGTCAGTGAGTTACTGGTATCTGGCTGCATTCATAAGTACAATCCAACTGGTAGTCAGTGAGTTACTGGTATCTGGCTGCATTCATAAATACCTCCAACTGGTAGTCAGTGAGTTACTGGTATCTGGCTGCATTCATAGATACCTCCAACTGATAGTCAGTGAGTTACTGGTATCCGGCTGCATTCATAAATACCTCCAACTGGTAGTCAGTGAGTTACTGGTATCTGGCTGCATTCATAGATACCTCCAACTGATAGTCATTGAGTTACTGGTATCTGGCTGCATTCATAAATACCTCCAACTGGTAGTCAGTGAGTTACTGGTATCTGGCTGCATTCATAGATACCTCCAACTGGTAGTCAGTGAGTTACTGGTATCTGGTTGCATTCATAGATACCTCCAACTGGTAGTTAGTGAGTTACTGGTATCTGGCTACATTCATAGATACCTCCAACTGATAGTCAGTGAGTTACTGGTATCTGGCTGCATTCATAAATACCTCCAACTGGTAGTCAGTGAGTTACTGGTTTCTGGCTGCATTCATAAATACCTCCAACTGATAGTCAGTGAGTTACTGGTATCTTTCTGTATTCATAAATACCTCCAACTGATAGTCAGTAAGTTACTGATATCTGGCTGCATTCATAAATTCCACCAACTATTAGTCAGTGAGTTACTGGTATCTGGCTGCATTCATAAAACCTTCAAGTCTTTGAGTTATTATAAACATGGCTGTATTCACAAACACTATCCAACTGGTAGTCAGTAGTATATTATCGCATTAACATTATGCCAGTGCTAGTTAGTCACTTAGATATATGGGTGTGTTCATAAACCTAATCTAGCTGTAGTCAGTGAGTTATGTAGATATGGGTGCATTCATAAACCTAATCTAGCTGTAGTCAGTGAGTTATGTAGATATGGGTGCGTTCATAAACCTAATCTAGCTGTAGTCAGTGAGTTATGTAGATATGGGTGCGTTCATAAACCTAATCTAGCTGTAGTCAGTGAGTTATGTAGATATGGGTGCATTCATAAACCTAATCTAGCTGTAGTCAGTGAGTTATGTAGATATGGGTGCGTTCATAAACCTAATCCAGCTGTAGTCAGTGAGTTATGTAGACATGGGTGCATTCATAAACCTAATCCAGCTGTAGTCAGTGAGTTATGTAGACATGGGTGCGTTCATAAACCTAATCCAGCTGTAGTGAGACATATAGAAATTGATGTAAACGTAACCCCAGTCCAACTGAAAGACAGGTCTGGTAGGCAGCTCCCCAGCTCAGTTCACAATGAATTCAACATCAAATATTGGTAGTAGCTCAACAACCTGGGGTGGCCTCCTGGAAAAAATAAGTACTGTTCGTCAAAATCAGGACAGCATTGGTCATCAGAATATTTATTTCTCTTTCCTGTTCTTGATACTTGATTACCAACTCTCTATTTCTACACTTAATGGTGCATTAATGGTTCATTAAAGGTACTAAAGGGCTCAATTTCTACACTTAATGGTACATTAAAGGTACTAAAGGGCTCAATTTCTACACTTAATGGTACAATAAAGGTACTAAAGGGCTCTATTTCTACACTTAATGGTACATTAAAGGTACTAAAGGGCTCTTTTTCTACACTTAATGGTACATTAAAGGTGCTAAAGGGCTCTTTTTCTACACTTAATGGTACATTAAAGGTACTAAAGGGCTCTATTTCTACACTTAATGGTACATTAAAGGTACTAAAGGGCTATATTTCTACACTTAATGGTACATTAAAGGTACTAAAGGGCTCTTTTTCTACACTTAATGGTACATTAAAGGTACTAAAGGGCTCTATTTCTACACTTAATGGTACATTAACGGTACTAAAGGGCTCTATTTCTACACTTAATGGTACATTAACGGTACTAAAGGGCTCTATTTCTACACTTAATGGTACATTAAAGGTGCTAAAGGGCTCTATTTCTACACTTAACACTGAGAAAAAAAGTTACTCACTTGAGTCTAGATCCAGACTCAGGCAATGTCGCCAAAATGAGTATCATTTGAGACTCACCCTGACTTTTTTTCTCAGTGAATGGTGCATTAAAGGTACTAAAGGGCTCTTTTTCTAAAAGGCAGACCTGTTGTAGCCAAAATGTAACTGCATTTGATATGTGCTTGATAATAAGGTCTATGTGTGCAAAGCAATATCCTAGCAGACTGGCTATAAGAGAGAAATGAACCACTATGTGCACCCTTACTGGATAGAGCGTTCCTCATCATAACAAGGATGTATAATCAATCATTTTTCTTAATATGCCACAAAAAGCTCAGTTCACACTAAATTGGACATGAACAATTGTAGGAGCTCAACAAAATGAAAAGGAGACCCGTAAACGAGAATACTGGTTGTTAAAACCAGGACAGCACAGGTGATCAGAACATTTATCTGTCTTTCCTGTTCTCAATACCTGATCTACAACTATTTTTTCTACAATTACATCCAGCCCCTACCTGACAAACTCGGTATCAGTGGTGGATTTAGACGGGGACCAGGGACGCTGACCCCCTCCTTTTTACCAGTGGTTAAGAGTAAAATCACACCTTTTGTCCCCTGAAATTTAGCCAAAAATGTGGTTTTGATCTAGGGGCGCTTCCTTTTCAAAATCCTGGATCTGCTAGTGGTTACAGCAAAAATATAACTACATCATGTCTGGGTGATATAAGGGTGTGGGTCTGTAGAACAATATCTTAGTAAACATCCAAATGGTTGTTTATAGACCCTTGCTTTGCACACAAATATACACTTTTCAGTCCTAAACTCAAATAAAATGCTCCTCTTGTGCTAACATATGGTTCTACATGGCCAACCAAGAGTTGAAGGTCCATGTGTTACTCACCTAGCCTTTTGGCGGAAAAATGTTTTATTGTGTTATAAAAGCTCGTTTAAAGATAGTTTCAAGATCTATATAAAAGAAATTTTTCCTGCCTTTAATTTGTTGGGTTGGAAACATATTGTGCTGGTCATCTTGTACCAGAAGACTACTGAATAACAAGACAACAAAACAAAATCTTACTGCAAATCATTTATAAGCATAGTGACCAAACAAGACAGCCTTACACACCTTTCCAGGACAACTTGTGTATTAGTTGTATTCCAACCAGATGAGTACACTGTGCCATCACCCAGTAGTATTTGGAATGGTGTGTGCTGTATATCGCAGTCAGTCCTGTTAATGTTGACAAAGAGGGTTTGTGGACGGAACGTCTGCAGCAGGTGGGTGAAGCCTTGGTGCCATCCTTCGCTGGGGTTAAAGCCACTTGTTGTGGCACCAGTCGGGACGTGCACATACAGACTATGTGTCTCATGTAATTTGAAGGGTTGTGTGTTTACCATGAAGCAGTCAGAGAGACAGGTGACCATGAGGTGGATGATTCCCAGGTGCTGGAACAGTCTTACACACCGTGATGTGTCTCGTACCTTCACACTCCGCACATTCCGCATCCTGTAAATTAAAATAGAAGTGTTTGATTAATCAATATCTTTGTGCTTAACAATTATCTCAAACCTTTAAGGGCCGAATGCTGCCTTCAGGTTCATGTTTCTTTATTGTCTTTATATGCAGCAAAGGCCTACACTCTTGAATGCAAGATGCCAAAAGAGAAAAATGCATTTGTAACTTAAATAACATAAATTAGAAGTTTCTCTACATCTATAGATAGACACAGGTTCTCGATAATCTGGGTATTTCTTAACTATCAGTATTCCATGAGGTGGAGCCAAGTGGAATACTGGTTTGAAGGTAACAAGTCAAGTATTCAGTTTGGAGTAATTTGAGCGAATCTCTGGTCTGACAAGTGCACAGGGAGCTTAAAACCTATTTTTATGATAATTTAGTATTCAAGAGTTTAACTGCCTCAAAGATTGTGAAAATAGGTTTTTTTTCTAGTGTAAAAAAAAGCTCCAAATAAGGGTGGGATGCCTATAAGATAGAACATGGTATTCCATGTCTTATCTTTGGAAAACGTCTACAATGAAATGAGTATATAATAAGGGATTTGATGCTATTTAATGATGTTACAGTGAAAAATGGAGCCAATGAGAATGAGATCCAGTTTCTTCATGGTCCTGTGAGGAATGACCCTCCCTATGGTTTACTAGAGGAACTGTTATTTTTCAACACTCAATAAACATTCTATACTGTGGAACTTACCATTGCTTAGAAACACAATATTTCTAATTATAGTATTATGACTTGTGCCAATGGAAATTTATCACAAATGGTTTTTGATTGATAGCAGAGTTTAAGTTATACCTCTGAGATGTAATGACTCAATGATATATCAATAGAATCTGTTCATACCTGTTCAGACAGTACATTGAACCAGAAGTATTCCAGTAGCAGTAGTAGACAGTACTATCATCCACCTCTATGGGCAACACCCTGTCCTGTATATCACACTCACTCTTGTCAAAGTAGAGGTGAATGAATGATGGATGGAATGTCTGTAACAGATGGGTGACCACTTGGTGCCAAACATCACTGGATTGACCTACATCCACATTGGCAGGATGTACATGGATGTCATATACCTCAGGTTGTAAGATGTGTTCCCGTTGTAGCACCAGGCAGTCTGACAGGCATTGTACCTCCAGATTCACACTGTTACCAAGCTCGATACTTATACATCGGGTTGTGCCAGGTACCTCCATTTTATGCACATTGTCAATTCTGCAGATAAATACAAGGGTGTAAAATTGCATGATTATTCCAAATCAAGTTCAGCATCTTAGGATGCCATGATACTGTGGCGTTGGATGACATCTTCCCCCTCCGCACCTCCCTGTCTGGGCGGCGCTGTCTCCCATGACGAGCGACGCTGTCAGCCAGTCCCCCTCCCCCTCACCCAGCCTGTTCTCGGCCTTCTAACCCGTAGCCCGGTTTCTTTCCCACATCAATCTCCCAAATCTAAACAAAGTCAGCTCCAGGGTTATAGCTAGGGAGGTGGACTAAATGTTTATGCACATATACCCACCTTTGTTTAGCCTCTTTAGTTTAAAGCTATATTTTGATGGAACAGTAGCAAAACCCCAGCTTCCTTCTTCACCCTGTCACTATTGACAGGGACTGAAGCAACCGGTCCCGCACACGGTGCCCTGTTTCTACCCAAGCTTTCCAAAATACAGGTTTTAGACACCAAGTCAGCCCTATTAAAGTAGCCTTATAGTTAGCTGGGACATTTATTAAAGTAGTACCGGATTTGTTGACCATATTTTATTATAAACCTGTGTATTTTGAGCCAGAGTGGGAGCTAGATCTTACTCCAGATTTTGGGTGAAAGTAGCCATTTTGGCTTGGTTCCCACATGGCCCACTGACAAATCCCTGTTTTTGGCTTTAAATGGATAGTTTCAGACATTTAGACACTTGTCTCCAACTAATTTATTAATTTAGATTCCTTTCCCGATACTTAGAAATTGGGGAATTATGCCCTTTTTATTATTTCAGGGTTTTCTGTGCTTTTGCCACCAGATAGCCTAAAAAATCCCAGCCTGTGATTGGCTGGACCCGTCAGCTGACCTAGCTCCCAGCCAGGCTCTATATAAGCAGTCCAGCCTGCTCAGTCAGGCAGAACCAAACTGGCTCTCACCACACACACTGCCAACTAGGAGCAACTCACTACCAGCTCACCACCCCACTGATAACAAGGAGCAATCCCCACCACCTCACTGCCAACCAGGAGCAGTCTTCACAACTTCCTTGGTCCAGCCCACTGGAACCGAACGACTTTAGCATGAGTCCGACTCACTCGACTGAGCACCGTGTCGCACCTTCCCGGGTCCACCCCACTGGAACCGAACAACTTTAACATCCATAGTTTATCACATATGTGTGGGCTTAGCGATGTCCTGGCCCCCTCAACTTTAGCTTAATTTACATTGGGTTTAGCAGAGACCTGGCCCCTATCCATAGTTTATCACATTTGAGTGGGCTTAGCCTTTTCTGGCCCCCCCCCCCTCACCTTTAACTTCATTTATTTACAAAGATTTCGTGAACAAATAGCACTTCTTTTATTAATAAAATGTAGTGAACTGTATTTCCTTTGTCATCATCTGTCCTTGACTAAGTGTTAATGCCATGCTAGTGGTCCGAACTTGGAGCCCCTTTCAAGTTCTCTTCTTTTTACTTAAGAACACAACGAGAAGTACTAGACCCCCTTTGCGGGGAATTCCGCTACAATACCAAAGACATATACAGAGGGCAATAAGAGACAATAAATAAGACTATAGTATTTTGATTAAGTATAATGATATATAGCCGTGGACAATGGACAAGGCAATGTTGTCATGACGAATACCTGGGCTCTTTGTGAGAAGCACCTAAATGCTTAGACAATGACATCTTACACCTGCTTACTATGGCACATTCAGGGCCATATGAACAATGCCTACATGTAGAGCCAATCCAAGCTGGCCCCATCTCAACCACAGGCATTATGGTTCATGTTGCAGCTCACCTTCATTCAGAGGAAATTCTTATAATTTGACACATCTATCAAATGATTTCATGTTATCTGAGACAGATACAGTTGCAACTATTTAAGAATGACATAAAAAGATGATTATTTACACGTTTTATGAAGGTTTGGGGTAGGGTGTTTACCTGCACAGCTGTGTGCCGCAAAAACGGCCCTCATAGAGACTGCTGTAGTGCATACAGCTCTACCTTACAACAATTCCAATGGTACCTACCCCCCTTAAAGTAGACCCAACGATCGCATTGCAGCTAACCATTTGTTGCTGGGACAAGTGGTTACCTAGCAACAGCCAATTTTAGCTAGCAATGGACCCTTTCTGAGACAAAGAAAGACCTTTCATAGGAATGCCTTACATGGATATTGTTTCTCATTTTGGTATTGAGAAGGTCCATACCATTGTAAAAGAAGAAATATTGTACCAAAATACAGTGTGCTGATCAGAGAATGTAGAAAAAAGACATGATATAGCAAGTGAAATGAAAACATGCAACTTCAGCATTATCTTCTATTGGAACAATATTCTTTACTGGATCATTGTAGTGTGTCTTGTATCCTCAAAAACATCTGAGGCTTTCCCTTTACTCCTAGAATAGTTGATTGCCTAGCAAGAACAAATTTACTTAGCAAACTATATGGAGAAGACATTTGGATTTGATGAGAATTAAGCATCCGTGGACTCAATGTATTTAAAAACAATTATACTTCAAAATACCCCCCAAAGTAGGAAATGATTATATATAACAATTGGGCAGTTGGTATTTGTTTAGAAAATACTAGCTTTTGCATAGCAAGTAGCCAACCAACTGACACACAGATGCTCCAGAAATGAAAAGATAATTTTGAACCACCAGGTATTCTAGTGATCAAAGGGGCTTTTTACTAAAGATGTCTATTTCTGGGCAATAGAAATGAGTGTATTGCTTGTAAACCAACCACATTTCAAGGATGTGATAGCCAAGTACATGTACATGTGTATACATATATATGTAGATCTAATGAGATTCAAATATTGATAAGCTATATTTGCTTGAAATATAAAATCCTATCATAAAATGTCCCCATAAAAAAAAGGAATTCACCCAGCAACTCATTTCCTTTTTCTATTTTCGAAAGTACTATAAACCATACCTAGTGGCCTACAAATATTCAGATTACTCATATTCTATAGTGTGGTACCCCCATTTATAAGATGGACCCTAAGTCAAAGTAATATACTTTGAGCTGCAGCCAGAGCCTGGAATGGCCTATAAGCCACACCTTATACAGGGACTTCATACAAGTTCTGCAGACCTCAATACAAAATGTGTCACTACTTTAGCTCAAAATAACATCAACAAAGTATAATTGAAAGGAGCTTATATATCAGGTTGAGGTGACAGGTCAGTCTGTGATTTATGTGCATCTCATGTGAGTGTCATAAACACAGATAATAGCTTAATATTTCATTAGTTGCAAACACAAGCTGCCATACCTTACTAATTGATGTTATGATAAGTTTGACATAAATTCTATGTGCTTTATTACCCACTATCATTGGAATTATGCCATTCCTGTCAAGGAGATGTCACAGAATGCTTCAAACATTAACATATCAAGTCAAGTCGCTATCGAGAGCTATATTTACTGTAGATCCAATCAACCACAAGGCATATACCTGTCTATACAAGGTTATATCAAACAAACAGACCGATTCAAATTACCTACTGATAATTATCAAAGCTCTCCCACCAAAATGGTAAGGCTAAAATTAAATATTGCCCCTGTATGATGTTACAAGCCATTATATATAACACATATCACCATCTAGCATACAAAGAATACCCTGGGGAAACTGAGGCTTGGTAAATACCTTGCTTCTAATATGTATCTACCTATCAAATAATCCTTTTGAGTGATATATAGCAACATAATTAGAATAAATTAATGACCCAGGATTAGAACTAAAGGAACTGTAATGAGAAGGGACTCCTTATATACCTAATACTACCATAGACCCATGTGTATAAGGCATGGCTTCTACATGAATCCAACCCTTGTCTTGTCGTATACAATGTAGGATGCCCCTGTGCCTTGTAGCCTTAGCCTCAAATCAATTACCTTAGACCTATACTTAGAGTATTAGTGTGGTTACTCAATGCCTTCATATGTCATGATTCTCCAGTAAAATGCTGGTCAGTCCTTTAGCAAATGCTGCATCGATGTGTCATGTCAACACTTCAGAGTGTCTCAGTACCAACTGAGAAGGTGGAGCCCAACAATGAGTATTCAAAATGCTAAAGCATATTATGAATGAACATGTAACATTGCCCTGAAATATGTAGGCTAGAGTAGTTCCATTACTCCACTAGCACTGGATAATAACCCCTGAACATATTTGGATATAATGTTAATTGTTATATGGATGTTTTCCATCATCTAGATGAGGATCACTGGTGACAGACAGATGTACTTATGTCTTTTTAAGAATATATTTATGTTCTAAAATAAAGTTCTGGCTAATATATTGCAACATGACCTTCCCGCAAGGAGAATGGTCACAGGAAGGGTCTATTTGTTAGTTTGCTAGGCCCTTTCTTATTGTTGGATCATATGGCTGGTACTTGTGGCCTTATGCTGAGTCCTACCAGTAAGGTTCCGGAAAAGTCAACTTCTGCCAACAGAAGTGATCTTATAAAGCAGCCAATGGGATCACCATTGACAGAATGATGATAGCATTTGCAAATCCATGCAATCACAGTTATCTGATGCAGCTAGATTAAGCTATAGTTTTCTTTGTAGAACTTCTACAGAAGGTTTGTGAGAGAATAATCATCGTATATCTTAAGCAGATAAAGTTCAATTATATCTAATTCTGATCAAAATCTATATTATATTATAAATAACATAATTTAGAGTATGGCTGCTTAGCAAATACTTAATTGCTAAGTTGTAAACAGGTCTAGCAATAAGGCTTTGGCAGCACTGAGAGAGAGTAGACACAGCTTCAGATTTATTTTCTTTCTAAATTGATAATAGTTAACTCTCCTCACAATAAAACATATTTGTCTATAAACAAGCTCCTCTGTATAAGTTGCCATGTAAATTTGTTGCTAAGGAATTACTGCCCTACAAGTAAAGTAAAACCTCAGATGTTTTCTCATTTCATCATTTTCAATTGTCCAGTAAAGTATATTTTGCCAATAGAAGATAATGCTGAAGTCACATATTTTTCATCATACTTGCTATATCTTTTATTGCTACATTTTCTGATCAGCACATTGTATTTTGGTACAATATTACCTCTTTTACAATTGCATGGAGCTTCTCAATAGCAAAATGAGAAACAGTATCCACGATCTCCATTCTGTAAGTCATTTCTAGGAAAGGTCTTTCTTTGTCTCAGAAAGGGTCCATTGCTAGCTAAAATCGGCTGTTGCTAGGTAACCGCTTGTCCTGGCAACAAAATTAATGGTTAGCTGCAATGCGATTGTTGGGTCGAATTTAGGTGGGGTAGGTAACATTGGAATTGTTGTAAGATGAATATTAGTGCCAGAACAGGTAGATCAATATGTATTTTAGCTCTTAAAATCGAGGCTAAGATTTCAAGAGATGGTTGTAAAGGATTGCAGATTTCTCAGTGACTGCACAAGCTTTCATTTGTCAAACATCACTTTTCCATACCCAGAGACATTAGACAACATAAAAAAAACAAGTTAGAGCTTTCAGTAATCTTACAAATTAAACTCTTAAAATATGGCTCTTTTGAAGGACTTGCTGCTCTACTATCATAGAGCCATACAGTTGTATTGTGAAGTGGGGGACTGTGTGTTTTGGATGACCACTTTCTGGCTGTAGTTTGTATTGGAAATGTTTCACAGAAAATACCTGATATTCTTTAACATTTCCCTTAATATCTCAATGACTAAGAGATATCTACAAGGGCTTCGCATTGGTCATCAGACATATTAAGCCTTCTATTCTGTTTTGTTGTAGGACGATTATTTCTATCAGGGGGTAAACACCCTATTTGGGGGACTGGTACCAGGGTTACTAGCTTTGAGATACAGGGCAGGGTTGTCTCACCAGGAGTCTGAGATGCCGACAGGACATTCATATTCCACTCTTTCCAACATGAAATGAAAATTAATGTTTTGTAGATAATTATAAGAAGTAAATCCTCACGTACAACTGCTGCATACATGTCTGGATGGCAGCGTAAGTAAAGTCTGTACGTACCTGTCCAGAAAGAACCATTTGTCAAAACTGTTTCAATAACACTCATACACAGTACCATCATCCAGCTGTATGTGAAATGTCTGACCCTGTATATCACATTCAGACCCAACGACATCGACTCTAAGGAGTGGTGGATGGAATGTGTGTAAGAGATGGGAGAACACTTGGTGCCATCCTTCAGTGGGATTAGAACTGGCTGTTGTTACACCGTCCTGAGTAAGGACCCTTATTACATGAACCACGAGGTCCATGTACCGACCACTATCCTGGTACAGTGTAACAAAGCATGATGTGTCTGGTACCTCCACCTTCTGCACATTGTCTATTCTGTGAATTATAATAGAAAAGATGTAAAGTTCATAATTGTGATAATGCATAGGCTAAGAATAGGTTAGACATCCACCTGCTAAAGTGCCTATCTTATTGAAAAAGATAAGAATTTTTTGTTACTGTTTTAAATAATTTTTTCATGTACACAAAAAAACGTTTCTATGCCAGGTGGAAATGCATGGCTAATGATTTCCTCTGTAGGATTATGTAATAAGAGCTTTCAGACTTTATAACATGATGTAGCAGAATACTGAGGTGGGAACATAATCATGTGTGTTTTGGGATTTATATTGTACTTTACATTTGTATTTGTATAACAGAGTGTAATGTACACATATTGATAAAACTGTATACCTCTTTAGAACAAATTGTGTGTCAGTTGGTTCCCAATAACAGCAATACACAGTACCATCACCCAGCTGTATATGGAACGGCTGACCCTGTATATCACATTCAGACCTAACGACATTGACAGCAAGGAGTGGTGGATGGAATGTGTGTAAGAGATGGGAGAACACTTGGTGCCATCCTTCAGTGGGATTAGAACTGGCTGTTGTTACACCGTCCTGAGTAAGGAGATGCACCCTTAGTTCATGTCCCACAGATGGCTTGATGTGTTCTGTGCTTAGCACCAAGCAGTCTGACATCTGTGCTACCACTAGGTCCATGTACCCACCACCATCCTGGTACAGTGTAACAAAGCATGATGTGTCTGGTACCTCCACCTTCTGCACATTGTCTAGTCTGTAGATTAAAGAATGGTTTATGATTTATAATTGTGTTAATGCATAGGCTAATGCATAGGTTAAGAATTATCTAGACATCCACCTGCTAAAGTGCTTATCTTATTGTACAGAAATGTGATATCTGTTACATGTTATAATCATTTCAATGAGTTTTTCATGTTAAAAAAACATTTCAATACCAGGTGGAAAGGCATGGTTGATGATTGCCTGTGTAGGATTTTAAATATCAATATCTTTCATACTTTATAGCATAATGCAACAAAATGTTGAGGTGGGAATATAATCATGTGTTTGTTTTGGATTCATATTTTAATTTACAATCATATTTGCGAGCATTGATGCAAACTGTATACCTCTTTAGAACAAATCGTTTGTTAGTTTTGCTCCAATAACAGTGATACAAAGTACCATCATTCAGCTGTACGTGGAACGGCCCATCCTGTATATCACATTCAGACCTTACTACATGGACACCAATGTATGGTGGATGGAATGTGTGTAACATATGGGTCACCACTTGGTGCCATCCTTCGGTGCGATTAGCAACACTTGTTGTGGCACCATCACGAGTGAGGAAATGCACATACAGTAGATGTTCCATGGATAGTTTGACATGTTCTGTTTCCAGCACCAAGCAGTCTGATAGGTAGCTTACAGCTAGATTAATAACAGAACCATCCTTGTAGATTCCCACACACCGCTCTGTGTCAGGTACCTCAACCCTTTGTATTCTGTAAAATAAAACAAAAGAATTTTATACATTTTTATAGAGATACTGCTACTCAATGCAGCACCTCCCCACTACCAAGAAAGAAATTCATTACGAGTTGATTTTAGTAAAAGAATTTGTAAAAAAAAATGTTTCCATGGCTTTAAAGAGGTAGAAGTTTTCTTTCACTTTAATGGTCGTTGTCTCACTTTGATTCACGTTACAAATAGGGTTCTCCACCTAAACCTTTGGGAATCTTAAAATCTGAAAATGATGTTTTCTACCGAGTGCTTCTTATGTTTGCCAGGGATACATACTCTTGATGCCTCTTCAGGCAGCGGCATGTACACTTGGTGCAGTTCAAAAGTAATTTAAGGAGTTGGATAACCCAGCTGTGAAGTCCCGATAAATGAAGGCAATGTTTACTGGTTGTCTGTTATATTGGTTATGTTGGTCATTGATTTGAAGAGGCCCACACAATAAATTGTATCTACAGGTAAACCGAGTGAATCACCTGTACCTCGTTAACTATCATTTACCTTAACCGTCATGGTAGGTAATGTTTTATTGTTTCATATCTAAAACATAATCACAAATAACACCACCATAATCTATGCAGTATCATCTACCTGCACATAAAAGGACCTACATGCATAGCCACTGATAAGACATCTTTATCTGCCAAAGAACCATTGGTGGACATCACTCAGGCATCTTAAATACTCCTATAAATCCTTTTGATTTGGTAAGCAAGCCATGCTACAATTAGGATACTCTGCATTGCACCCAGCACTTCTGGCCTTTTGGAGGTATTGGGTTTTCAATTTATGCATACAGTTAAAATCACCAAGAATCATGATCCTGGTATTCTTGATGTTTACTACCCCTAAAGTTGATGTCTTAGTGTTGTTGAACCCATCGGAGGAACAACTAAATCGCCATATATATGGTTGAATGCATGATGGTGTATGGTCCCGGGTGTATGGTGGTGAGCTGCACCTGTATGGAATACCCTCACCTCTTTGCACAACTTTAGTCATGTCACAGTTGTTTCTTATGAAAGTCAAAAAAGGAAAGGTGTCCTTGAGACCATTCACATACCATATTAGCCTGATATATAATTATAAGGAGAAAACCATCTTACACATCATCAACATATCTACTGGTACATGACCATGGATAGTTTTAAGATAATATATACAGCTCCAGGTGGCCATTGGAAAGAGCTACTGTTAAAGATGATCTTCTTTTAGGCTATTCGTTTCATCAAAAGTGAAGGACAATGCTTGTTTATTGATTACACTGCTACATGTTCCGAGGCTGCTTGATAACCATTAGTTAAATGCACCAACCTGCTGATGTGTAGCCATGTCCCTGTAATGTACACACTGAAGTCATCTTTATCGGACCAGGACAGACAGGCTTCATGCACCATGTTGAGGACAGCAGGCCCATCAGGTTTGACGCTATCATTTATTGTAACCACTTCCTTCACCCTGAGTTCATCCAGGACATGTCTGATCGACCTCCCAAACTCAGCTGCTAAGTCACTGATTAATGAGGAGTCTCCACCATCAGAAAGACACAGGTTGATGGTGTCTTTGACATCTATACCAATGTCACCAGCACTGATGTTCGCAATGTCAGCAAGGTATTTGACCCTGACTGTTGTTACATCCTTGAAAGAGTTGTAGATGAGCAGATTCTCTCCTGTTACAAGTTCCTGCACTTCAGACCTACAGATACACACAGGTTTAAAATGACTGACTGCAAGGATGGAGTTACATGTTGATAATATGCTATGGTGTAATTCTTAACGTGATTCTTGTGGTCAATTATTGCAGCTTGCAGAGAATGATTGGCCATGAACTAGAGCATACATTATAGGACACCAGGAGGGCGATTCATAAAAATTCACAATGTGAAGGAAAGACGACCCTAGAATTGTGATTTTGTTCAATACATGATAATTGCTGAAAATGGTAACATTAGCATTCTTGTGCATACTGTACTCAGTGACCATAATACTCATTCTAACCATAATCCTTTCGGGCCTGATTGGTTTGTAAATTCTTTAAATTGTGCAAAGAATTCCTGAAATATATTTATTGAATGGTCATTTCTAAATCCATCGTTTAAACCTAAATTGGTAGTGAGTTTTTTATGAATCATCTCCAGAGTGTTTGTATGAAAAAAAAACTCTTGATCATTTTGATGCATTTCAAAACATGCTGTATTGATTTTCACCATGACAATTTCCATGAAAGATTCTCGTTTCATTGAAAGTACCTTTCTTAGCATAATTATAATAATGATATCAATCTCATCATTTCAACATAAAAAATACTTTTAAAGTTATGAATTAATCCCCTTTGAATGTGAGGCAATTCATCATGGAAAAAGCATATTATACATACTAGACAGCAGCTAGATATAACCAAGTACATCAAGATGATTAAGTACATGTGTGCTCCAAGGAACATACTTCACTAAGGAGATCTGGTGCATAAAAATTAAACATGTATCTGCTTGACCATGTAACTCGTAAGACATGGATTTTTTTTCAATATGAATTTTGGATTCTAAAAAGTTTATATTCACTGAATAACTGAGCCCATTCAACGTTCATTGAACATGAATCCGAATACATGGTTAGGGCAATTATAGATGGTAAAACTTTTACATCTTCAGTAAAATGTTGAACACCATGGGAAAAAGGGGAATCCCTTGCTGTACCATATTCTATAGTCGAACGCGCCAGCTATGATGTTGTAATGGTTGGTATTTCTAACCAGTGGGGTTCGGGTCTCGTAATTCGAAAGGAAAGACAAAGACAGTATTCCGAGTGTATGCCAACAGTTTTATTTGTTACACCTTCCGGTTACCCTGTGATTCTATGAATAGGATAATATGATGTTATGTACGGAGGCCTACATGGCCTCTGATGTGGTAGGTGAGTGCAGAGGCTTTTATAGAGATGCTCCCGGTTCGTCGCCAGGTGTCCCACGGACCGGATAGGTGTTGCCACCTACCCGGAACCTCAGGAACGCCAGGCGACAGGTCTCACCCGCCACGCCAGACGGCACCAGTTATTATTATACCTCTACACTACTCCCTCAGACAATAGGTAGGAGTTATAACTATTAATGTATTATATAGGATTAACATATACATAATGTCTATTCCTATAATAGAGGATAAGTTATAGTTAAACATCCGTACCATAGGAAAGTAATTAAGTTTACATATTAACATGGATTTGAAAGCAATAGTAGAGTTACGTTTAGTTGGATAATATTAAGGTAAGTACAATATGGAAATACCTAGTCAGATTTATGTAACGTATCTGAACATATAACAAGATATGAAACCTTGTAATTAAATTATCAACATATGAATTCTTAATAGTCTTGATAAAGACTCTAACCGTAACGTTATTACCTTCATTACACACATGAAACCTTAGTTCTGATAAGAACTATTAAAGAGTATTTAGGTTATTACAGTACACATCTTTATGTACCACCGTACTTACAATATAATATTCTATCACCAGATACTACATTCAAATAATATTATGAAATGTAATATTCGCTGGTGTATTAAACATATGGGTTATACAGATCTATTAGATGAACACAATCGGTGTTTTTGTAATATTATACAATGATAGTAGATCTGGACCCGTATATTAATAAGCATGCACTTAAAAGTCATAGTTTATGACATAGATTAGGTTTAACAATAAACCTTTCAATAATATAACTATAGTTAATATACATACAGTTTGTTTACATTATTAACTATCCGGATGCTCCTTTTGGTGATGTAGTGGATGTGGAAGTGTAGTAGTAGTCCAGGTATGGTCAGCTAACCATGGGAAGGAAGTGCTAGTGTCTTTAATATATATCACGGATGTTGATAGGGCAGCTACCCAGTTCCTCTTGAAGTGCTAAAGTCAATTGTAGTATATCCAGATGGAAGAATCCTAATATAAAGGCACTCGGGCCAAATAATCCTGTAGTAGTGTTCGTAATGTCCTTGTAGTAGTAATAGTGAAGTTCCAAAATGTATTTCCAGTGTTTATTAGTGTATAGTTTCAGGTAGTAAAAGAAACATATACATCTGGGTGTAGGTAGGGCATCATAGTGGCACAAACGGTTATAACAGGTATTCAGGTAATCCACATCTCACGGCATCCGTCCGGTACATCAACAAAAACTATTCGGATGCTTAAGAAAGTATCCGAAGCTAGGTTGCCACAATGTATGGAGTTCCAACTAGTAGACTATGTACTCTGTATACATTCCGGGTTAATGGGCTGGTCAAATAATGGAACCCAGAAGCAGACTAAGCCGAATGCTCAGCATGCTTCTTCTTAAGAAGAACTAGAGCGGATTCTGGTATACTATCCCACTCATCTAAATCCACTCGGAACACTCTCATGAATTTAGTATTCAATCAAGTGTTCCGTTGTACTTCCTCATTCACTCTCTTCTCGAGGACATGGACATCCATGGCTGCCTGTTCTTTGGCCGCCAAGGCTTCTTCTTCCAGTGATTTAACATCAGCTCGAATTTTCGTTTCCAGGCGTTGCTTTTCAGCATTACTAACTTCCTGGAAACACATCAGAGTGTCATTTAGAAGACCCTGATGGTAATCAGTGGCTCGTTGTTTAACACACTTCTCCCAGTGGATGTAGTGGCCTTTTAGACATCCGCTTCCCCCTGGCGAGATTTATCAAACCAGACCTCTGCCGGACTAGCTTTAATAGTGATGGCATCGGCTGGTTTCAGGATTGTGGCTACAGGTGGTGTAGCACTCGGAAGGAGTGCTTGTGTAACTGTCGCAATGGCACTGGCGGTTCCGGATGAGCTAACCGGTACAGGAGACGCACCCAGTTGTGAGACTGTAGGAATACAGTATCCGGGTGGTAGATTTTGCTTCATGCCGAGGGCCAAATACTGTTGTATCTGCTCCTGATTCAATTGTGCTGCAGATCCAGCGGCGGCAGCAGGGGCCAGCTTCTTGGTTACTAACCTCACCTCTGCCTATAGTCAGAGATTGACTGTCCGGACCGGGTTTCTGAGACATGGAATGATATGCCTTCCTGTCCAGTTTACCTGGATGTTGCGCAGCTGATGCATAGGATCCGACAGGCACAGGCTGTTTGAAGACAACAGATACCTGCAACTGATCATGCGGGTGACGTGCCAGCAGGGATCTGAAATGATCCTCCCTGGCTTGGTTCTGACTATCCGGGAGACTACTGGGTTGTCCCCGGTTTTTGTCTCTTCGGTTCCTATCTCATTTACCCTTTCGGCCAGATTCCTCGCACAATTTCCAAATGCTATCGTGCATATCGAGTTTCCCTCGGCCAGTGGTAAGTACCATCTTAGCGCTGAGTTTAGACTCTTTCCCTCTGTTAACTGCACAAAGGACCTTCTTCCGAGCGAGATCCAGACCATCCGCATGGGCTGTTTTCTGATGTCTCGCTAAGTCACTACGACGATTGTAAGTTACCATCGTAGTACACTTTTTCCCTCTTTTACCAATCGTCGGGTCACAGATGTAGACCGGATGATGGTGGAAGTGTGTCTCGACAAGATGTCTTTGGAACCGAGCAGAAGTGCTCCAGGTTTTGACAGTCTTGTCGCTTGCATCTTGGCAAATGGAGAAGGGGCAGGTTTTCTGACGATCACCATACCACTTTTCCAGTGCCCAACGGAGCTTACGCTTCTGAGTGTTAGTGTAGTACTTGTCAGAAGCATTCAACGTAAGCCATAGTTTCCTATAGGCTTTGCTTGGATTCGGATCTTCATCAGATAACCGCATCATATCCTCATCGTCCGACTCCATTCTTATTGGTGGGTCCGGGACAGGCATATAATGGAGCCCCATCTTTCTTCCGGTATCCAGAAACGCAGTCCTTGAAACAGGTGGGTACCCGTTCCTTGAACCCTGATTTTGCGTTTCTCCAACGCTCTGCCTCGGTTTGGTTCGATGGTGCTGCATCCTCATCGTACTCAAACGAGGACTCCCCTATAGAGTCTTCATCCGAAGAGTCCACTTGCATGGAGTCATTATTCCCGCTGGTCTGGGTTTTAGCAGCGTGCTCCTCTGCCTTCACTGAGTCTGGGAGATGTTTCTTCTTCCAAGTCGAAGATCTCCTATTTTTGGACAGTTCCCAATTGTCCTCTTCTGCCTCATCCTTTGTCATAGCCTCCGGTTTCGGATCCTTAGGGGAATCCTTATCCTTTGGCTTAGGACTGGGGATTGCAGCAGAAGCACCGCTGGTTGAAGCTTTGGGAGCATCCGGACTTCTACCAGCCATTTTTCTAAGCGGTATTCCAGGAGCTATGGCTTGCTGTAGCTTCTGTTCCGTCTCGACTCGTTCAGCCTCTTCTCGGGCTCTGATTTCCTCCCTCACCCGAAGAGTGAGATCTGGACCCGTATATTAATAAGCATGCACTTAAAAGTCATAGTTTATGACATAGATTAGGTTTAACAATAAACCTTTCAATAATATAACTATAGTTAATATACATACAGTTTGTTTACATTATTAACTATCCGGATGCTCCTTTTGGTGATGTAGTGGATGTGGAAGTGTAGTACTAGTCCAGGTATGGTCAGCTAACCATGGGAAGGAAGTGCTAGTGTCTTTAATATATATCACGGATGTTGATAGGGCAGCTACCCAGTTCCTCTTGAAGTGCTAAAGTCAATTGTAGTATATCCAGATGGAAGAATCCTAATATAAAGGCACTCGGGCCAAATAATCCTGTAGTAGTGTTCGTAATGTCCTTGTAGTAGTAATAGTGAAGTTCCAAAATGTATTTCCAGTGTTTATTAGTGTATAGTTTCAGGTAGTAAAAGTCTGGGAGATGATCTGTTTCAGAGCACAGACTCTGTCCAATGGGACAGTGGACATGGTTCGAATGTGGTTGATTTCAGCTTCTACTATGTAGAAGCCATCATCCCACTTCTCGAACTCAGTTGCTGAGGTACGAAACTCCCTTAGGGTGTGGAGATCGTACAGGAGGGTTTCCGCCAAGCAGCCCAGCAGCCCACCTAGTCTACATCCGTTCGTACCATATTCCATGCGGTCCTATCAGGCTTCTGATAGACTCCCATGGCAATAGCTTGATTGGCCTGGTAAACCACATCGTGGAACTCTGGGTCTACCATCAGTCCGCGTTGGTACCAAGTCCAATCCGTTAGCCACTCCAGTGGCGTCCTTTCACGTTGGTGCTCTGTCATAATATCTTCGATGGCCTTCCGGATCAGGGAGTCTACCGGAATAGATTTCCCTGTTACACTGTCAACTAGGTTCTGTAATTCCGGATGGATGTACAGATAACTCCCGTCATATACGGTGGGAAATCGGGAGTCCTCCATATCTTTGGGTCCTTCCTGCTTTCCAGAGTCGCGGGTCTCACCTTGGGTATCGGTTTGACCATCGACTTGTTCGGTTGACGCAGACAGGGTAGTATCCGAAGGACGACTATCCGGCTGTTCTGTTGTTGGTTTGGCTGTTCCTGATGGCGATGCCAGCGGAGAAATAGCAGCTCCTGGACTGTTCAAATTGAACTCCTCCAGTCTCTTTTTGAATGACTGATCTGTAGTGGGTGCATCCACTTCCATCAGTTCATCCTCCTCCAGGGTTACTGGAGACAATTCCTCACGAGTGAGGGATTCGGAAGCTGGCGTCAGCTTATCCAGGTCTCCGGATAGCTTCGCCGCGGTCACGGATTCCTCAGCCATAGGCCTAGAGGAATCAATCCGGGAGTATAAACACTCCTTCTCTGACTTAACGGCGTCAGATGCCGGAGCAACACAGGGTCTCTTCCCTAGGGTTTTGACTCTGTCGGTGTGTATGCCTTTAGTAGTAAATCAGAGGGCGGATGAAGACTCGTCCGCCTTGTCTCATTACTAAAAACAATATGGCGTTACGCCAGGTTCCGTGACGTCATTTCCACACTTGAAAGTGGGGTCACGAGAGGTCAGCCAAGACTGGACGCCATGACGTCACTCGCTCAACACGTGCGGACCGCGAAAATATAAACAAATGAATGTTTTGATGTTATTATCCCTCATGCTGTCGACTCGTCTGGGGATTTGCATGGAGTTTTATGGAAAGCTTCTGCGAATCCACCGGATTATCCGTCCACTACCCACTGGTACACCATACAGCGACGACAAATACACCTTTCAGGTCAGTTGTTAGGCTCTCGCATAACATATAACATTAAACCGGTTTACAGGATAACACACTGTGTATACATTGTGTATACGGGTTAGGTTACTGCAGTCCTCTGGGCTAATCTAGGACTGCAACAGACGATTACCCCCTCATCGGGTAACTCCTTTCCGAACCTGACAGATCAAAGAGCTTTCTCTAGGGATCCTGTAGTCTTCAGAACTTCTTTCCTCTTCTTACTGTCTACACCCGCCGAGACTTTTTTTACACCACCATGCTTATCTTTTAGTAGCGTTGGTGGCTTCCCCATAGATTTTTTCTTTGGCCTGCACCGTTTCCTTTTGGGTCTCGGGTCAGGTTCCTGGTCAGGGATTCGATTCACATTCATTACCCTATCGAATCCTTTGCCATACATTTCTGTGGAGATCTCCCTCCCAGACCATATTCGCATAAAATCGTCCAATGTCGGATGGAATAATCACTGTACAATCACTGATAACCTGGGTTACAGTGAATGGACCATCCCAATTGGATGCTAATTTAATATTCCGCAAAGGTTCATGTAACCTCAGCACTTGATCACCTGGTTTAAACTTTCTCATTTTTAAGTCCACATCATAACCCACTTTTTGCCAATGTGCCCTCTTTTCTAGATCAATTCGGACAGATTCGTAAGCTTTCCAGAACCTGTCCCTCAAACATTCGACGAAAACTATGTGACAAGGTAGTTCCGGGTCCATGCCTACGACTCCGAAAACTAGGTCGGCAGGCATTATAAGGTCTTCTCCAAATACTAATAAGTTGGGAGAACAATTAGTACTCGAATGTACGGTACTGTTATAAGCATGCATTACAAAATGGCATTGCTCATCCCAGTTGTCCATGTTCTCATTCACTAGTGATATGAGAACTTGAATAAGAGTTCTATTGAATCTTTCTACTAAACCATCACTCTGAGGTCTTACAAATAGCTAAGTATTCGCACATACCCTGCCATAAGTTAGATTCAAATTCTTGGCCTTGATCACTGTGTCAGTACCCAGCCTTTAACAAAGGCTTCGGCACACGTCACGGCTCTATGATCCGGTAATGGGAAGACTTTTATATACTCTTACCGGTGCCACTGCCTGGGGTGTAGGCGGTGGAACTGTATTCCTTATAGGAACACTGGCTTGCGGTGGTCTCATTTTACCACTTAGATCGGGTATAGGTGGTGCCCGTCCCACGTGTGGATCTCGCCTCGGATCCGCAGGTGGAGACATATTATCAATGGGCATTGACTGACCCAGCCGAACCGTCAGAGCTCACTCCCCCGGAACTAATACCATCCGGTTTCGAGTACACTCCAGAACTAACATTTTTGTTCGCTCCATCTTTAACAAAAGGGTTAAATCTGGTAGGTTGTGTCTGCTGCTGGCCGGTAGGTGTGGAGATTATCCGATCTGATGGTATTGTTACTATTCCATCATCATTATTCAGCATGTTTGAAACGATACTCGGATCTATATTTGCTACAGATTTTTGTACCGCTTCAACATACTTGTCTAATGCCAACGCAGTTTCCTGCAA
Source organism: Acholoe squamosa (assembly GCA_949317995.1). Classification (NCBI taxonomy): domain Eukaryota; kingdom Metazoa; phylum Annelida; class Polychaeta; order Phyllodocida; family Polynoidae; genus Acholoe; species Acholoe squamosa. Next base: position 77,772,163 of record OX439046.1, on the reverse strand, counting down.
TTCCTGTATGTCTTGTATCATACCTTCTTTATCTTGTTCTAGTTGTTGATTATATGTTATTATCCCCAACCGAACCGATTCATTATCCTGAGCTTGCTTGTTACATTTTTCTTTCAAGTCTTCTAACTCAGTACGATAATGTATTACTTCAGCTTCGGTATTTACTTTTTCTCGACAGAGCTGATCATTCGTATCTACATATTCTTGTATAAGATTATGTTTCAAATCATATTCCTTTTGGAATGATTGTCACATTTCATGCAGTCTGTCTCTTTCGGTCTGAAGACCAGTCATATAGCTTTTTCTCTTCTGATCGAACTCTTTTCTTAGTTCAAGAAGATCGTGTTTGAGTTGTTCCTTTTTTGAAACAACTTCATCCTTTGCTGTTTAATGTTTCGTTCAAAGCGACGTAGGTGTCATTCATAAGGAAGACATCTGGTTGTTTCAATTCCTCGCCTTCGGGTATGCTGTATGTTGCATCACCTATGGCACTGTAATCCAAGATTGGCAAACCTGATCTTGGAACATCGTACGGTAGCTCTCCAAATGTTACCCTTTTTGTAGGCATAGGAGCTTGATGTTCTGGGTTAGTGCTTCCACCAGCCTCCAACATAGAATTGCATAATTCTCCAGCGACAGAATTATTTTCTATCCGCCTTTGTATAGATTGTTTCCTTCTAACAGAGTCTGGTATATTTTCCTCACTATCTATTTGATAATGAGGACCGTATTGTCGCCAGGCTGAATATCCGTCATCCTGGGGGTTCAAATGGGCTTGTACCACAAGGGTACCATTCGCATTGTCTTGGACAGATACCTGTCCATCAGGGTTAAACTGAGTTAAGTCATTTAACCCATGTATATGCTGTTCGGATGTTATAGTCCGGGCTATGCCGAGTGTATGCCAACAGTTTTATTTGTTACACCTTCCGGTTACCCTATGATTCTATGAATAGGATAACATGATGTTATGTACGGAGGCCTACATGGCCTCTGACGTGGTAGGTGAGCGCAGAGCCTTTTATAGAGATGCTCCCGGTTCGTCGCCAGGTGTCTCATGGACCCGGATAGGTGCTGCCACCTATCCGGAACCTCAGGAACGCCAGGCAACAGGTCTCACCCGCCACGCCAGACAGCACCAGTTATTATTATACCTCTACAATGTCATAATTTCAGATGGATATTGGGAAACCCCCACCTCTCATGACTGGTCAACCATAGAAGTACAGTATGTATGGGAACGGGACTATAGTTAAGTACTGTTTATTACTCACTTGACCTGCAGCCAATCAGAGGCCTCCCTTTTGGCTGGAAATTCAAATCAGCCAATCAGAGGCCTCCCTTTTGGCAGGACATTCAAATAGGGGTCACATGACCTGTGATGTGACAGGTCACATGACCCAACCTGCAGCCTATGAGAGGGCTCCCTTTTGGCGGGAAATTCAAATGTGGGGTCACGTGACCTAGACCCCTGTAGTGTGGCGGTGCCAAAATGGACCAATCAGAGCCCTTCCTTTTGGCGGGAAATTCAAAAATGGTCATGTGACCCTTACCCCCTGTGGTTTCCCGCCAAAAATGGTGCCCTCTGATTGGCTGGCTGTTTAGGTCACCTGACCTCTATTATGCAAATAAGGTCATGTGACCCTAATTTGAATGGACCAATCAGAGGTTAGCATTTTGGTTGGAAATTTGAAATTTGGTCACATGACCTCACTAGCATAAAGAGGTGTGGTGGTTGGTTTATGATGTAGATGAGAGTGTGACTTATAGTGAGATATTTTTTTCATAGAAGAAAAAAGGCAAGCTAAAAGCTTGCCGAAAAAAAAAAAATATGTTGGGTTGGGGGCCCCTAATCCCAATATGAAAATTATGAAAATAAAGTGAAATGTGTACATAAAAATATGACATTTATAAGAAATGTGTGATGCGGTTTCTGTTGTATTCCTTACCTTATCAAGTAAGTTTTTTTTTTAGTTTTTTTCCAATAGACCCGCTCCTGTTTTAAGGGGCGGGTCTTTAAGTTTTGGTTTTTTTTTCTAAAAAGGGGCCCCCCTTTACTCCCCTCCCCTTCCCTCCCAAAAGGCCCCCCACCCCTCCCCATACTATTAGGAGCCCCCCACCAAAGGGCCGCCCAATATTTTTTTTTTTTTCGGCAAGCTTTCAGCTTGCCTTTTTTCATCTATGAAAAAAATTTCCTGCCAAAAGGGAGGCCTGTGATTGGCTGATTTGACTTTCCAGCCAAAAGGGAGGCCTCTGATTGGCTGCAGGTCGAGTGAGTAATAAACAGTACTTAACTATAGTCCCGTTCCGATACATACTATACTACTAACCATGAAGCATGACCTCATTGGGATTCCCCAGTGCTGCTGGTCACTTTCTGTGTATCAGAAAGTGTGGCAATCAGCTGTCATGATGTCTATATATAGACGACGATGGAAACAATATCCAGTCTGACAAGTCAGCCTCGTATATCAGTAAGTACTACATAAATGTCGGCCCTACTTTGGCAAACATGATCAATAGTAACACCTATGATAACCGCCCGCCACAATAGATTATAGATGTGCAGAATAATGCACACAAAGCTTTGTATTTTAGACAGATTAGACTTAATGAGGTGAAAGTGCTCATTAAAGGAATTAAAACTAGCAAATCATCAAGTATTAAGAATGTCAGGAGTTGTATTGTGAAAGATATGTTAGCTGCAAGACCAGAGGTACTTTGAGACTTCATAAATGCCTCTTTTACCAATGCTAATATACCCAGAGAAATAAAGACTGCCAATGACATACCTCTATTGAAAAGTGGTGACTTAAGTAGAGTCATCAACTGGCGACCAGTGAGCCAACTGAACTTAATTTCTAAGTTGTTAGAAAAGGCGGTTCATAGTTTGTGCATGAGTTATCTTGTACGACATGAAATTATTGACAGCAAATCAATTTGGCTTCATGAAAGGTAGATCTATGCCACAGTCCATCTATTCTGTCAGGAACTATATGAGGCAAGGAATAGCGGTGAGCTGGCAGTGGTTGTCTTCCTTGATCTGAGGAAAGCTTTCGACACTGTCAGCCACCCCCTCCTACTCAGAAAGTTTCGAGATATTGGTTTTTCACCCCATGTGGTCGAGTGGTGTAGGTCTTACCTATCGGACAGGCAACAAACCACTACAGCCAATGGAGTTACTTCTGAAGAGTTAGAAATTAGATGTGGTGTCCCTCAAGGGTCCGTTCTTGGACCCCTGCTATTAAATATTTAAACTGCAAAAAACTCAATGTACACCAATGATCTGGCTATTTAGTGGAACTGACACTGAAAATATGAAAACTCTGATGCAGGCAGATTTAGACTGAGTGCAGCCTGATCTCACTAAATCAACCCTGCATCTCTGCAACAATCAATTAGAAGTGGTCTTCATCTTTAACTATCTTGGTGTCTTAATTGATCGCCACTGGAGTTTTAAACAATTCTGCACTAGGGTAAAAGATTCTGTACTTCTGAGAACGTATCAGTTACGGCAAATACGAACAAATCATTGATGAAAAACTGGCAATTCAATTGTACAAAAAAAATTATTGTCCCCATATTTGAATATGGGGATATAATCATTGATGGTGGCCCAGACACATCTATAGGCTCTCCAGAGAACACAAAATTATTGCTTGAGAATCAGTCTGGGAGTAAAACATCCCACGGATATGTCATGCAATAACCTACATATAAATGCCGGATGCAAATGGCTTATAGCCAGAAGGAATAAGAGTATTCTTAGCCAAGTATATACTTTGTCCCAAGACCCAAATAATGTACTTGAACCCAGAAGGGTACTTAGAAGTAATAGCAAAGTGATATTGAATAAAAGTTTCCCATTTCTTAGTATGTACAAAAAGAGAATTTGCTGTAAAAGAATTTCAGTGCCCTGGCCACTTATTAGATTGAATATGGTCTATACGGATATTTTTATCTTGACCTTTGACCTACTGACCTAATTAGTCTGAGATGTCACATTGATGATTATGATGCCTTTTATATTCTAAATCATAGGACACAAAGGTAGAGGCATTATTTTCGTGGTAAAACAATTTTTCTGAAAATTAAATGATTCAATTTGAATAAAAAATTATCAAAACCTTTTTTTCTTAGGGTCTAACTACAAAAATACTGTTTTTTGATTTTATTACAATTACCATATTTGAAATCTACAACTTTAGAGCTTTCCAATGGTGTATGGTGTATAATGTTTTTTCTTGGTGATTGGTGTTCACCTTTTGTGGCCTTCACGCTGCAGCAGTATAAAGTTAGCTGCCACCAAGAATAGCACATGCTAAACTTAGCTGACCTCTTTGTCACAGTATGGTCAGGTAACTGCCCCATGAGGAGGGTGCCAGGCCACTCACCCTTTAAAAAAAGAAGCGGTGCCATTTTGCAGAACTAGTTTAAGGTCCACTATTTGCCTTCCAGACCCTTTTAGTTTGAGTGTCATATGCCCTAAGGGCATCAGCTATTTCATCAATAATGACCAAAGCCCTCAAGGTATACCAGTCATGCCCTGGGGGCATACTTGATGCCATAAATATATACTAATGCCCTGTGGATCCACAGGAAAGAAAGAAAGAAAGAAAGAAAGAAAGAAAGAAAGAAAGAAAGAAAGAAAGAACTGAAGTACATGCCCTCAGGGCAAGAATCGTTTCTGCACCTGCAAGAATTGTCTCTGCACCCACAAGAATTGTTTTTACACCCGCAGAAGTTGGACATTTCTCTACCAACATGAGTTGTTTCTACACATCTTTTTTTTTGTGGAAGAGTATACCACCAATAATTTGACTATATAAAACCAGGGTACCTAGATAGCCTAATATGAAACAATATTATTACATACATTGACCTAAAGGTGATGCGTTTGCTGTTCTCCTGGATAATGTCATATCCCCTTCTTTCTCCTTCCTTTTCTTTCCTCAACTGCTCATTAAAGCTGTCATCGATGATGTCACCAAGCATGTTATTGTTGAAGCTGTCTATTGTCATTCCGTATTCTGGATGCCAAACATCTAGAAGCTTGCTGACTGCTTCTCGCCACTCAGATGGTGTTTCGTTTGATTGGTTTTGGCTTTGTGTATGCACTGTTGGGAATGCTATGTTGAATATAGCTACCCATACTCCTGAATACTCATTACTAGGTTTATAGAGGAGGGCATCTTGAAGATTTTCAACGTTTAATGTTATCTCATTATCTCCGGTCCTTGATATGAAGACAAATCTGTCAGTACCGGGAATGTACTCCTGTGTGTGCTTCACATCGTCACCACTGTAAGGATCATATTGTCTAACAGTGTTCTATGGAAATGGATATTTGAATGATTCATGGATAACATAATAGATAAAGGAAAGTATCAATGTTTTTGATTTTAATGAACTTTGCAATTGTAGGAGGAGCCTTCACCTTGATTGATAGAAAACCTCCACTGTTGTTAAAGACTTTATAATAGGAGTGTAGGGGTCTAAACCATTAACAATTACCTTATCATACATTCAAAACATCAAAATGAAGCTGTGCTCAACGAACAAATTGTCTCATTACCTGGACCAGATGCTCCACCTACTGCCTCCAGTTCCCACAAGATATTGTCTCTCATTTACCCATGATATCAGTTCTTCTGATAGTCTGGGACAGCCCTGAGCATGATGAACATGGAGTATTTGAGGCTGGACATTGTTCAGCATATCCTTGATACAGGCAGTCCATTCATCTACCTTGTGTTGACTTCTTGTTGAGGCCAGCCCCATATGGACCTCTAGTACTGTTGTACCAACCTTCCCTGCAGCCTCCCATGAAGCCATCCAATCAGAAGATTGGGCAAACATGAGATGTAGTGTTCCACTCTCAGTCCTGAATTACAATGTTAATAAAGAATAAATAATCATTGAACTGTGTAAAAATGATATACATAGTGTTATATATGGAAATCTTTTATCTGTATATACATGATAACTCTATACATATTTCTATTGCTATACATTGTATATCATAGTACTACGTGTACACTGTAGACACACACACCCCTTAGTTACACATATCAATCATAGGGGTAACCCTAGTCGCTACCTTACCTACCTGCTGTGCCCTACCTGTAACCTCAGACCAGCATAGGCCACCTACCTATACACTAATATCCATTAAGACTTTGTACAATATGCTGGAATAAATACAACCTCATTATCAACTTACTCAAGGTCTTGCCTTTTAGTCATATCATTATTAGCACATCCAGATAGGACATGTGGGGAACCAACGGTTCTTTAAAGGTGCACTCTCATTGACCAGTGAGTTAAACAAGTTATAATATCAGCTCTCGTGCATCTATCCTATGAACTTTAATGGCCGAGAGAGAAGAACACAGCAATGAAGAGACTCCCCTGAAGATAAGACTCTAGCTGTACAGCAAGAAACTTCCTAAAGAATCAGCTAAGGGACTGAGGGATCTACACGACTTGGTAACATCAACTCTAAACCATGAGAGACCTGAACTCCTACCAGGAGGCCACATACCGCCTTCACTCCCGACAACTTTAAACCCATTACAGCTAAGTGACACTGAATCATCTGATTTTTCGGTAGATGATACTGTAGTTGGCAGTGATCAGAGTGCAGCTTCATTGTTTGTTAGTTTTAACGCTACAACAGACAAGATAGGTGACGAAGTAACATTAGAGCAAGCCCTGGTAGAGCTTAAATTAATGAAAGCTACCTATGAAAAAGCAGCATCCGATGCAGCAGAGTTCAACAAACTGTTAGGACAGAACAGTGTTTAATCAGCATAACATTGAGTCTGGAAAGGAGTTAGGCAACTTGTAAAAGGATATAAAGAGGCTTACTATGCAAACTGTAAATCCTGACAGTGATGGTGATGCTGTAGCTGTAGACACAGGGACACAGCTAACAAGTTAGGAAGAGAGCCCACACCATTTGAGTGTACTACTATCTTGAGATCACCTAAGGAATTCATGGAGCAATTCAATGCATATGCTGATCCAATCTACAGCGATAAGACCTATTGTTTCAAAGAACTTGGAAAATTCCTAAGGGGCAAAGCTGGAACTTTTATGATGTTTATGAAGCCTCACATGAGGCTCCATTTGACATGAAAGAGTGGACATCAGTTTTCATTGACAAATTTGATAGGCTCCCGGTACACAGAGAGAAGAAAACTGATCGCTTTGACATGTACTGCACATGTCAGGATTTGTCTCCTATGTGACATGTACGAAGGTATGTCAAGTCAGGTTGAGGCTCACACATCTTGTATGTCAACTCCATTTGACATGCATAATGAACACATGTCACATATTCCTGGTTCATGCACCTGAGTGCCAGGTAGTACTGTGTGACAATTATGCAAGGGTCAATGGCAGTCAATAGCTGTGTACCAGTGGTACAATTAAGGTGTATGAGGTAGGGGATATCATAGTGCCACAGGCCTGTAACAACAAGGCCTATATCCCTATCTACATAACTTCTCCTTGTCAGGGGACCTAGGGCATGTATTGTAGACATTGAGGCTATGTATTATACATTGGGTATTAGCATAAAACCTTTTGGTATTCTTCCTGGCCCACATATAAGTGGTCCGATCTCCCCTGTTGAAGTATTCAGGATTTAGGGGTTTCATTTTATTATCAAATAATACATGCACAATTAACAATGAAATGTTTTCACTACCCTTGTGTGAAAATACCAATACACTTTAGTGATTCATCTATACCGAGAACAAAATTACACAGAGCTACAGCAAATGTCTCAGGTGTTGGTAGTACCTCTTGGTAGTGGATAATCCTAGTACCAAAATGACTGTTTGCCCCATCTACTGGTATATCCCACAACAACTATGCATGTCAAACCTGACATATTATCACATGTCAACACAACTTTGACACGGCAGTGACCCTTGTCAAATCACAAGTGACAAGGCATTTCAAGGTATGTCAAATCATAGGACATGTAAGGCATGCTACAGGTGTCATGGTGACATATGTGCACATGTCACAAAGACATGTGCTCTCCACATCAAATCTAACTTGACATGGGTATACATGTCATTTTGCCAGATACATTGTTCTTCAGTGTAGATGAGATGAAGAAAGGTTATATGCATAGAAGACAGAAGGAAGATGAGGATATAACAAGTTTTGCCACAGATTTGCGTAGACTAATGGATAAAGAGGGCATTCCTATACATGCACTGATAACTATCTTCAAGAGTAATCTTAGAGATGAGTTGCAGAATGTAGTGTTTGATTGCTGACCTCAGTCAATCAAAGAGGCTATTAACAAGGCTAGATGGGAGGTGTCCAGACTTAAGGGTTTAGCACTGTACAATAGTAAAAATCAGGCAGATGAAATATTGCGTTTGAAGAGCACTAATGATCAAATTCTCGCCCGCCTTAACGCCCTGACAGATAACCCTGCTAGAAAAGTCAACTTTGATGAAAATGCCAGAGATGGGAACAGATCTAGCTACAGGAGATATGATAGCAGTGATAGCAGAGATCCAACAGCCACGACCACCATTATAATTCGTATGGCAGATCTAAATCACCTAGCAACAGGAATTCTAGGACAGATTCCTATTATGATAGATGTGACAGTTCTAGGCGTAGAAATGGTTCCAGGTCACCACATGGGAATGGTAGAAATTACTACAGGAATCATTCCAAAGATCAGTATTATAATAAGCGCTTAAGCTCCAATGACCATTACTTTGACAACCACCATAGTAATGAAAGCAGATCACCTTCTCGTGATAGGGGCAGTAATAATAATAAGAGGGATGACCTGCACTCTATGTCCAACAAGAAAAGGGATAATTTAAACATGTTAAGTCTATTGGTAAATGCTTGCCCTCTAGAAAAAATTCTGTTAACACTGGAAATGAGATCAATGAAAATATAAAATGTAACTTGGAAAATGGAGCGTTGAATGTAAGTATTTGTTAATATACCATACCTGCACTTATTCATACATCAATTTGATACATCAATTTCATGTATATCCCAAACACTATATACAGCTGTTTGTTAAGAGAAAAACTTAAGAGAAAAAAGTGTAAAGTTAAGATTTTCCTAGCAGATGGTACATCACAATATGCACATCAAGATCAGATTGCCAATAGTGATAGGTTCTAACACCTACATGCATGTATGTCCTAGGTTAAATAGATCAGTCATACTAGGTGTAGACCTTCTAAGGAAAACTAGAGCTAACATTTCATGTGAAAATGTTGAAACTAACGTGCTAACAATTAGAGCTAAGTCATGCATGTCAATCCCACCTAACAGTGAATGTTGTATTTCAGCAATGGTTTTGTCTGATAAGTCAATGCATAAAACAATTGGTGTGACAGAGAATTCGTTAAGATCAAAACCTGTCCCATATTGTGTGGAAAGAGGTATTGTTAATCCAAACAAATCTTCAAATGAAATTCCATTGGTTCTTTTTAATACATCTAACAGGTCATATGTGATGTGTTTCATAAAACCAGTCAGAAGTCAGCCATCCTAGACCAGAGATAATCAGCCTAATAGGTTAAAAATGGTTATTTTCAAGAAATAGAGGTTTTTGGGTATTTGAATTAATTATCATGTTTGCTTTACTATCAATGAAGAAAGAATGCAAAAGCATGCATAGATATGACAGATATTAGCTGATTTGATCATCAGAGTCAATGATTTTCTTAGAATTATAATCAAAATTTATCGCCTACATATTTGACACCTTGCCTTGTACTTATTTATTCTCAAGAACTTAACCTGAACATTTAATACTTTCAAATAACCAGGCATTTCCTCTTTACATTGGTACCAAACTTACCCCATTTGTATATGATGCATATATACTGGGTAAAAGGAAATGTTGGAATACCTGTTTTGTGTGGACATATACATGAATAAAAAAAAACTGTGTTTAATCCTCTATTGCCAGTAATTTGTATCTGAAAATTTTAAACTTGAAAAATTCACCAAAAATGGGGAAATAATGATGTACTGATGGATTAAAAAGCAACATGAAGTTTTAGATGTGCTCTGTATAATGAGATCATAATCCTAAATTCTATTTTTGCGACATGTGACTGGTTTTGTGAAAACACATCCCATATCAGATAAAAAAAATGATTCAATTCTAGGCCTATATTCTCTCAGAGTGGAAGAGGATTTTATGGGTCCTGATGATCTAAAAGAAGAGCCTGTACCAGCTTATGATAAGAAAAATTTGACAAAAGATCAAAAACCGAGATCAGAACATTATCAGAAAAAAATTCTGATTCTTTTATAATTAACAGTGAAGGTTGGGGTCTAACGACTGAGTACACACACAGTATTGATTTGAAAAGGACTATAAACATATTTATATTCATCCCTGTCATCTGTATTCTATGGGAGAGGACTTGTATGAAAAGCTATCTGTTCTTAGGGCCTGGGCTGATGATAAGTCTGATCTCATCGGCACCATGCCTAGTTTTCTATGATCTACACAGGTATGAAAGTTTTCATTGTATGCTACCCAAAAAAAATTCATTTCTCCTCTGCTCGTCGCCATCCAGTCATGTTTCCCCTCCTCCTCTCTCCTTTCTACCTCTTCTCCCTGCTCAGCTTTTCTCTCTACTCCTGCCCCTTTAATCCTTGCTCTCCCTCCTTTCCTTTTTCCTCCCTTCCCTTCTCCTTCTTTCCCATGTCTCCTTATTCCTCCTCTGCCCAATCCCTCCCCTTCCCTCCCACCTCTAGTTTCTTCCCCTCATCTCCCCCTCATTTTCAACCTTCTCTCCAGTCTCTCTCTTAAATATCTCTTCATGTTCTCAGCCTACCCACTTCTCTCCCTTCCTGTCCTTTTTCCTGCCTGTCTCCCTGTTCTTTCTGCACATACAGACCAGAGTACATACATGTATATATATATACATTTATGTATGTCTCTGTGTATGTATATATATATATATTGGCCAGATTTCCTGGGGACGTACTTATCTCCCTGAGAAGGCCCCAGATATGAAAGTCAGAAAAGGAATTAATCACTTTATTACATTGAAAGAACAATGTCTTGACTCCTTGGAACCACCAATTATACATGATTATTCCTACTAGTTCATTTTTATAGCTGTGTGATAACAATTTGTCACTTTTTATGTCCATCCGACAGATTTAATCAGTAATATGCTAATTTTGTTGACCAGCTCTTACAGTATACAAGTTTAGTAAGCTCATGAATAAACATCACTGTTCAAAATTTTTGAGATATAGGCTGATGAAATTCAGCCATCTTGTGAAAAAATGAAAATTCTTGTCAAAAATGCTATTTTCCCTCTAGTTCTCTAGAAAATGCTTAAATACTCATTAAAATCAATCTACATTAAGTTCAGCATGCCTACTCTAAGAAATAATGATCATCATAACCTAATGGACCACCAACTCGGAACAGCATTAGCTTAAAAGACCCTAAAATTCAGACTTTATCTGTCTGACACCTTTTTTCATATTACAATGTATAAAACACACTTATGGTGAGACTTATGGTACAAATGTTATTTAATAGTGTTTAAGGAATGACTGTGCTTGGTTTAAAACATAAAGGATGCATCCAAATGCATTACTTTGAGATTAAGAAAGTTGTCCTTCTGGCAGCAAAAGTACAAAATGTCCATCACACAGAAAAATGTGTATATGGATGCACTCATTGGTATAAGAGGAAGACTTCAGGCTACAGCCAAAAAGATCTTTGCGGCAGCTTAACCACCCTAGTGCCCCTCAATTCTGAGCAGGATAAGGATAATGTATTAACTGTCTTAGTTTAGAATATGGGAGGGTTTTAGTTTTACTGTCGGATGGACATTTGACTGTCATTTTACACTGAATGTTACACAAACAAATACTTATGCTCTACAATACCCAAGAAAAACAAAAAAAGAAACTCTGGGATATATGCCAGGGCTGTAAAAAAAACCTGCTTTTTCATCAAATTTGCCTTTGGAAGCCAACTAATCCTAATATTATGGTTTGATATGCAAGAGAGTACATGTATTTGAAAGGTTATGGTGTTCCCTTCCAATTGGGACCAAAAGGCAGGATATTCATAAGCTTTTATTCTGTAGGCGCATAAGCATAAAAAGGTGTGAAAAATGCCAATTGTACATGCCCAGAAAATATATATATTGTGGCGTAGACCGAGCGGACGCAGGTGGATCCTGAAACGATCCTGCTATGGGGGTGGGGAAGCCGGTGGAGGCGCAGTCATGTCAGCGCTGTGTAAATCATTGTTATTCGGAGGAGCGTCGCTGGCGTCGGTGTATGATACATACACCAGCGTCGGTGGACTTACAAGTGTATAAATAACTGGAGGTGTCCCACCAGCAGTCAGTCTGGGTTTGGGGTGGCAGTAAGACGCACTGACACTTGCCTCCATGAGATGGTTACAAGCTATGGTAACGAAGACATTTTTAGATGGTGTGGCAGAGGAAGCCAGGAAATAGGATTCTCGTTAATTATACTTGTCGGAGTCACGAGTGATCATTCCTTATCCGGAGGAGCCCAAAAAACGCTACAATATATATGGGTGGAGTCAAAGAGTTATACGGGTTGACTCCAGTATTGATTGCCAGAAGGAACATCTCCCTACCACCTGACTGACACACCTGACTGACACACCTGAACTAGGTCACACAGGTGTACATACCTGAGAAGGCAGGCAGGCAGGCAGAACAGACTCTTGTTTTCGTGGATAATCCATCATGGAAGTTACCTGTGACTCTTGTCATGAGTCATACCCAAACCCGAAATGGGACCCCAAACAGCAACTGGGACTCTTGAAAAGTCAGGCAGATCAAGGGGAGCCACCGGTAACCATGGAATCAGTGGACCGTGGCGAGCAGGGTGACACAGGTAATGGGGCAGCACGGCACGACTCCCGGGCAGAACGATGGCTTCCCCGGTCAACACACCCAAGCCCAAGGTACAGATGTTACGGATCCGGGGTGCGGTTTTCCAAACCGAAATTAATAGATTATAGAACGATTTGAAGGTTGAGAGAGCCAGAGAGAAAGAGGTCCATCAATAAGCAAAACATAAGGAATTAGAACTTGAAATTGCATCAATCAGGGCTCATAATAGGCAGACATTGGTGGACATTGATAGGGGTGAATGAGCATGGAGTGGGCTCATGGCTGCGCTCAATCCTGGTGACCCCAGCAAGGAACCTCATAAATTTTCTCTTCTCTAGGAATATAGCCTGCCTGGTTGGGGTTTTCTATTTTTACCTCTTCATATTGAAATATTTTAGTAAATCAAGTAATTAGAATTAAATGCCCTTATTTGTTTTTTTTGCCATAAAGAGTTGGACTCAAACCTTAGTAGTATATACATGCAAACTGAGCGCAATGGATTAGCTACTAACTAGGTCATGACCTACTGGTAGACCGGAAGTGACCTAGTTTCAACCAATCAGAGGGCTGGATTTGACAGGAAGTGACGTCATAAGGTCATGACCTAGTTTTTTCGACCAATCAGAGAGCTGGATTCCATTTGACCTAGTGACCTGACCTAGTTGCATAAATTAAAAGAATTGTGCAATACCTAGAGCTGACCTACTTACAAACCGGAAGTGACCTACTAACCTACTTGCAAAAACGTATGACCTACGTATGAGGGTGTATTGTGCAATCCTTGAAACAAATTACACAATAACCATGACTCATTTTCTGATGCAATGTTCCTATGAATTTACGCAATACTTATGACTCACTATTTTGATATGAGATTAAATGCAAAAAAGACACAACTCGGTTTTTTTTAATTCAATCTTTTTATTTTTTTCTTCCTATCAGAGTACATGCTAGGTATGAATCATTATAATCAGATATGCTTTGCAAGCAGAGTACATGGATATTATATGGAAAATGAATTCTTGTTGCAGTACCAACTGCACCCGGTCTTGGCTGGAGTAGGACTTTGACTACGGTCCTCTAAGGCCCGCATTCTCTCCATTAAATCCTTCAAGGCCTTTCTTCCTATGTCGTTCTCCTCCAGGGCTACCACTTTGTCCATTAACTCGGCCATGATGATGAGAATCTTGTCTATTACTTCCGCCGTGCTCTGAAGCCCGTCTATCACATCCAGTTCACGTTTAACTTTTCCTTTCACCAAAAGATTGCTCACGTCTGCTTTGACTGCTACTTCTTCTGGACTCATCTCGAAATTCATTGCCTCTTCTTCTCTCTCTTTCTCAGGAAGGGCCTGACTATTTTGTCCATTAAGTTGAAGGGGACCTGAGAAAACCTTTTCACAGTGTGGTGTGGATCCTTGGTCCGACATGTTTCTATGAGGAAGTTAATGCAGTGGGCTCCACACGTTTTAGCGTAAAAGTTTTGCACTTGTTTTCTGCTGAACGACCCGTGACCATCTGACGACTTTTGCATGAACCTCTGGTGATATATAGTAAACGGAGGTAGGCCATAGGGATCAAAGTAGAATACATTCCCGTTATGAGAAACGTAAAATGCCACCCAGTGCTGACCAGGTTTAGAGCTTGGATCTGTGTTACTGACGAAACATGTAGAGGGAATTGGTTTTTTTAGGACATTGATTACTGGCAAAAGTTCCCAGGTAGAACCGCCTTGTGTGTGGATGGTTTCCCAGTGCACCTGTTATGTCTGAAGTTCTCATTTTTTTCTCAGTTCATGTGGTAGTCTGTGACAGGAAGACAGTCAGCCGTTAGTTGGATGTTGTTGTCGTAGAAGGAACACAAGACGGCAGATATGGCGTGAGTAGTCGGGGCGGCAAACCTAAGGGAAATGCCCAGCTTTCCTTGCTTGATGAGATTTATACGACTGTCTTCAGGTGCTCTGTCTGGGGTCAGGTCGAAAACAAAGAAGGAATATCCATCTTTGAAATCTTCCAAAGTTATGCCACAGTCTTGCCCCAAAGCCGACAGCCCACTGTCTATGAACATTTGACTGTAGGCTCTGATGCAGTTGCCTGTTTCGAAGTCGGTCTTCAACTCAAACTTTTGATCGTCATATCTCACACATATTTCCTTCACGTTGAAATGCCTGCAGTTGAAAGGATTTTCTGTCTTAGTCCCAGCAGCTGCTGTTTCCTTTATCATACACAAGACTATCCTGGTGGGGATCTGAGTAGTGTCAGGTTGAGTCCAACTGTAGTCTTGTGAGCCGCCGTCCAAAGTGTGTTTAGTTACTTTACACCTGGCTATGTGATAGTTGAAAGGGCCCCAATGTGGATTCCTGACACTGCTGACGTGAGTTTTCACCACCTCGTCGTCGACACATTTTTGGAGAAGTGTCATTTCAGCTTTGGTGATTTTGACCCAGTAGTTTTGATCGGCTGCTTGCATCATGTAGTAATTGGGCTGATTTTTTTCGAATATGAACTTGATTTCACAGTTCGGAGGCAGCACCTTGCACTGTTTAATTAAATCCAGGTGCGGCTTCATTACTAAGGCATGCTTGTTGCGGGCACTGAACTCTGCTCTCCGTGCCGTCCATCCAGCATTTTCGCCCGCTCTGGCTTCCATGTGACCACAGGTGTCTTTCATGTACTTTTGACACCCTTTCAACCGAGTCTCTTTGTCTTCTTTGTTGCAACAAATTGTGTCCAAAATGTAGGCCTTGAGACCATAGTCTTCATTGTTGCCGGTGACTTTCTCCCCATTTATTAGCAACTGGCAGGAAGCAAAGAGAGCGTGTGCCAAGTTGTTGACTGGAGCAGCTTCTATGCCTACGGCAAGGTGAGTTGTTCCGTCTGCCGCCACGGCTTCCAGTTCCATGTACAGCTCAGTTTCTGAGAGGTCTGTGTACAGGTTGCTTGGTTCGAAGGTGAAGTCAAATGATTCAGTGTGTGGAGTCAGGGCATTGTTGGTAGTTTTGGTTATTTTTTGACATTTTAATATGTCCTTTTGAGTGACAGGCAAGGCGTGTAGGTCTAGTTCACCTACTGCACATACCTGACCCTTGGGATGAAGGAGACTCATGACTAGAACAAGGTCCTTCCTCTAGCTTGTCCTCTGCCTCTGCCGCGTTGCCCCTTACGTCCTCCGCGCTTGCCGGTTGCTCGTCGTTTGACTGGAGGAGGTTCAGATGTACCTTTTATGTATCCTTGAGCAGAAGAAGCAGCCCTTTTGAGTAAGTTCTTCCCTGTAGCTTTACTTCTCCTAACTACACTTTTCTTGAAGCCTTTTCCTGTTACCACGTCGGACAAGACTCCAGCTCCTGTAGTAAGCAAGGCTTTGCCTGCAGATTTGGCAGCCGAGCGTCCTATTTTACTTAAGAGGGGAACAGCTCCTCTCAGTAAACCACCTATTAACGAACCAAGTCTGTGCCCTCTTTGTCTGCCCCTGCCACCGTACGCTGGTAAAGCACCGTTCCCAAACTGTGATTTTCTGTAGTATTCAGCGTACTGACCCCTAGGGGCCAGGTATGGAGGTGTTCCATAGTAGTGAAGCATGGTAATATACTCCTATCCTTGAAGAGGTCTGAAGGCAAGTACCACCGACACTGATCCGCTTTCAAATGGTATAGGTTCCCCAGTCTTGTCTCTTAAGTATATCCCTATCTGTCTGAAGGTGGTTTTAGTGACTGGCAGATATATCAAGTTCTGGAAACTTATGGTCTGCATGTCACCGTTGTAGCGATTTATGTTGATTTGCCTGAGAAGGGGTGCTTTAGAATCACCCACAAGACTGTGCTTGACTATGTCAGAGTACACGAAAGCACATCGACTTTTGAACTGAAGGTCTACCACGTAGGGGCTTTGTGTCTTTCCACTTAGGAAAACACTTCCGTCAAAACCTAATTGTTTCCCTAAGTTTTCTGGGAGTTGCATGACCACACCAGGAGGCAAGGAAACTACACTTTTCATTGTGTATTTGTTGTAGTGAAACACGGTGGCTTTGTTGTTTTTCCTGTAGTTTCTTAGTTTTCTCACCAACATGCTCTGTAGTTTATTTATGGTCCTGTTCAAGTATCCTATCAACTCTGAGTTGCTTTCCAGGTTCACACCTTCTAAGGCAAACATATTGTAGATACTACCTTCCTTGAAGTAATACTTAGACAGGTATCTGCTAATTTCCTTGAAGCGTGTACATATTTTCACAGCCTGTAACTGACTGGGAGAGAGCGGAGAAACATTAGCAGAGTCTGTGAAGACGGCCTTTTCTTCAAAAAAAGAAAGAGACCTTTTTTCCCTGTCATCCATAGACATCACTTCAGCCACAGCCGACGATATTTCCCTTTTCTCTCTGCCTGCCGTGTCACGCTCCCCCTCAGCCTCCTCCTCTTCCTTTTCCTCCTTCTCTGGCGTGGGTTGGTTAGAAGTGAATCCTCCAGATGGCGTCTCAGTCGCAGCAGCAGGAGTTGGTGGACTTTCACTTGCAGGACCAGCAGGAGGAATGGTTTCAGTCGATCCCACAGGGTTGACATGACGTAGGTTTTTTGTTATTTTTACTCCTCTCTTCAAAGCAGATTGGGCTGATAAATTTGATGTAGAGCTTGAAGCTCTACTGAAGACACTATGGGCTCCTGGTTTTTCCAGAGGAAAAAATTCTCTTCTGCGTTTGTTCAATAAAGCTACTACAGAGCGGAGGTTGTTTGTCAGGTCGTTTTCTCCCTGTACCAAGAGGATGGGTTCTTCTTTGACGTTGTACCACGTGGTAGGACAGGTTATTTCTTGAAGAGCACACTCTAACTGAGTAGGAGAGTTAATGTATTCTGCCAAAATTGTATTGTAACTAGTTAAAGTGTTGTCAGGAAAAACGTTCATAGATGAGTTACTAGGTAAAGTTAAGGTAAACGCCATTTGTTTATGTTTTTGACAGGTTCCCAAGAGTTAAACTTGTCTCCATAACCCTTCCACTTGATCAAGGCTTCTCTTTTCTTGCCTTTTCCTCTGTATTTTACTATTTTTTCTATGTTGTAGCGTCTTCCGTGACGGACTTGCACCTTCTGGACCTCAGGTTCGTAGAAGCTTCCTTTTATCTCTTCTCCAAGGAGATCTTTCAGGTGGTACCCTTTGGGAGAAATGTTGTCGA
The DNA here is from genome assembly GCA_949317995.1 of Acholoe squamosa. Taxonomy (NCBI): domain Eukaryota; kingdom Metazoa; phylum Annelida; class Polychaeta; order Phyllodocida; family Polynoidae; genus Acholoe; species Acholoe squamosa. The sequence continues at coordinate 77,754,087 of OX439046.1, read as the reverse complement.
CTGTGTATATTTCCTCAGTCCAGTTAGGTTCGTACCCTCTGTTAAATGTTTTCTTTGTTTTCAACATTCGCACTTGATTTTTTCTCTTCAACTGAAGAACAGGAACTTTTTTCTTTTGAGGTTGATCGTACAACCTGTAGAACAAGACTTCAGAGTTGTCTTTATTTATGTCTGAAGGGGCAGCTCCTAAGGCTTTGTGGTAAGTCAAATTGTAGGACTTAACCAAGTCGGGCAGCAAGTCAACCCATTTGTAGTTATTGAAATGAGAAAAACATCTCCACATTTTTCCTTGTAAGGTAGAGTTGAATCTTTCGGCTAAGGCACACTTCACGTCGTCGTTCTCTCCTGTGAAAAAATTGATTTTTTGATCTTCACAGTGTTTTTTGAAAATTTTGTTGACAAACTCTTTGCCCTTGTCAGTTTGAATTTGTTGAGGTTTTCTTTCTTTGCTCATTTTTTTGAAAGCCTCTGTCACGTCATCAGCTCTCTTACTTTTCACAGGTTGTCCAAAACCATACCTTGAAAAAACATCTATTCCCGCTAGAATGTACTGGTATCCTTTGTTTTCCTTTGAAAATTCTCGCATGTCTATGAGGTCAAGTTGCCACTGTTTGTCTATGCCCCATGTTTGTGTTTTTCTTCTTGGAAATCTTCTCTTGTAAGGTTTGTGTCTGGTGTAAGCGTCTACATCTTCCAAAGCTTGTTCTATGTTTTTTTTCTTTGTTTTCTTGAAGTGATGACGTTGAAGTTTAGAAACGCTGGTGAAACTTCCAGGTTGTTTAGGATCTGTGTAAAACCTGAGCACATCTTTTTTCAAAGCCTTGTGCGCCATATAAACTTACGTCCAGTTCCTTTTTGACTTACTTTCCTCTTCTTTATAGGGGAAGCTCTTTTCAAGGGACTGGCAGCAAAGGAAGGACTGTGCCCTGCAAAAGCCGACTTGTTTTTGACAAATTTTAAGGTGGGGTTCAGCCTTTTAACTGCTCTCATGAAAACCTGGCTTCCTTTAGGTTGGTCCTTTTTCAAAGACTTTGGTCGGGCAGCAAAAGCTAACAAATCTGTTATGTCAGTTCCAGGCACACGTTCCCCGTTAACATATATTTCTCCATCTCTGTTCCAATTCAAAATTTGACTTCCGTGACGAGATAATTCTCTGTATAGATTTTTTGCAGTCGTTCTGTAACTTGCAGGTATTCTTTCTTTTATGTCGGCGTCCATACCCTCTGTGTTGTCTCTTGCACGAGGTTTAAAACCTTCCTCCCCTTTGAACTCGTCTACACTGTCTCCGTCTGAATCATCAGGAAGTGGTGGATCGTCTCTAGTCTCTGTGAAAGTGTGGTCAGCATCATCGTCGCCGTCGTCGGTGTCTTCTAAAGAATTGTTTACACCCCCAGCTGCTGCTGCTGCTGCTCCTGCAGGACCTTGTCCTACTGCTCGACCAAAATAGGGACCTTCCCTACGTTGTCCTAAGGCCTTGGCTTTTTTAGTTAAAATTCCCGACTTTATCATAAGTTGATTGTACTGCCTTAACTTTTCCTTCAGTTTGAGGTTAGGAGAGTTAAGCACCTCATGTGCTTTACTCTGAAGGTGGTTCAGGACTTGAACCAGGCTGGAATCAGGAGTTAAACCTTCTCTTAAAAGTTGAGTGCTGTAGTACTGGTCTTGAACACTAGGTCCAGGCTGGGGAGGAGAGGAAGTACTAACAAAAGAAGATTTTTTTTCTCGGGGAACAAGATCCGCCCTTACGAGGGCCATCCTTGAATAAGACATGATTTTTTTATCGACGTGCTCCTATGAGACCTGTTATCAGGGGTAAGGCGAGGCCCAAAATGGTTCCCAAAAATCCTCCCTTTTGCTCAAAGGTTTTCCTCTTCTGCTTAACGGTAGCCTTGTGCCTTGTGACTGACTTGAGTTCTTTCTTGTAGGGTGATAAACGTTTGACTGCGTCGGACTCGTTACGCAACAGGTTTTTGTTCATTACGTTGACGCAAATTTGACTCATCAACCTAATGACCTCATCGCTGAGACCTTTGATAATGTGGGAACACTCTGCCGAGGAACACTTGGATATGTGTTTCAACAAGTGGTAATGTTTCCTAATTGTTTTAAATTTTCCTCCAGAAGGAGATCTTTTGGTCACCATTCTATCTTTTTCTTTTCGAAGGTGAAGCTCGAGGAATGAAAACCAAGGTGTTCCAAGGAGTTGTTATGCTGTTTCTTACCCTAAGCTCGTTAGGTGTGCTCTGCTTAAAGTCCAATAGGATGTATGAATGCTTGTCTTTGGTTTCTGAGTTATATACCTCCGTCAAAAAGGATTTCTGTCCTGGAAAGGCCTGTTTGCTGATGTGCCCTATCTGACTCATGTCTCTAGGGTTTTTAAAAACAACTAGGTAGTGTGCATTTAAGCTCAAGGTTCTGAAGGCAGGATTGTTGAAAAACAAGTTTTGAGTAACAAAAATTACACTTAAACTGCGATGGTGAGAGCCCACAGTGAAAAGTTTCATTATGGTGGGAACGTACTCGGGATCCATGAGATCGTCTATTACGACCAGTCCATGTTTAGTCACGTCTCTTTCATCCTCGAACAAAAAGTCTTCTGAAAGAAGACCTTTGTTAAACTTAACCCCCAACTTCACCATTTCGTCGAATCCATCTTGCCATTGACTGTAGCAGTAGTATATGTCGTGTATTTTTGGAGTAACAAGCTCGTCTACACCTTTAATCAACTTGAAAACAAGTTGACTTTTCCCACAAGAAGTAGGTCCAGCTATGATCATTGTGAAGGGGCTTTGTAGACGTGGGTCAAAAATGATCTCCTTTTCCTTGTGATCCATGTTGAACGATATCTTAGACCAAAGTGACCAAAGGAGCAACCTCGTCCTCTTTTAAACCAGTAGAACCCTTGTTCAAACCTTCCACGTAAAGAGCTACATTAGAAAGTCCCATGTTGTATAGACTGGCTATTAGGCAGCTTGGATGAGATATTTCTCTATATTTCCAAACCATCAGAACTTCGAACACAGGATTTGTGACTCCTTTTTTCCCTGGAACAGGGGTGGATATCAGGTTAAGCTCGTGGTCGCTCATTCCAAGTTGAGTTCCCAGTTTCCTCCAGTCAAGCTTTTCGAACTTGTCTGCCAGGTTGACGAACAAAGTATCAACTTTCCACTGTTCTGGAGGAATTTCACAATGGTCCACTACGTTGTAATATCCCATGTACCATCTACAATAATCAGTTAGATCGTAACGACCTATGTCACTTAATGCATGTCTCAATACCATCCACTTGCAACGCACGTTCTTTCTACTCCATGAAATAAGCATTTCTCTCCCCATAGAACGAAGAGACGGTATTTTTTCCATGTAATCCATTAAACTTAGTCTAAGTCCTAAGTAAACTCCTAATCGAGGGTAGTCTTTTTCAGATATTTTTTCACTGACCTTGAATAACAACTCGTCCGAAAGGTGAAACTCCATAGCGTCCAAATAAAAAGTGTTGAGCAAGTAAGGCAGGCAGGTAGGAAGGCAGGCAGGTTATGACAGGCTAGAAAGCATACAGTTAACTTATATAGGGTAGGGTAGGGTAGGGTAGGGTAGGGTAGGGTAGGGTAGGGTAGGTGGGTAGGTGGTTTAGGTGGGTGGGTAGGTGGGTGGGTGGGTTAGGTGGGTTATTTTGGGCGGCCAGCCCGGGCCAACAAGCCCCAAACCCCCCATACTTGAGGGGTGCCCCCACCCCCCCACCCCATAGTTTTTTAAACCCAACCCCACCCTTTCCTACCCTACCCTACCCTACCCTACCCTACCCTACCCTATTTTATCCTACCCTATTCTATCCTATTCTATATATCTCTCCCGTTCCCTTCCCCCTCTTTAGGTAAGCATGTTACATCGTTCTTCGTTCGTTTAAATTTGTTATGACGTTGAGTGTAAAGCGAGCTGATTGTGGTGAAAACAGTGAGTAAGGGAGATAAGCTGGGTGCACCACATAGCCAGATAAAACCAAACTTTTTCTTTCTCCTCTACACTGAAACGATCCAGGGACGATGATGGGATGTGAAATATGGGGCAGGAGGAAAACAAAGTTTTGGTTTCTAAGCACTCAGCTAGAAGTTCCAAAATAGACATGAAGAAATGAAGACGCTGGTTAAGTAGGCGGGGATTTTCTTTGGCGTGATGCTCTTCTGCCGCTTTCAATGCTTCCACATGGAAGGGGTTTTTCAGTGGGCCTTTTCCCTTTCTTCCATGCTTCAGGGCATAACCCAAGGTTTCCACCGCTGAAAATTTCGACAAGTTATGACTCAAAACCATTTTCCTCAAGGTTTTTCTGTCTTTGGATGTAAAACTTGATTGCACTGAAGAAAAAACTAAGTATAATTTTTTCCGGTGAAGAACACATTCTTTCAAGTATTTGCACACGTACCTGAAACAAATAGAAGAGCAACATATAATTTCATTTCTTTCCCTCACATATGTCAGAACTTGAGTGTCGTCGGGGTGACGTTGTTCTAATACACGCTGCAGGGAGTAACGCGACATAGTAGGTCGAAGGTTGTTGTGTCAAATAACGATGGTTTAGTCCCCGTTTAACCTTTATAGGAAACCTGTCAGTCTTTCCTTATCGCAATTTCCTGAAATGATTTATTGCTCAAGGACGAAACAAACGTCAGGGTCAGTGCCTGAGCGTTCTGAAAAGAGGGGAAAACATGTGGAAGGGTGGGTTTGGCCCAGGGGCCTTACCCGGAGGATCATCGTTTATTTTTTGTTCAGTTTTATTAGGAGGACCAAAAATTAGATACGGGGTAGGCTGTTACCACCTTCAGCTGACCTTTTTCATGGGAGGCAGTTATTTCAGTAATAACTCTCACAACATGACAGCATCCATGGTAATTGTGGCCAATCTCTGTCCTGAATCCTCTTTCATAGAAAATTTTTGAACCTAAAGAGTGTGTAATTTTGTCTGGGTGAAGTAAAGTGGCTTTAATTAAAGCCTTCACCATAGTAGAATCGATGAAAACTGAATTACCAGGCCCTCCACCCAAAGGTTGATCCCTTAGAAAAAAGGGTTTTTGCCTGTCTGAAATGAATTTCTTTGAACTTCCAGAGGAAATGGAATGTCTAGACATTAAGTGTACCATGGCACCATGTCCCAAAAGAACACCTGAAAAAACACTTTCCCCATTTTCTGAAATAAGTTTTTTCACAGAGGGTCCACCAGGAACCAATGCAGTGGTTTGGTTGTGCAAAAAGCATTGTTTGAAGTTACAGTTAGGAGGGATGTAAAGATCCCTGTTCAAATTTTCAGGACAGAATTTCCACACAGCCCACACCTTACCTTCTTCTACACCCCTCCTGATGTCTGAAATAAACACCTCCTGACGCCTTTTGTGACCTACGGTCAAAGACAAAGGCAAAGGACAAAAGTTAGCCATGTCTGCTTGAGAGAAGCTAGTTCTGATGAATGACGAATGGTCTGCGTTAATTACAGAACGGTAACAACAAGACTCGTTTTACAAGCCTCACCCTGAACGTTGACTGAACGTTATCACGTTTTTTATTTGAGTTAAGCTTTTTTACTTTTTTCCAAAACAACACTGACTAAGTGTAAAACATACTATGAATGGAAAAGCACGGTTATCTACGACTCATGGACGTGGTTGTACGTTATCTGAACGACAAGGGAACGTCCCAGCATCGTATCAGGATAGTTACTATAAAGTAGACTTGAGCTGCTCGATCTTCATCAAACCTTTTCTGACGTTTGTCTGCTGTTCGCCGTCCTGCTCCTGCACCTTCCAGCCCTGCCACCCTTTCATCTTCAAGGAGAACAATGCCTGGTCGCATGAAGACGGGACTTAGTGTCAGGAGAGGAGGAGCTAAAAAACTGGCTCCACTAACTTTTACTACTTCTAAACAGACAGTGGAAAAGGCGTCGGGCATCGCCCCTCCTCCTACCTCTCCAGCCTCACCTGATAAACCACCTGCAACTCCTGCTCGGCTTCCAACTGAAGTGCCTGATGCAGGAGAACAGGAAGCCGCTCTTGCAGCTCTTCATGGCGAAATCACTGATTTCCTGGATCGCGTCCGGGATCGCTCTCCTCAGGAAGCTGGCGACGGCGATTTTGACATCAGGGAATACATCAATCCCCCGGCACCTTTGAACTACCAACCCCCCACTGAAACACCTACGTCCGCCTCTTACTCACCCGTGACTCCGGAGGAACCTTCTCCCCAGGTCAGTCCAATTAAGGTTATAGACCTTACAACCTCATCACCGGCAGTTAAACCCATAGAAGTGGTGGACTTAACACAAGGGACACCTTCACCTGCTCGCCGCGGGGGGTATTCGCAGGTAGAGGTTATAGATTTAACCGGCCCTTCTCCTCTGTACTCTCTCCCGGTTCCAGTAGAGGAGCTGCTTCTTAAAAGCCCGCCGGAAAAAAGAAACTGTTCCAGTGAGAAAGAAGGGGAGCCTAAGAAAAAAAGACAGAAGCGCGCCTACCACAAGAAAACCCCTGTCTCTACCCCTGCTTCAGATTCCTCAGCGACTTCATCCTATGGTGCCGAGCCAATTGGTTCTGTCCCAGGTGTTCCTTCTCCTAAAGACAAGTCACACAGGCAAAAGTTTGGGGAGGGAACTGTCCCCAGTTCTTCCAGCAAGCTTGTGGGCTTTAGGTCAGTGCCTTTGGTGGTAAAAAAGTGGCCTGCTCGATTTGGTTTCCAAGAAAAGTCACCTGCCCCCAACCAGGTTTTTTATCCGGAAGGGGATAACAACGCCTGCATAGAAATATACAGGGAACCTAGCATCAGGGGAGTATGCTTGAGAACCTACCTGGACAAACCTTACGAGCGGTGCTTGAACCTAGAGGCGCGTGAATTCAGGAACTTAGTGGACCAGATAGAGTGCATCCTAGGAAAGTACAAGGAGTTACACCGCCTAGCTGCCCTTGGAGAGAGGAAGGTGGATAATCTTTTGTTGTCCTTGAACCAAGACTGCACCGACCCCAGTGGAGGCCGGGCTATGGTCCTGGTAAACTTGTACAAGGGAACTCCTAAAGTTCACATAGGAACAACCAGCTACGTGGAGGAAATGAATGCCTCGGTGTCTTCCAGCTTCAGAATGCCCCCTTCAGCCACACACTGCGGACACACTGTGTCCCCCTTCATTCTGGAGGACATAAAATCACGAGTTGGTCCCTTCCTAGACGAAACGACCGATTTCTACTCTGGGTAAGTGGTCAACTTTGTATAGTGTCTGGTCAACAGCTCCTTGTTAAGTGCTTTTACATTATGATGTATATCAGCTAATTTGTAGTTAGATTTAGATGTACTCCGTTGTCAGTCAACATAGCCCAGCGTAGGTTTAAGTTCCATATGTACTCCATGTATACTTAGGTTAGGTTTTTAGTTATAAGTTTGTATATAGAACATAAAGTGAAACAAGAAAAAGAAACCTTAAAAAAAAAATGCCGCCCAAAAAGGTAAAACAACTTTACACCGTCAACTGTCCAATGTGTAACACCCCTAGACCTCCACGTTTGGTAACTGTAGAAAACAGTGGAAAAACTTTATGTAACTCAGATTCTTGTAGAAGAGAATCTTTTTCCGACAGCTTAGAACTTCCAAAAGAAATAGAAAAAAATTCTTTGCATAAAAGCAGTTACCGTGACAACTTCAAGTCCATAGCTTCAGGTTTGGCTGTGCTTGGTAAGCTTCAGTCCATTTTCAACGTCAGAATGACAAGTTTCAACAAAGACTTGGGAGCCAAACAGGTAATAGAGGCGCTTACCTCTATTCATAGAAATCAAGTTATGGCTTACAAAGTGGCTGTCTCTTTTGGAAGGTTGTTGTCTTCCTCTAAGGAGGAAGAAGAAGAAGAGAAAGTTATGTACTTTCATGCTTCTGCCAACAACTCGTCTTTGTTCTATGACAGTGAAAGTCATAGAGACCCTTACATTTTTATAAGGGACGACAAAGACTTTGCAGAGTGTTTAGATTTAATAGAAAACAACATTAAAGAAGACACTCAAAGACCCTCTACTAAATGGAGTGTAATAGGCAACGTGAACGCCAACATCACACTGATAAGGGCTACGGGAGGAGAATATCTTTTAGGTAAAATGAAAACTGTTCCACCAGGTTTAAGACAAAGAGGAATGCAACACTTTCACAGAGACCCTAAAACCAAAAGGGCTTACAAGGACAACTTGTGTTTCTTTAGATGTCTGTCTTTCTTCCTGTATGAATCTTTAGAAAAAACTCAAGAGCTTTTCCTTGAAGCCTATCCAGGGGTGAACAAGGAGACTTTTGAGGGCGTTAACATAAGAGATTTAGACAGGTTAGAAAAAATGTTTGAAGTTAACATAAGAATCTTTTACCTTCCCTCTTTTGGTAAAAGAAAGGGTCGACCTAAAATTATAAGGTCAAACATGTGTTCATCCAAGAAAATCATGAACTTGAACTTACACAGAAACCATGTAAGTTTAATAACTAACATGGGACTGTATGGTAAAATGTACCCCTGTGAAAAGTGTCATAAAGTTTTCACTCGTAGCTTCCTTTTGAAACAACACAATGGGGTGAAAAAAGATTGCACCAAAGTCAGCTTCAGGTACAAAGGTGGAGCATACAATCCATCCAAAACAGTTTTTCAAGTTTTAGAGGAACTGGGAATAGTTTGTTCACCTGAGAAAAAAATATACCCCTATAAAATTGTTTTTGACTTTGAAAGCTATTTCGTCCAACCTGAAAATTCGTCCCCAGAAAATGCTAACACTGTGATAGAAAAAACTCACATACCCCTTTCTGCCAGTGTAGCTTCTGATTTTCCTGGGCATACAGAACCAGTGTGTTTTGTCAGAAATTCCAACAGGGACGACGATCCTTTGGTTAAAAATGTGTTGGAACACATAAACAACTTGGGGCAGTTGATAGGAGAACAGGTGAAAGAGAATTTTAGAGATGTTTTAGACGAACTAGACTCTCTAGAAGAAAAACAAAAGGAACTAGAACATAAAGCTAGCAAAGTTTTTCCAGCAAAGAACAAAAAAAATCCCCAAAAAAAAATCTCCCATGTTCTTGAAGTGAAGGAAAAACTTCTTACCTACAGAGAAAGAGTCCCTGTTCTAGGTTTCAACTCTGGAAAGTATGACATTAATTTGATAAAAAAGGAATTTCATTCTTTTTTTATAGACACAGACAAAACAGAAATGAAAACCATAAAAAAATGCAACAAGTACATAGCAGTGTACACAGACCATCTTCTTTTCCTTGACATGTTTAACTATTTGGCACCAGGTTATTCCTACGCAAACTACCTGAAAGCCTTTCTGAAAGGGAAAGCTGAAAAAGGTTTTTTTCCCTACGAGTGGATGGACAACATAAGAAAACTGAACAACAAAGCTCTTCCTCCACGCCACTGCTTCTACAGTTCTTTGTCGGGTGGTGGAATAAGCAAAGAAGATTATCTTGAATGTAAGAAGGTCTGGAAAGAAAACAAAATGAAAACTATGAAGGACTACTTGATATATTACAACAACCTGGATGTTAAACCCTTTGTTTTAGCCATAAACGAGCACACAAAATTTTTTATAGATCGTGGGGTAGACATGTTCAAAGACGGTTTAACTTTGCCAGGTTTAACCTTGAAGTTTCTTTTCAACAACACTGCACCTAATGCCACTCCTTACATTCTTTTTGGTGAGAAAGAAAAGGATGTTCACTCCTTGCTCAGACGCAACTTAGTAGGGGGTCCCTCTATTATTTTTCACAGACATCACAAAAGTGGAGAAACAAGAATAAGACAAAAAAAATACGGGTCACAAAGCAAAGTATGCAGACACATAGTAGGGGTAGATGCTAACAGCTTGTACCTCAAGTGCATGGGTGAAGAGCACTGCACAGGTTATTATGTGGTGCGCAGGAAAGAAAACGATTTTCAAGCTGTTTGCAGTCAACAAATTAGCTACTCAGCCACAGAATGGTTGCGATACAAAACTGTGACAGACAAAGTCAAGATATTACACCAATACAACTACGGGGAAGTAGTATTGGGTTCAAGGAAAATAAAAGTGGACGGATATGATCCAGCTTCAAAAAAAGTATACCAGTTTCACGGGTGCTACTGGCATGGTCACATATGTCACCTTACTAAATCAGTTTTGAGAGACCCCAATGGAAAGGCATGGTTAGAAGAAAAAAACCAAAATACCATTTTGACTACCCTATATCTTCAATCGTTAGGTTACCAAGTAGAGGAAAAGTATGAGTGTATGTGGTTGAAAGAAAAAACTGAAAACTTGTGCAGAGAAACAAAAAGTGAATGGGAAATTAAAAGACTGTTGTGCCAAGGCAGAAAAAGTCAGGATGAAATACTGAGAGGGGTTTCTAAAGGAACAACTTTTGGACTTATCCAGGTAGACATAGAAACACCTGAACACTTGAAAGAAAAATTCAGTGAAATGACACCTATTTTCAAAAACTGTTTAGTAGGAAAAAAAGACGTAGGTGAACATATGAAACGTTACCTGGAAGCAGCAGGTAAGCTAAAACAACCGCAACGCCAACTTATAGGCAGCTACCACGCAGAGGGAATTTTGTTGGGAACTCCTCTCTTGAAGTGGTACCTGGAAAAAGGTTTGGTAGTTACGACAGTACACCTTCTCGTAGAATACACTCCAGAACAGACTTTTTTACCCTTCATGGACGAAGTAACCAAAGCTAGGAGGAAGGGCGACGAAAATATAGACTGTAAGATTTTGTCAGATCTGTACAAACTTTTGGGAAATGGTTCATACGGAAAAACCATATGCAACAAACAAAACTTTGTTCAAACAAAGTATCTTCACCCCTCTAAGGCAAGACGTTTGGCCATGCACTGGTCAGTGCAAGATGTGCAAGACATAAGTGACAACACGGTAGAACTGTCCTGTTTGCCCACCTCCATCACCTACGATCTCCCAGTTCAAATAGGGTTCATGGTATACCAATATGCCAAACTTAAAATGTTGGCTTTCTATTACGACTTTCTCCTTGAATACATAGACGAGAAAGATTTTGAAATGTGTGAAATGGACACTGACAGTTTTTACTTTGCTTTAAGTGCAGAGAAAATAGAAGACGTAATTATTCCTGAAAAACGTGAAGCTTTCTTCAGAGAACGTCACAAATGGTTGCCCTCTGAATCATGTGACAACAGTCACCACAGAGAGACCTATGTTCAGACCAAAGTATTGGGTGAGCTGTGGCTGCCTCAACCATGTTGTAAGAGCCGTCTGGCGTTTGACAAGAGAACCCCCGGGTTATTCAAAGTGGAGTGGGAAGGTGACGAAATGACTGCCTTGAACTCCAAATGTTACATAGGCACAGGAGTAAATGTGCCCGTTAAAATGAGTTGCAAAGGTGTAATTCAAAAACAAAACCCCCTGACCACTGACAAGTACAAAGAAGTACTGGACAGTGAAAATGTTGTCACGGTAGTCAACAAAGGATTTAAAGTAGTAAACCACAGCGTTACGACTTACTCTCAAAGGAAACAAGGTCTAACCTATCAGTACATAAAGAGACAAGTATGTGAAGACGGTGTAAGCACCCTACCCCTTTCTATATAAAAAAAAATGGTTTCTTTTTCTAGTTTCACTTCCAGTTGTACATTTCGTTGAAAGAAAAAAAAGTTTTAAACAAATTGTTCAAATGAACAAATTTCCTTCATAGAAAACAGTGTTAAAATGGAAAATGTTCATTTGAAAAATTGTTCAAACGAACATTTGTTCAAATGAACATTTTTCCCCATAGAAAACAGTGTTAAAATGGAAAATGTTCATTTGAACAATTGTTCAAACGAACATTTGTTCAAATGAACATTTTTCCCCATAGAAAACAGTGTTAAAATGGAAAATGTTCATTTGAACAATTGTTCAAACGAACATTTGTTCAAATGAACATTTTTTCCCATAGAAAACAGTGTTAAACTGGAAAATGTTCATTTGAACAATTGTTCAAACGAACATTTGTTCAAATGAACATTTTTTTCCATAGAAAACAGTGTTAAACTGGAAAATATTTTTTGTTCAAATGAACATTTTTCAAATAAAAAAAATGTGTACTGTATCATGAAAAAAAACTAATAAAAAGTAAGAAAAGTGAACTGTATCACCCAAAAATAAAAAAAAACTTTTCACAAAAGTGAACGCTGTACATGTTCACGACAAAAAATAAAAAATCCGGCGCTGAAGAAATTAAGTTGGAACAGAAAAAAAGTGGTACCAGATTTCTTAACTCATAGCGTCACGTTCACCAGACTATTAGTATCTGGTTAGATTTAAGCAACCATTTTAACATGGAAAGTTTAGAAGCTATGCTTGTGGAGCAAACCACAGAAACTCCACCTTATGACTATTACATGCGTCCAGTTTTACAAAGTGTTGCTTCATATAATCAAGCTTCTTCTATAACACCTGACAATGATATAAGTTCTGTAGCATGTGGATGTTCAGAGAATTTCTTTTGGGAAATAATACCTGCAGAAAACATTGGTTATTTTAGAGGAGCTGAACCAGACACTGTTGACCACTGTATAACTAGTGTTAAAATGTACAAATATTTCTCTTCAGCTTTTTGGGACGCCTACAGAAACTGCATGTACTATTGTCGAGTGAAAAAAGTTAACTTGATAATGCATGATTGGTGTATAGGAGTATATCAATTGCACACTGAACCTGGCTGCCCAAGACACTACACAAGGTACACTTTAGGAAGTGTAAGAAAGTTTGCTCTTACTCTCCAAGAGTTAGAATGTAATCCCATAGTAGGAGTGTTTTGTCAGTGTAATTGTAAACGGGAAGTATCTGCTATTGCTAAAACTATTTGTTTCACATGTCTGCAGGTCTCTCTGGAACTTCATGCCTTAAGTATACCTGGAGTGAAAAATCATTTCTCCTTTGAGGTAAACTTTAAGGATGGTTTTTTATCTGGTCTTTTACCTGGACCCAAAAACAGTCAAACTTACTTCCTGGCCCAGGCTTTGTTCGAGCATGCTATATCTAACATAGCCAAACTTAACAGTTATTGTTTCCACAACACATGGAAAACAAGTCTTACTGGCCAAAGCTGGTATCAAGCAAGTAAATTCACACACAAAAAATGTTTTTGTAGTATATGTGCACGCCCCGGAAATGGAAAATCTGTCTTCATCTGTAAATATTGTGTCTAATAAAAAAATATAATCTGTTATGTGAAATAAATGAGTTGTGTTTTATTTTAATGCATGAGTCATAAGTATTGCGTAAATCCATAAAAGTATTGCATCAGAACATTGTGTAAATTCTTACAAGCATTGCGCAATGCACCCTCATACGTAGGTCATACGTTTTTGCAAGTAGGTTAGTAGGTCACTTCCGGTTTGCAAGTAGGTCAGCTCTAGGTATTGCGCAATTCTTTTAATTTATGTAACTAGGTCAGGTCACTAGGTCAAATGGAATCCAGCTCTCTGATTGGTCGAAAAAACTAGGTCATGACCTTATGACGTCACTTCCTGTCAAATCCAGCCCTCTGATTGGTTGAAACTAGGTCACTTCCGGTCTACCAGTAGGTCATGACCTAGTTAGTAGCTAATCCATTGCGCTCAGTTTGCATGTATATACTACTAACCTTCATTGACTTTCTCTTCTCTAGAAAACAGAGATCTGATATATACATAAGCTAGAATAGAAGAAGTAGTAGGGTATGAAAGAGTTTCCATAGGGGGCTTTTCCCAAACCTTGAAGAACCAATAATTTGGAGTTTTCAGCAATGTACATTGCTTATCCTATATTTCGAGTATATATATGGTATGAATAGATATGACACTGCTAACAGTTGGTCTCACCTACAACACCCAAAACTGCTGTATTTTAGGTTGTTTGTATAGAAAATGGTAGGAAATAGCTTAAAATGATAGGTAAAATACCATACTTTGAGGAATTTTTCTCACCCATAAAGAAATACGGAACACCTTAGCGACTACATTCAAATTAAAGCTCAAGATGAGGTCTTTTAGGAAAAAAATATTGTGGACCAATAACTTTGGGGTCACATGACTTTAATTGCTGCTGAATATAGGTCATTTGACTAAATTGGCTGACTTTGGCCACGCACAGCGCCACCTGTACAGCTGTATGTTGTTTTGAGGTAAAATTCTCATACCAATACAAGCCCCACATCTACCTTGATATGTTCCCCAAAGACAAAGTTGCTGGAGATAAGATTGTAATTCTTGAGAGCCCATTGATTTTTCCTGTTTTCTGAGCCTCAGTGCATCAACACACCACGCAAGTGGTATGTTTTTATGCTTGTTTGCTGGTCTCTACAACTAGTAGTACATGACTGATTAATTTAGGACCTGTAACAATAGCAGTTTTCTTATGACAGGCTTCTGAAAATGGCCCAGAAATCAGGGTTTGCTCCCGATGGCTGACCCCTCTCCCACTACATGTGCCAAAACTCAGAGACCATTTGGAATTTTGAGAAAATATTTGGGGAGAGTACTTCAGATACATGGACCAATCATATATATTAGTTAGAAGAAAATCTGAGATGGTCATCCGGGAAGATTGGTTGGACTGACATGGAATAGGCCATCAACTATACAAATTAGGAATAAGAGCTTACCTAGATCATTGCTGATTGAAAGCTCAAAAATGTATTCAAAAGGGTATAGTTGTTAAGTCGTTCTTGGGAGACTTGTGCGAAAACATATGTGTACATTCATGGATATGTATTGCTCTTGAAATGACATGATAAAACAGTAAGTATAATATCCATGACATAGTGCCATTGCTAACATTATTTGTATTGCCATTGTACATTTTATGAATCCTCATCATAACATCATAAAGAGCACAAAACTGCCATTATCTATACACTAGCATAATTTTGAGTATTAATAAATATTGAGTTGATTTTGCAATACATCTACGTGACTCTGAGACTTGAAAACATGCCATTAACTCATCAATTCACACCACTCATTCATCACTCATTCACCCAGTTGTATACCAACCCCCCCCCCCACCATGCCTATCTAAATAACTCGGTACCGGCATACTGCTCCCACCTACCATCGTCCAATAACCAACTCATCCATTGGCAATGGAATAGATGCGGACAAATGGGACTATTGCTTGTTATGAGAACAACAAAGCTAGTAAGTAACTTGTCAGAACAGGTAGTCATAAATAATGACAATGAGGAATGATTATGAGAATATGAAAGACGCGACCGGAATACTTAATGACCACTGTTATTAAAATCATCAATAGCTAGATAAATGGACTGTTTTTTGCAAGCCATTTTAAACCCCACACTAGCAGAAAGACCGAACGAGAAAGTCTTTTCCACAGCAAAGAACCAATGACATGGTGATACCCAGATCGTACATAGATTACTACTCGACTCTTAGGGACACCCTTCACAGCGTTGTACACTACTGGAAAATATTCCTACCCATCCTTTAAATACAGGACCCAATGGGTCAGTGGAGAAATATATGGATACCTACTTCAGACTACTATGTGCTGACTGTTAATCCACCCAGTTTGTGGTAAACCACCATTTGTAGACAGGCAAACTGTAAGCAGGTTCAGGACTAACCTGTTTCTTAGTACGCCCTAAGATTGAATGATAGTCCCTGGATCATGGTGTGTACTAAGAACACTGTTTTATCATCAAATTTCTCTAACTTCTTCATCAAAATACTTAATTCTAAAGTCACCTGAAGTACATGGGGACTATATTTTATATATGCACTTTTTTACAGAACTAAAATCAGAATATTCTCTGAGAAATGGCTATATGTATAAATTTCCCCTTAATCCTGGTATAGTAAAATCTATTTGCTAATTTTTTGTTAAATTTGCTAATAAACATGAACCCACAAGATTAAAGAATAGATAAATGCCTACAAAATGACGTTTTCATTTTACCCAATTGTTGTTTGATAAGGGAGTAAATGTATCGTTTAATGTAAATGTAAGTACAAAATAGTGGAGTGGTTTCACCATCCCACCTTTGACCCCAATAATGTATGCACCGGTAGGTGTCATGGTCCAGTGACCAAGGCTCTGATTGGCCCATACACCTGCAGAGGTGAGTGTCATGGTCCAGTGCACACACAAGTGTACTAAGATCCCAGTACATCCTAAGACTGTGCATGGTATCAGAATCTTAGTACAGACTAAAATCAGACTCTTGTACTATGATCCTGGTGTGTCCTAACAAGATATCCCCGTCTCCAACCTGGTAAGGGCGAACAAATTAATTACTATTTAGAATATAAAAAATAGCAATGGGTAAGTAACGTGCAGAGACAACAACATTGTCACAGACCTAAAATGACACACCCGTCTCTCGGCATATTTTTCTAAAGAGAAATAAGGATGACTTCCACAGTGAGACCTCTGTGTACTAGATATAGAAACCATGGTATTGAGACAGCACTAAGAGACTTCAAAATTAAACAGAATAACCCTGAGGAGGGGAATTTCTTTGTGTCACACTTAGAAAGTAGCTCAGGTAAGAACAGAGATTTTTGAATCACTGGATATTAAGGGACAGCAAGAAATCAGCAGTTAACTGATCGGATACTTAGATTTCTCCTTCAATACACAAACACGTCTGTTCGAGACAGCAAGAGATCAGCAACCATCTGACCGGAGAATTGACTTCTCCTCACTACCCTATTTTTATTCAGTTAATTTATATCACATACATGCATGGGAGCAAGAACCGATATGGCAAGAGATCAATTGAAAAATGACCGGAGACCTTTCTCCTCACCGCCAATGTTGTGTGCACACATGTATGATTTGAATACCTAAGTAACTAGACTACCGATTAAACCAGTTGTATGTACTGCAGACTATCTGCACCAGTGCCCAATGACAGGCACGACTAACCCAACAGAACTGACAGCACTTACACTGACTTTTACTGACCCGTTGAGGACCATTCGGGATACCAACGTATGTGTAACACCTACAAAGCCAAATGCCATTATTGATGACAAATAAAATGTTTCCCTTGCTGAAACTAAAATAATGGGCAACCCATCATATAGGGTTAAAATTAGCCCAAGTTGTAACGCTCATTGGTTGTATTTATTCTCAAGTAGACTTTTTAGAGGTGTCATATAGTCTCATAAAACAAACCTACGCAGAGGACCAACGTTCATTACAACCATACAAATGCTATCAATTGGTAATTAAATGACATGGTGCATAAGGCGATTATTCAACAACCCACATAATGGGACTTGTCGCGCCATTGGCCACCTCTGTGTTTGATGACATGGTATCAATACATCCCATAACACTTGGCTAAGAGACTTATTCAAAGTCCCTTGTTTTGTTTTATACTTTAAAATGATTATATTTTAAAACATTGCACTCCGTGTTTACAAAGTCAGGAGACTTTGAACCGAAGAGGGGAATTGTGTCAGCATAATACATACATTAAATTCATTATAAATCTCACTTTATAGTAATCTCTATATAGTTATCAACTCCACCTATTAACCACCCATATTTCACTTTTCTATACAATTAGGCCCACTAAAACAACTATACGTAAACCATACCACTAATAGTCCAGAATGCATATAAGAATCATACGAAGGACAACCATTAGGCAGGATATCCATTGTACAGGATAACCACTATGCATGATAACCATCATGCAGGGTTATCCCATAGTGAGGCCCATAGACCGGTTCATTCCAGTATGAACCAGACCTAGCAAGACCATGGGACAGGATACCCATATCCCTATTAGTAGAATCAGTAGCAGCCCTGACGGTCGCCCGGCTCAGACGCAGGTTGTGCAGCGCCACCTTCCGATATACAACAGCATCTATAGCCATGTGCCTGGAACCATAGACTTCCTATGGTAATATCGGAGTGCACGATGAATATCATCATCACAACACGGAAGGACTTATTCATTATATTGTAAGTTGAGTATTAGCCAAGCGAGAAGTATTGTTCACCATGAAACATCAATTGTTAAGCCTATGCAATAAAGATATAAACTGTATCTATGGGTTCTTGAGTTATTTTTTCATCAATGTCATCGAGAATCATCATATTAAAAAGGATGTCTCAACCCGACAAAATTGATGTGCCAGTGTCAACTAATGCTGGAATTCTGTATTTACATATATTAACATTTAATGCTCCATTTTCTAGCTCACAAGTTAAAAGATCATTGATCTCATTTCCAGTATTAATACTGTTGAGTCTAGAGGGCCTGTATCCACCCTAAGACTTAACTTGTTTAAATGATCGTTCTTCTTAGAGTAGCTACAATGAGAATCATCCCTTCTGTAGTCTCTATCATGAGATGATGATGTGTCATTGCTATGGCGATGGGAACTGCCATAGCTATTGCCACAGCTGTTATGGTGGCAATCATTTGAATTGGCGCGTTTACTATAATATACATCCTTTGAATGGTTCCTGTTGTAATTCCTGCCATTTCCATGTGGCGATCTGGAACCACTCCTTCTGCACTGGGAATTATTAGAAGAACTGCGGTAACTGTTGTAGGAATGCTTAGATACGCTGTCATTAGGTGATTTAGATCTTTTATAAGAGTCATATCTGTGATCTCTGCTTGAAAATCTATCTCTATCCCTGGAACTATAATGGTCCCTAGATCTGTACTTTTCTTGGTGAAAATCACCCTTCTTTCTGGCTTATGCCTGGAACTATAATGGTCCCTAGATCTGTACTTATCTTCTTTCTGGCTTGTCTTGTAGGGCACTCAGGCGAGCCATAACCTTGGCGTGATTTGTTTTCATGACATCAATTTCATCATACTTTTTGTTATTGAAGATTGTCATGGATAATAATCTTGATTCCTCTTCTTTAGCCTTATCAATAGCTTGGGATAAGATCTTACATCTAGCACTTAACACTGGATTTCTTCATTCCTCTAGTAGATTGCTAGTGAAACATTTGATTTTTAGAGGTTCAGGAATGTTCTCTTTATTCATCAATCTTCTCATATTAGAGAAAACCTTTAAAGCTCTTCAACTGAGATAGTGTCAAACTCATTAATAAAGGCGATCATCTATTTCATAATGCTTCTAGGGGCCAGGTGTGATGCTTCATAGGCATCATAAAATACCTTGGCTTCCCCTTTAAGGAATTTAGGCAGCCCTGAGAAGCAATACTTTTGATCTGGGTGGATTTCATGGGCATACACAGTGTATTCCTCCATGAGCTCTTCTGAAGACCTTAAGATGGTGGCTTTCTAAAACGGCTCTGGCCCCTTCCCTAGCTTATTTATGGCATCCCTATGTCTATTATAGTCAGTGTTACTTAGACTGTTTGAAGCTAATGAAGTCAGTGAATGACTTATCTGTTTGGGTTCCTTCCATGTCAATCTTAAGAATTCGAAATCATCAGTCAATTTTCTTATGGATGCCCCTACATCTTCAGGTTTTGGATTTGCTAACAACGCATTAACTTCATGCTCGAACGCTTGGACATCTTTTCTATGTTTCTCATTATTCTGTTCAGTTTCTTTTCGCCTTCAAGAAATTGAGCTGCCTCGGTGGTTGCTTGACCATGATAACCGTTACATTTGGTTAACTTGGCCATTGCATCCTCTAAGGTCTTTGGTTCACCCATTTTCACAGTTTAATTGTTAAAACTGACAAATGAAAATGCTGTGCCAGTTAGTGTATCTTCTAAAGAATGTTCTGATAGTTCATCGTCGCTTAGCTGTAATGGTAGTATAGCTGATGCATCTGCTGCTGGTGTGCTACATGCCGCTGGTAGCTTAGGTGACATGCTGAAACCTTTGGGTGTAGAGTGGGCGATCGCTGGAAGACACTCCAGTCCCTCTGCTTCCTCCTTGGGCAACTTCTTCTGGTAACTGAGGAGTTTCTTCAAATATTCTGGATCTTTGATGTCTTGCTCTGTTTTCTTACTCATTTATATACAGTTTACAAAATGAGAAAAACGATGTTACAAATGGCAATGGAAATGCCTGCGCTGCCAAGCAACTGAATTAATGTCAGTTACTTACCAATACTGCATTTTCACAACTGATTTATACTCAATGGTCTTTGAGAGTGCACCTTTCAAAAAAGGACCTATGTCCTCCACCACATGTCATATCCTGATAGTCTGTAAATAGGTATGACATATGAGTGATCCATAGCACAAGACCTCATATCAGTTGGCAGTAAGGATGATGTTTATTACTGTATATTGTACAGAGTCTTAGGTGGTGATGTGTATACAGTCATAGCACAAGGTGGTCTGTGAGTCCACAGGATTCAGCGTGTATATAACCTGGGTACACAGGGCAACCCTAGTGGTGGCGTATGTAACTAGCATGTGGTACAGGCGGTAACATATAGCGGTCCTACATGTAATACATTATAATATTGGTTTATAGTGATGAATAATATGTATTAATGTAAGGATGGCTATAGTTAAGGAATTGGCTATATAACAACATGATAATGGTCCAAACATTGCTAGCACAATTCTAAGCATTATATCCTTTGGCATTTTCTTTTATTTGCTTTACAGACTAAATGGCTTGTTCACCCTACTACTAGGGTTTAGAAAGGTGTTGTCAGCCAACCTGACAATGACCCTATATTGCCACCTCTAAACTCAACTCAACCTTCACTGATACAATCATAGACAATGCCTATGATGGATCATTGATGTTCAACCCAACTTTGGACTATATGTGCTTCTCACTGTGCCGTCACAATGTATGAGGTGATTAAGTGTGTGCTACGATGCAGGTCTGGGAAATACCACATCATTGGTGTGGCCAACACCCAGGTGCACCTTAAGTTCACCTACGCTGGTGTCACTTATGCTTTCTGCGTCTGCCCTGTCTACCACAACATCACAGACATCTCGCTGACAGTTTGAGCACCTAGGTTCATGTCCCAGAAAATTGAGGTGACATGGACGGACGCCAGTATTTTTGAATATGCTGTAAACAGCCAGCTGCATACCATCGCCTTCCCCTCCAGCTTCCGCATCCCTAAGGGATATAGTGCACTGGTGCGGGTGGCCATACACTCAGGAGTGTATGAGGCATCGATGAGCATGAGCGATGCTCATGGCCATACCCAAATGCTGAAGTGCGATGCCCTCATGCCCTCAACACTCCAAGAGGTATCAAGCTATGAGCTGCGGTTGGTATTGTACAAAATATAGACATAATGCATATTTTGTTATAATACAAAATTTTACACAGCATATATATAGATATTGTACTAACATGAACTTAAGCATTAAGTATAAGATTCAACGCCAACACCCCCTTGAATTTCAAACTAACCTTAATAGTAGGATGTATATCCTTAAGTTCTAACCACTTAGGATAAGAATATTACCTAGCCAAGTCATGTATACATTTAAATTGAAATTATGTGTGATTAGCTTTAAGATATTAGAGTCTAAGATTATATCATCTATTGGCAAACTATCTTTAACATATTGATTTAATATGAATTTATAAATCAATGATCTTTTGTCTTAACATTTCACTCTAGTTAGGTTGTAAAATGTAAATCATTTTTGTCTTGTTATAAGCTCCAAAGATAATATTGTCTCGTATTATACATGATCTCAACAGAACCTGCATCTGTAAAATGTATTATTATTATAAAAAATTGTATGTTTGACAAATTGTATTGTATTTGTAAAACCGACATTGTGTATGCACATCACAACATATATCCATGTGTAATCCTTGTTCAATTCTAAACCTAACCTCTGGAACACCATCACAACCTCAGTGCTTGCCGCCACCCACCGTCTCGTGGCGCCACCTGCTGTAGGGAGCATTAACTACAATGCTGAGTCTGCTACCTCTACATACAAACCTGACGCTATCTGCCGTGACTTTGACTGTTGGCCTGGAGTGACTTACTCATATATCAACGGTCTGGAGGACATTTCACATGCAGAGCAAACTGCTGTCAAACCATATGAACTTTGGTGTGACATTTAGGAAACGAGGTCCTAAATTTACGAGCAGTTTCCATACACTATAATTTTCCAGTAACCACCAGAGCCAATAAACATTCCAGTATCTAGTCTGGACACGACCTTAATACATATACATATACATGAACTATACACAGGAGACATTCCATACACAAGAAGTAAGATATATATAAGCCCATATTAAGAACTTTGACATTGGAATCCAAGACAACATCTTACATTCATTTACAAAGACACTTAAATAATTCCTTATTAATCAAATTGTGGAGCAGACTCACCCTACAGCAAAAGCTGTATAGTTGTATTTATATTCTATATCATTTTTCTCGAGGATATATATATTCTGTGAATTTCTATATGCCAACATAGTGTAAGGGTTTGTGGCCTTACGGACCTGGGGGGTTCGGGTCTTACGATTCGGAAAGAAAGAGTAAGACAGTATTTCAAGTGTATGCCAACGGTTAGTTTATTTCTTAGTGTACACTCACGGCTGCCGGATGGTATAGAAGAGGCAGCTAATATTGATGGATAATGGTCTACATGGTGCGGAGGCCAGAAGGGCCTCTGACGTAGCGACTGAGCCCTGGGCTTTATATTAGGACCCAGGTGTTCGTCGTCAGATGTCCCCACAGACCCGGATCGGTGCTGCCACCTATCCGGAACCTGAGGAACGTCCGACGACTCGACTCACCCGCCACGTCAGACGGTACCCAACTTCTATGGTTAGACAATGCGTACCTCTACACCACTCCCCCAGACATTTAGCAGGGTGTTATAGTTATAGTAATATTACTAGGATAACATATCTATATGTCTAAACCATAAGTAATAGAGGTACAACCATAGATATAACATTAACACCAGGTTAAATATGATTTGAATGTCATATACGTATATTCGATAGTGTATGTAGTTACATAATGGCAAATTGAATGTTCGAATATGATACGAATTACTTAAATGAATAACAGTTATATGTATCGGAACTGTTAATTAGCTTATTATACCATTGGATAACATATCATGTGTACGGTATAATTAATAAGATAAGTATCATAATTCGTATACATGTGATAGTAACAGTTATGTGTAACGGAACTGTTAACATTAAATACATCATGTAATAACATTCATATGCGTTTGTAGTTATTAATACTACATTTGATTATATAGTCTTGAAAAAGACTGTTAGAGTAACTACACTATCTAATGACATATAATCTTGTAACATCATGGTATGACATAACCATATGGATCCCGCGAGTAGTACGTATAGAACCATTTGTATTATACACTTGAAAAGAAAAAATCACGGTGTAGTAATGAATATAATGATATATATGATATCACCGTGTACCAAATAACCTTTATAACACCAGAATAATATATTTATGATACAACATGTCTCGCAGGACAATAATAAGTAAGTTCTGGTGTAGTTTACCGGATCTTATATTATAAATATTAACAGTAATTTGAGATCCGTACCAATATATATATATATATATACCCGTATCACAATATATAGTAAGTTGTAACCAGTGTAGTGGATATGCACATACAAATAACATTATAGAAAAATAGACATATGATAACATGTACAATTTAGAAAAGATGATAGATGCTGCTGGAGTCTTCTGCTGTAGCCCTCCGGATGCTAGATGATAGGTGTGGTCAGCTAACCACGGGATGGACGTGCTAGAGTCTATAGTTATTAGAGTGAACACGGTAGATGAATTTGGGGCAGCTACCCACAATCCTCTAGAAGTGCTAAAGTTCATAGGTATATCCGAATGGTGTAGAATGTAGAAGTGAATTGTAGATCCGGTTTTGTCAACTGTATAGAATCGTAATCCGTTTTAGGTTTAGTTGACATAAGTAGAAAAAGTCCACTATAGGCTGGTCCGGAAATAGTAGTAACATATGATATAAGTCCATTCGGGAGTATAGATGAGTTTGTAGAGGTAAATCGTAAAGTCCATCCTAGTAAGTGGTTAGCACAGGTAACAGCAGGAGTCTGGAACTGGCATCCGGATACGTCTGACAGCAGCAAGTCTACTATCGGATTGTCCATAAGTGAAGTTCTAAATCCGAATAGACTATTCAGGGTACAATAAGGATTATACAGCCTGAATTATACAATAAGCTGGTCATAAGAGGAACCCGGAACACATACAATAGGTGTTCATATACTAATGAAGAAAACATTCGCAGACCTGTAGGGTTCCGCAAAGACTATATCTGGTTATTTGGTGGTGGAGAAAAAAAATTATGGAAAATAACCCGTAGCATGCTTAGACGGATTTCTTCGCATGCTTCTTCTTAAGAAGAGCTAGAGCCGACTCGGGAGTGCCGTCCCACTCGTCGAGGTCGACTCCGAATACCCTCATGAACTTAGTGTTCAAGTTGGTATTCCGGGTAATCTCCTCCTTTACACGTTTCTCCAACACGTGCAGGTCCATAGCTGCCTTTTCTTGGGCAGCTGCGGCAGCCTCCTCCTGGGCCTTAACGTCGTCCCGAATGAGGGTCTCGAGGCGCTGCTTTTCAGCATCCGCGACCTCCTTCATACACAACAGGGTGTCATTTAGAAGTCCCTGATGGAATTCTGTGGCCTTCTCACGGACACACTTCTCCCAGTGGGTGTAGATGGCCTTCTGGACATCTGCCTCCCCTTGGCGAGACTTCTCAAACCAAATTTCCGCATTACCGGTTTTAATGGTAATAGCGTCCTTTGGTTTCGCAGGTGCAGCGACAGCCTTGGGAGGAGTCGATGCGGCCTGCGGACCACTTCCGGGTTTTGGGCTTCCGGACACGCCTGCTGATGGTACACAGTAGGCAGGGGGCGTGTTCTGCTTCAATCCCATTTGCAGGTACATGTTTAACTGCTCCTGGTGGAAAGCTTCAGGTTGGGGATAGGAGGTGCGGGTACTTCCGCAGCCCTCTTAGCCTCTTCCTGGGCCTCCTGTTCGGCAGTCATTCGGCGGACGATAACCGTCCGAAGGGCTGCAGCTCGGTCCAAACCGATTAGTGAATTGTTCTGGACATCCACCAATTCTTGCTCGGTTATGTAAAAACCGTCATCCCACTGTTCGAAGTTAGCAGCGGCTTCCCTGAACTCCTTGGTGGTCCGGTATTGCGGCCGGGTGGCACAAGGACGTGGGTAGGTCTGTCCTTCGGTATCCCAGACGCAGCCTACCCAATTGATATTCGTAGCCTTGACATTCCACAGGGACTTCGGATATGGCTTCGGATATGCTCCGAGCTCGAAGGCTCGGTTGGCTTCATACGCGGTTTCACGGAAACCAGCGTCCACCATAAGTCCCCGTTGGAACCACGGCCAGTCTCGAAGCCACTCGGGAGGCATCCTGGTCAGCTGTTCGGGAGCCATGACGCCCTTGATAGCTATCCTGACTTTCGGGTCCATCCTGACTGGTGTCCCGTCCGCGTAGGTCACTTGTGCCTGCAGTTCCGGGTGGACATACAGGTAGCGACCATCGTAGTTTACTGGGAACGGGTCAGCCACTGCTGGCTTCCACTGATCCTTCGGTCCGTCAACTTGGGTGGTTTCGGACTCAGTTGCTGCGGGTTCAGCACTCGCAGCCCCTCCGGATCCCTCGGGTGGGAGTGGAGATAACATCTTCTCTGGCTCATTCAGTGAAAATGAAGCCAGCTTCTCCTCGAACGAGCGATCCGTGGGTTCCTCCACGTACATCATCTCGCTCTCTTCCTGTGTAACAGGTGACAAAGCTTCCGGAGTCAGCTTATCCGGGTCACCGGATAGCTTGGCTGCAGCTACGGATTCCTCAGCCATGACCGGGGAATCACCTAAGGGAGTAAAATACTCCTTTTTCCGGCTTTTACGGCGCCGGGGCCGACACAGACGGAGTCTGCCTACCAGGAGACAGACTCTGGAGGAGCGAGGAGGGCTTTGCTGACCGGTAAAATCCAAGAAGGGAGCGCGCTCGACCGTCTTGGACGTTACCGAAAACAAATATGGCGACAGGCCAGCTTTCGTGACGTCATTTCCCCGCATCCCGCGAGGTCACGAGAGGTCAGCCGAGACTGGACACGGTGACGTCATGCGGAAACGCACGTGCTACAAGCGGAACATCAACAAACTGATTGTTTTTAGGTAATTATCGCTCACGCTGATGACTCGTCTGGGGATTTAAGTGGAGATTATGGAAAGCTTAAGCAAATCCACCGGATTATCCGTCCACTACCCATTGGTACATCATGCGGCGGCGACAAATAAGCCTTTCGGGTCAGTTGTCATCCGTTCTTCTAAATGTAAACATTACACCCGTTGTGTATACAGGTTAGGTCACTGCAGTCCTCTGGGCAATTCGAGGGCTGCGACGAACGTATCTCCCCTTCTCGGATAGTTCTTTATCGGACCTGACAGTCTGAAGAGCCTTTTCTAGGTGTTTCTTAGCCTTAGAGACACCTTTCCTCTTCTTTTTGTCTTCACCTGCCGAGACTTTTTTAACTCCCCCACGCTTAATCGGTGTTGGCGCGGGTGTCACTGATTCGGAACACTTTTTAGGCCTACCAAGGCCTCGCTTTACTGTAGTGTTCTTTACCTGGTCTATTATGCGATTCTGGTTCAGGATCTTTCCGGAACCTTCACCATACATTTCTGTGGAGGTCTCCCTCCCAGACCATTTCCTTAGTCTGGCCACATTTGACTTATAAAGTCGACCAAGGTCAGATTTAATTATTACGGTACAATCACTGATAACTTGGGTTACCGTGAAGGGACCATCCCAATTAGATGCTAATTTTATGTGTCTAAGTGGTTCATGTAGTCTGAGAACTCTATCTCCGGATTGGAATTTCCGATGCTTTAGATCGGTATCATATCCAACTTTCTGCCATTTGGCACTTTTCTCCAAATCGATTCGGACAGACTCATATGCTTTTTTAAATCTGTCTCTTAAACATTCCACAAAAACTACATGGCAAGGTAGTTCCGGGTCCATCCCTACGACTCCAAATACTAAGTCGGCAGGCATTATTAGATCTTCTCCGAATACTAAGAGATTCGGAGTACAATTTGTACTTGAATGTACCATACTGTTATAAGCATGTGTCACAAAATGACATTGCTCATCCCAGTCATCCATATGTTCATTGACAAGCGAATTTAGAACTTGGATAAGGGTTCTGTTGAACCTTTCTACCAATCCATCGCTTTGTGGCCTATACGGATTGGTTCTAGTCTTACAAATAGCTAAGTATTCGCACATACCC
This sequence comes from Acholoe squamosa, assembly GCA_949317995.1. Lineage (NCBI taxonomy): Eukaryota > Metazoa > Annelida > Polychaeta > Phyllodocida > Polynoidae > Acholoe > Acholoe squamosa. The sequence continues at coordinate 77,726,815 of OX439046.1, read as the reverse complement.
TGCCAGAGATTTGATTTGAATTCTCTGCCTTGGTCACTGTGTAACATTAATGGTACACCGAAACTTAGTACCCAACCTTTTACAAAAGCTTCGGCACAAGTAACTGCTTTGTGATCCGGTAGTGGAAATACTTTAGTGTATTTTGTGTAATAATCACACACTACCATCATACAGGTATTATCATTAGCGGTTGTATTCAATCCACTGATGATGTCTACCCCGATTCTTGCGAATCTAACTCCGAAAAGTTCTTGGGATAAGGGAAGTTTGCCCATCCCGGGTCCGGGTTTATTTTTACAACAATCCGGACAGGTGATTACCCATCTTTGCAAGTCTCTGGTCATGCCAGGCCAGTAGTATTTTTTGGAAAGTCGTGCCAACGAACGTTTCCTTCCAAAATGACCACTGGTCCGATGTCCATGACAGAAATACATAATGTCATGTCTCATGGCATGTGGTATTACCACTTGCATGATTTTCTCACCATTATTACATGGCTTCCAGCGGTATAACACGCCTTTCCGGACTTCAAGCTCGGTCCATTGAGCAAGAAACCTTCTCATTTCTCGATTTTCCAGAGAGACCTCGGGTCTAACTGGACGTATACCCTTTGGTACTAATTGCAATAGCTGCGCAGTTATCGAGTCAGCTTCCTGAAAACGTCGTATGTGATCCATAGACCAATCCAGTACACTGGCAACTAGGGGTTCGAATGGTCTTCGAATCCCTGCTAACACTGCCCTATGAGCTCCACAATCAGTACAATCCGGATTATCACATTTCCGGATTGGTATTCGAGACAAGGCATCAGCATTCAAATGCTTCACTCCAGGTCTATGCTGAATCTGGTGATGTTCGAGCCCATATTCTGATAGATGGGCCAACCATCGGCCTAACATTCCTTCAGCATCTCAGAAGTTCAGTAGCCATCTTAAAGAGGAATGATCCGTACGCAATGTAAAGTTCGTTCCCCATAGAAAATGTTTGAACTTCTTGGTATATACGACTACTGCTAACAACTCTCTTTTGGTTGTGCAGTAATTGCGCTGAGTCTTGCTCAGTGTATTGCTGGCAAAGGCAATTGGTACTTCTCTCCCATTTTGGACTTGCGAGAGAGCTGCACCAATGCTATCATTACTAGCGTCAGTATCCAGTATGAAATGATCCGTTTCATTCGGATATTGTAATACTGGAGTACTCGTGAACAGTTCCTTTAGCTTTTGAAAAGCAGATTCCTGTTCATGCGTCCAAGGAAATTTTTCCTTGGTACTTCCTGGAGTCCAGTTAGCTATTGCTTGTAATGGATAACTGACTCTAGAATAGTTCGGAATAAATTCCCTATAATAGAAACAGAATCCTAAAAAGGACCTCACTTCTTTGGGTGTTTTAGGTCTATTCCAATTTGTAACTGATTCGATTTTCTCCGGATCAGCTTTTATTCCTTCATCACTAATGATGCGGCCCAAATAATTTATGGACTTTCTAAACATGTGGCATTTCTTAGGTTTCAATTTGAGACCATTAGAAATAATACGTTCTATTACCATTTTTAGGTTATTAGAACACTCTTCGAATGTTTTTCCGAAGACTATGACATCGTCAAGATATACAAGACATCTTTTCCACAATAAATCACTTAGGATTGTTTCCATCATTGCTTCAAATGTTGCTGGTGCATTGCACAAACCAAACGGCATTACGTTATATTGGAATAGTCCAATATGACTCGAAAATGCAGTTTTTTCCATATCTGAAGGGTTCATTCCCACTTGCCAATAACCTGATTGCAAGTCTAGGGTACAAAACCAACTGTTTCCTCCTAAGGAGTCAATGGTTTCGTCTATTCTCGGTAATGGATACGAATTCTTTTTCGTTATTCCATTCAACTTCCTGTAGTCTATGCAAAAGCGGATAGTACCGTCTTTCTTTGTTACCATACACACAGGACTACTCCATGGACTATTGGAAGGGACTATTACATCCTCTTCCAACATCTTGTTTATTTCCTCTTCAGCTACTCTCATTTTCGCTAAAGGTAACCGCCTATACGGTATTTTAAAGGGTTCCGCATCTCCAGTATCTATTTTATGTACTACCTTGTTTGTCGTACCTAGTTTTTCACCGGGTTTGGCAAAGGCAGTCCTATACTGACAGAGCAATTCATAGAACACTTTCCGGTCTTCCGGATCTTCTAATGAAGTTTCTTCATACAACTTGAGTAAGTCTTCCGAAATTTCATCATTTCCTGTTACCTTTTGTAAGTTCATCTTACTATCCGTTACAGTTTCCGAAAGGGTCACGTTTCCGAAAACTTGTCCCTTTTTTAAGTAGATAGTACTGTTTCCGGTATTGGAGACAGGTACTACCGACCAGGATGCATTTGCTACAATAGTGTCTGCGGATACTAATCCGATACTTGACAGAGTAGCTACATCCGGTTCTATCACTGCAGGCTTATTGCGCATTGCAGGATCACTTCTTACAAGCACATCACAGGCTACTCCCGGAGGGATTCGCACAGTGTGTGCTACACTAGCCATACTGCTCACTTGTCTCAGTACACACCTCACCTTTACGGGATATGGGTATTTCACACTCAACACTCCTGATTGGGGTTCCAACACAGCTCCATACAGGGATGCGAAATCCAACCCAAGTATCCCCTCATCTGCTATATCCGCAACGGTGGCGCTCATGACATAGTCATGTATACCATCCAACTGTAGTTTCACACAAGTTCTACCATACGTTTGCAAGGTACTGCCATCGGCCGTCTGAGCACTTCCTCCCGATTTGAGAGTATCATGTTCATCCGGTATAAGATCGTAGAACCCCCTGGAGATACAAGAGTGGCTAGCTCCCGTATCCACAAGGAATTCGGCAGATCTTCCGTTAACAGTAAGGCAAACATACCACCGCCTTCCGTTTAGAACAGAGGGCATGTCCGTGAGGATCGTAACGTCATTGTTCGCACCAGGAGTCGATCCACATCCTTTCAGGAATTCCAGACAAGGATGACCCGGGGAGAGGTGGGCACCACAGACCTTGGCTAACTTGTAGCCGCCTGCCTCGTTACTGATATTGGGTTTCCCCTGTGCTCCCGTGGCACCTGTTATATCAGCTTCCCTAGCCTTCCGGGTGTCTACAACCACCTCGGTGCTAGGCGAGTTTGCTACTACATGCGAACTATCATCACGGATGGTGATATCATGGCAAGATTTGTCACTGGGATCCCCTTCTTTGCCCCTGGGAGACCCCTTCCTAGTTTTCCTCTGTATTTATTCCAGAGACACCTTCCTGTCTACGAGGGACAGGTTTCTCAGCCATACATTCAGGAGCAAAGTGCCCCAATTTCTGGCATCTGAAACATCTCCTCTGAGATTTATCAACTCTCGGTCTCTTTAGAGCTTCTGTTAGTCCGGCTATTAATGTTTCCATCACATTAGTCGGAGTGACAGTGGCGGCCACAGTTGGCTTCGCTGCAGAGACTACATTGCTAGGTTGGGTTGATCCGGAAGCTGTCTTACCAGCAACAGATCCTCCCTTTCCTCTCGAATGTACTTTCCTATACCGCTTTTGTCGGTAATACTTTCCAGCTACCTGAACTGATCCAATATATTCTCCGTTTTCATCGGAGACATACTCTTCCTCCTCATCAGCATCATGCGAATCAACCGCGGCTAACTGGGAAGTGTCATATATCGGAGCAGGTGTACCTCCGTATTGAAAAGGTGCTGCTCTTACCGGATTAGGTCCTAGACGTACCAATCGTTTCTTCATGTCATGTCCATCGATTGCTATGAACAGGTCACTGAAGGAAGTGTCATCTTTCCAAGAATCCCAAACAACTTGTTTGTGATCCGGATCCCGCAATCCATTATAGAATTGTATAAACAATTCTTTTAGATAACAGTCGTCGTCATGAGCCCAATTCGGACGTGCTTTTGATAGCAAGTCCTGTAGCTCCAAACCAAAGACCTTGTGAGATTCTTTAGGTTTCTGTGTTCTTTTCTTGAAGCTTACCCATGGATCTTCTCTAACGATTGATCCGAATAGGTATGCGGCACATTCGACCAATTGATCATAGGTGCCGTATAATCCGTAAGCTGCTCTCCATTGGTTGAGGGCTACTTTTCCACCTTTATTCAACCAACAGATCAAATACGGCAGAGCTTCTTCTTTTGTCCAGCCACTGCAATTGACTTCGTCAACAAAAGCTTGATACCTATCCTTCCATGGATCATTAGAATCATATGGAGGGGGTATCCGTGCCTGTCTATGTGCCGGATTATTACATCCGTGTAGTCTATCTGCTTCTCGCATGCTCCAGTTCATAACTTCCATGCCATCCGCTCCCTTTCGGTAGCAGTCAATGCCAAGGTTTGGGATACATTGGCTCCTATCAAAGATGGTTTGCATCCCTGCAGGCATGGAAGTTCTTCTATTTGGCTTCCTGCCATCTCCTCCTGATCCTGATCCTCCGGATCCGGATCCTCCTGGGCCGCCTGGAGGGTTCCCTCCTGGTGGACCGTTATTATGATAGTTTCCGGATGAACCGCCAGGGCATCCATCATTATAACCGGCGTTTCCAGAAGACCCATACCTAGGGTAAGAATTATTTTGATTCCATCCCTGGTTATAGTTATTACCATTTTGATAATTACCACTTCCTGATGGATTATAATTATATCTATATCCATAGGAAGATGTTCTCGGTTGATACATACCGCCATTAACGTTGTTTTGTGGCGGGTTTGGTCTTAGAAAACGTCCATCAGTAGGACCATTACCTGCACCCGGAGGTGGGTTCGGTAATCTTGGACCTGCTGGTGTACTATGGCCAGGTTGGGAGAAATATGAAGGTGGTGTCAACATATGCCTCGTTGGACCCGGTACTCTTGGTTGTGCTACGGGTGTATTATTGTTGGTTCCAGTAGCACTATCGCGAGTCGCTTTGACTTTGTGACTCAAGTCTGGTATTGGTGGTGCCGGACCTATTGTATCCAGCACTGGAGTTGCTGGTGTAGGTGCGGTTCCACTATCTGCGGCATTATCCGGTTTCTTATAGATTCCGGATACTACATTCTTATCAGCCCCATCGTTAACGAATGGGTTGTATCTAGTTGGAGATGTCTTCCCCAACATTTTAGACACCACAGCTGGATCTATATTACCTATAGTCAACTGGGCGGCTTCTACATATTTATCTAAGGTTATTGCAGTAGTCTGCAATTCCTGAAGCTCATTCGTGAGTTTCTGTCTATCTTCTTCCAGTTGTTTATTGTAAGCTATAATGCCTACCCGGATAGCTTCATTGTCTTCAGCCTGTTTAGTACACTGAAGTTTCAATTCCTCCAACTTGTTTTGATAATGGCATATTTCGGATTCGAATTTTGCCTTATCAACACTTAGTTGGTCGTTCGTATCTATGTATGTTTGGATACGAATGTGTCTATTGTCATATTCCTTATTGAATGACTTTCTCATTTCCTGAAGTTTTAGTTCTTCATTCTCGAGTTCCTTCATGTACTCACTCCTCCTGGCTTCGAATTCCTTCCGCATGCCAGTTAGGTCCTCTTCCAGCTGAAGTTTTTCATGGAATACTTCATCTTTAGCTTTGACCAAGGTATTTAGGTTCTCGTTCAAAGTTACGTAAGTTTCATTTAACAACAGGACATCCGGTTGTTTAAATTCCTCACCTTCCGGTACCGCATAGGTTAAGTCGCCATCTATAGCGCTGTAATCTAATATTGGTAGTCCGGGTCTGGGTAATCTATAAGGTAATTCTCTGAATGTTACCCTTTTTGGCATTGGTGCCGGATGTTCTGGATTAGTACTACCACCAACTTCGAACATCGAATTAGTTAACTCGTCGACAAGTGATTGTTGGCTCATTAACTTACCCTGTCTCTGTATGGACTGTTCACGTCGTACAGAGTCTGGTAAATTCTCCTCACTATCATTATAGTGGGGTTTGGGATCTCTTAAAGATGCAGATTCCGCATCTTGGGAGTTCGAATGGTTTTGGAGCACTAATGATCCATTGCCATTCTCCTGGGCAATTAATTGCCCTGCTGGGTTAGCTTCCGTGAGGTTATCTAACCCATGTACCAGCCGTTCGGACGTTATAACGTCCGGGCTATACACCAGAATTAACTGGTCACGGCACCAGTGTAAGGGTTTGTGGCCTTACGGACCTGGGGGGTTCGGGTCTTACGATTCGGAAAGAAAGAGTAAGACAGTATTTCAAGTGTATGCCAACGGTTAGTTTATTTCTTAGTGTACACTCACGGCTGCTGGATGGTATAGAATAGGCAGCTAATATTGATGGATAAAGGTCTACATGGTGCGGAGGCCAGAAGGGCCTCTGACGTAGCGACTGAGCCCTGGGCTTTATATAAGGACCCAGGTGTTCGTCGTCAGATGTCCCCACAGACCCGGATCGGTGCTGCCACCTATCCGGAACCTGAGGAACGTCCGACGACTCGACTCACCCGCCACGTCAGACGGTACCCAACTTCTATGGTTAGACAATGCGTACCTCTACAGTTGGTTCATGTTATTTTACTTTGAGATATTTAGTTAGCCAGGCAACCATTAAAAGCATTGTGTGTGGCTGCAAGGTCTGTTAAAATAAAGAGACCTCAGTGTGAATACCTTGTAGCATGGCTCAGCCATTTTGTCAACCCCAAGGTTTTTTCTAATTTTTTCAAAATTACTGACAGCTCTATATCATCTTTAGTCAGGTAGCCAAGGGGGTATACCTTGCACTAAGGTATGGCAAAGGTTTTTTGATTGAATTTGGACAATTAGGGTATGGCGATTCAGAATCTGCCTGTTGCCGGCCTGGTAACGTTGAGCATTTTTTGTTATTCACGGTTGCTTAGCAACCACTTAAATCAACAAAATAACATGACAAAGGGGATAAAACATGCACAAATAAAGAAGGTAATCATTCCTAACCCCCCTAAATCCAGGTCAGACATTCTATTTATGCCGATGGCTTGTTGCTAAGAACCTCATGTTTCCTAGCAACAGGGAATTTTTCATGTTTTTGCTTAGTAACAGCATGTTTTTGCTTAGCAACATGATTTTGCTTAGCAACAGCATGTTTTTGCTTAGCAATCACAATTTAACAGCAACCTTTCAAGTCTTCGAGTGAGTATTTCTACACTTTCTTTCATTTTATCATAATAATAGTCCATGACACATTCATTTCCCTTTATATTGCCAGTTGAAATTCTATTACTAGGTCATATAGCAATCTACAGAAAACATCAAAGACAGTTATAAACAAGAGTAATATTTGGCATGAATTCACATTTAGTAGACCTATGGGACCCTAGTAATAAGTTCATAGATATCACTGTAATGAAATAGTGATATGTGTTACCCCCCTCCCATTCCATGTCAGATATTCTACCCTTTCATGTTGCCTAGCAACAAGGAATTATTCAGGTTTTTGCTTAGTTACAACGCATTGCTGCTTAGCTACCACAAATTAATGCCACCTTTCATGCATTTGAAAGAAAAATTCTGTGGTTTCATACATTTATTCATGTTCATAGACCATGAAGCAATAGTAATGATATGTGAAATAACAATATCGCATATACTTTCTCTATTCTTCATGTTTGTACCTTTAAGTTATTATGATTCCTGATGTTACTACATCATAAATTTATTAAAGAATGTTTACACCAATTCTTCAATAAGTATGTCATGTAAAGTGTATGTATATCAATACAAAGGTTATTTTTTTTTATCTAGGCATTAATGATTTGTACATGTGATAAAGGTGATTTCCCATATTAAATAGCATGGTGAAGAATGTCCTCATATCAGACATTAGAGATAATAGTCCATAGTCAGTATTTGTATTCTCTCTGTCAGTGTGTCTGTGGTCCTGCCTTCCCCTTATAAAAACCTGTACACAAGAAAGAAACATCTCAGAATAATTGGGAATGAATTTAGGAATATTTTCTCTGTGGTTTATTATGTTTTGAGTTGTTTTGTCAATCTTCAGAATGCAAAGTTCCTAATTTCCAAATATAATTTCACTGACTGTATAATCAACAAGGTTAAAAATCAATTTACATATGAATGGGCAATACCTGCTTGAAACTTATGTTTCTAACTTTGGATAAATTTTGATAATCCCCTATAAAGTACAGTGTCGTGATGTTCTGGCGTAGTATGGGATATATTCAGCCTTTTTTAATGAGAAGTAGAACTAGGAGGTAACAGTAATATAAAGATGCATTTCCTTACCTCTTACATAATGTGCATGCTCTTAAATGTCATCATCTTCAATTAGGTCAGTACTTTCATCGTGATCCAGTCCGTTAGGGGATTGGCACAATTTCCAGTCATATGACACTTGCAGAAGGTTGTACATGGCAGTTCTGCTCTTGTACAAGAACACCTTTTGGTTGCACATGGCTCATTGGCACTGCAATTGCAAGCCACCGATTTCATTAGTTCTGGTGGGACAACTTCTGACACTCCAGAGACATGGTATGCCCGACTTGATTTCCCAACCATAGTTTTCAATGTCCAAAGTTGGAGGGGCTAACTTGTCTGCCGACTTCCATATTATGGTCTGCAGATGCGCTCTTTTGATAGGAAGTTTGAGAGCACGATCTCTAGGTGGCAGGGATTTAATCTTTGGAGTTATCTTCTGGTGGATGAAGATTGAATATCTTGCTTCATTCATAAGGATATCAGACTGTTTACCATGCAAGGTTTCATATCTCTGTGTTAAATAGTTACGACAGAAAAAAATTCTCAAATCTGAGACACATTTTCTCTAATTTCTAGGTGAAGATTAAAATACTTTTATTTTTCAAAAATCTGTAGAAAAAAAAAGTAGCTCGGGACCCCCTACTTTTCTTTTCATATTCTTATTCTAGATGATTTTTTGTACTTCTCGGAGAAAAATGAAGAAAATCTAGGATTTTTGATTCAATGGTAGTGACCCACCTTAAACGCTCTTGAGTGTTGATGGAGGTTTCATTGTACCTATCAAAGATAACTATGACTTCATGATCTTTTGCTACTGCTCGTGCGATGTTATTGGTAAGGGTTTTAATTGTTTCAGCCTTTGGCCATGCTATATGGTAAAGTATTTCATTGCCGTCTACAAGGTCAACATCAGGGCTGTCAGTAGGTAGAGGTACATGGTTGAGCATTTCTATGCCATTTAACAGTTCAACATCAGAACTGTCACTAGGTAGAGCTACATGGCAGAGTGTTTCATTGCCATCTAATAGTTCAAGATCATCATTATCCCCAGGATGATTATATCTAGCCAGTTTATGCAAGAGGTATGACTTGTTTCCTCTTTGGAGTCCTCCATACTCATCAAAAATGGCAGGAGGTAGAGGTGATAACTCAAAGGTGAGAAGCTGTTCCAGTGTCACATCTCTCTTTTGAGATAGGACTAGCAATCTTCCATACACCTTCTCCATGTCATAGGTAGTTCTTTCACCAATTTTAATCCCTTTTATAGCCTCCATTGTGGTCACCTTGGCATGAATTGGGCCATAAAAAACAGATGTGAGACTACCATTGAACTGTGCTGCCATACACTCACGGATAGAGAGTGCATCAGCGACTTTGATTCTGTCATTAACGATTCGTCCATTTACAATATTGAACAGGACCTGTTCACTTTCTTTTAATGGATGTAGATGTGCAGCTATCTCAGCCCAAATTTGTTTCCTATCTACAGCATTAATTTTTCTTCTGTTCTTTCCCTCTTCCTTGTGTCTGTCAACACTTGTATCAAGGTCTTCCTCTTGATAAGGTTCGAACATTTCATCCATGTCATGGGATAGCATATTACAAATATTCTGAGAGAGTACCCACCGGGCAGTTTGGTTAGGGTTGAGTGTCGTTCCAACAAGACCTCCTTTGGCCTTGCCTTTTCGAATATATATGTCTGTTCACCAAGCTGATCTGCAGAGACTGCATTCCAAATACCTGGTTTGTGACGGCAAACATGATTACCAAGCAGTAATTGTCAATCCATGACGAGAGCTGCCCTTGATTTTTCTCAAGACCTTGGATTGTTTGAGGTTGAGATCCCGTGTAAATAGCTGCTGAAGTTCTAAAGTGAAGGATCTCATCATATGTTGCAGTGATTCCATAATCATGTAATAGTGTCACAAGCTCCTTAGACCCATGTCTATGGTGTAACTTTAGAGCTAGACCCAGCGTTATTTGATTCCAAGTCTTTGTTATTTGTGCATGTATAGCTTGGGCCATTGTAGTTGAGATCTTTGTTACCTTCCCCCCAGAAACCAACAAAGATATCAATGCTAGCAAGGTTGGACTTGCACTTATTTAGGTATTGTATTGTGTATTAGTTTGTATCATTTGTGTATTGTATTGATAAATCATGTCTGACAGCGTCCGATCAGAGTACAGTTATTTTGGCAGGAAAAGACCTGGTAGAGGAATCGTCTCCACATGTGCCACCGAGGCTAAACTGCTGAATTTAGTAAGAACAGGTGATAAAGAGTTCTGTACGGAGATTCTCTCTAATAGCAATTTCTCATACAGCAGGGAAAGACAGTCAAGGTTTTTATTACATTTTGATGGGGAGTGCATCACCTTAACCTACAACAAGGGAAGGTATTGCCATAAGAAATTCCAAATCACTTTGGCTCATTTCAAAGAGATTCATAGCACTATCACTAGCTGTATTTGAAAAATGGAAAACAATTCAGAAAACGATCAGCTATTAACAGCAGCCAATATTATCAAGCAGTTTGGTGCCGATTTCTTCCTATGTGCATAGTCTAAGGGTAAACACATAATCACTGAGGGACTGATTTATAGTGTTAACCTCTTTAGTTTCAGAGTAGATTTAAGCTTAGATTAAAAGAAAATGTTAATGTTATTGACAGGGACCCAATGATTTGTAAAATTTAGTTAGATGGATCTTTGTATTAGTTAGTCAAGATAACAAGTTGTACAAGTTACGCTTAACTTTAAAACGATTCGGACTGAACAAAGTTCAAACCACAAAATTGATATCTAAGACCTTACTCCATCAATGACTAGCTACCCACATTCAAAAATCTAAAGAGGTTCTCAACTCAAAATTTACATATTGTATGGAGGTTAAACCTAAATTTTAGGATATTTACAAGAGGAAACACCTTGTGTCATTTAAGGTTACTTTATGTACTTATGTATGTGTAATATGTATAACATGTTTGTGTAAATGTGACTTCTAGTGCAATACACTGTCGCATAGTTAAATTATTTTTTTCAAATAATTTTTGCAAAGGAGGGAGTTATGTTATATATGGAAATCTTTTATCTTTATATACATGATAACTCTATACATATTTCTATTGCTATACATTGTATATCATAGTACTATGTGTACACTGAGGACACACACACCCCTTATTTACATATACCGATCACAGGGGTCGCCCTAGTCACTACCTTACCTACTTGCTGTGTCCTACCTGTAACCTCAGACCAGCATAGGCCGCCTACCTATACACTAATATCCATTAAGACTCTGTACAATATGCTGGAATAAATACAACTGCATTATCAACTTACTTAAGGTCTTGCCTTTTAGTCATATCATTATTAGCACATCCAGATATGGCAATAGATATCTCACTATGAACAGTTTAATAACCAGACTTAATAGTGGGGGATATTGCAAACATTGAGTGGCAAACTTGATGCCAAAGGAAGGGGTTAAATCACTTTTTTTGCCAAACGATTGCAGGTGCCAGCTCAAACTATGCATTTGGGCCCAAAAAACACAAGAAATCACAAAAATACCTTTTTTAACCCCCATATGGGAGGTCCGAAGTTCGCCCATTTATATATAGTGAAAATAATCCCATGAAATCCCATGTTGGGATCATGAATGTGGTTGGAAATGCTCACTTGGGACCTAAAGAGAACTATAAAAGTCATACTGTTGTGTTTTTTAAGGTATAACCTGCCTTGTGGAGGAAGGTTGGCCTTATCTAAAATCGCGATAAATCAGGTATTTTGCAGTTATTTGCTCATAGGCCTATGCAGTCTAGGGGTTTCATCGTCACAAATTATCAGAGATTATCTCACGATTCTGGCCTCTTCACTGCCTTTTTGGACATAACCCTGTTCCGTTATTGGGGTTTAACCGCACTCTCAGAATCCTTTTTTTTTTCTAAGACGGTCCTGGTTCGAACCTGGACATGTTAATAAATTGCCGATGTATACAAAGTCAACTACACCATTAATTTCATGGTAAAACCATTTAGAGTTCAACGAGGAATCGATCCCCGGCCGCTGTGGCAGGAGACGAGCTCGCTGTCCACTATACCAAGCCGACCGGTGATACAAAGCAATGTACATTAAGGATATGAAAAAGTTGTCCAACATACCTGATGTTTACAGACCTCAGCATAGAATCCAATGGAGCCTGGTGGAGTTATTAACAGGGAAACATCCTTAGATCTCCTAGATGAACATGCAATGCCTAATTTTGCCATTTTGTTCGAAATAAATAAGAATCCATTGATTTCCCATAGCGATACGGGTCGGGAGCCGCCCCGTCCAGCCATTCCATGTTCGATGAGTATTTGACCTAGTTCTTCCATCCGGGCACCTCCTCGCTTCGTCAACAAGACGAAATGGCCTTGTACCAGGCCGTGTGCGTTTGATCGCTATGGAAAATCAATGGATTCTTATTTATTTAGAAGAAAATGGATAAAAATGTAGGCTAAAACCAACTAGAGATCGTATATTTGGCGATGCTAGAAGTACAGGACTTGACGTGCTTGGATTATACCAGAAAAATGTGTGTAAAGGTGGAGGTATGTCGGGCAGAGTGACAACATGGCCAAGACGGCTTGGCAAACCGAGCGGATCGCATGCACTTACAAAATGTCTTCTCATGGATTAATTCTGGGGTTATAAGGTAAGAAATTAATATATAATGGATGAATAAGTGCGATAAACGCATTAATGCATTGATATTCTAGAATATTTCAAGCAAACCTCACCTTGTCCTAGAATATCAATACATTACTAGCTTAATATTGTCATGTAGAACCTCCTTAGAGGCACATGTCATGTTTTTTACCATTATCAAAAAGTGCCCCCTCAATTTTTACCCCCTCCCTCCCAAACATAACCATGCAATGACAGTATATAGTGTTATACAATAATAGTGTTATACTTTAATAAGATAAGACGCCCCGGTCTGTGTAACTGGATGTTTACAAACTCTGGGCACCTCCCCCCTGCCCACTCTCCCATGATGACCTATGAGTTGACAGGGGGAAGGGGGTATTATGCTCTATTCTACTTACATCTATGCACCATAGTCATTCTACATTTGGAATAAATACTTAATTTAATTATATAATCATTCATGAATTTCTGATAAATACTTGTATCATTTTAGCTGATCTTTATAAAATCCCCTGGAGTTTATATATACAGTATTGAGACACAGCCCCTCCCCACTGAATTACCCGGTCAGTGGGCGTTGGTTCTATATTAATCCACCAGAGGGAGGATTAGCTAGTCTTTACCTGTGGCACGGCTCCACTCACAGTTGATTTTGAACTTTACTGTTTTGTTTGTAATAAGGGGCATGCATAGCCAGCCAGATGCGTAGGCACCAATAATGTATTGTTTCTCATTTATTATCTTTTGTAAGGTATATCATTCTATATGATTTCTGCTAGAATGGTGAATAAGATAGAGCTGAGATACATAGGGCATGAAAGAGTGCAATAGAAGCAATATCACATTGTCTCCCTATACAATTGTTGCATTTGCTATATATCCCAAATACTAAAAAATTTAAGAAGCCACTATTTATTTGAATCTGACAGAGCCATGATTGTGCTAGTCTAAGTATGTCCTGAAAGCCAAACAGTAGCACACCCATCCATGGTGCAAGTAGACCTGGGATCAAATTATAGATGAAATTTGCTTTTCAAAGTAGACAGCTATTAGGGATATAAGAACAGTTCTATCTATATATATATGCAGCCGTTCAGTCTGCATCATTAATTTATGCATGTGGACATTTAAACCCAGGCGATCTATAGATCTATTTAAGGAAAGATAATTCCCATGGGAGGAGGAGCAATACCCCATACATGTTAATTTGGGGAAGCCGTTAAGTGTGAAGAGGGCAGAGATCCTCCTGGGTACCTAAAAATTCAGTCCATTGCAGCTTGATTGTTGTGAGGTTGAGGAACATAGGTGTGTTTTTCCCTTTGCAATACATTTCCAGGATATCTGGCAGTTCTGGGGTTAAGAACTGCATGCATATGGTCTCAATCCATTCTTGGGAAACCGGCAATTATTTTGGCATCCCATCTGTGTGATATGAATGGAATATGGCAGATAAGGGAAGGGGGGAGGTGGTGTCTTCCCCCTTGCTCATCTTTCAGGAAATCATGGTCTCAGAACAGGTCAAGTAGGTACAAAAGTATATGCATCTAGGAATATTATGCAACATATATAGAGAGACACTCTGTTTGCTTTCTATTGTAACACATGGGATATATGCAGGGCTGGATGGGGGTGGAGGGGGGCAGTTGGGGGGAGTTGACTGGGGAGGGCGAGTGTGAGAAAGGGTGAGCAGGAAGCCTCTAAGGAGGTATTTACAGACTTCTTTGATGCAAATTGGATGTACTGAGGCTGTATAACAAATGGGGTGCATAAGAGCAAATGCCTGCAAAATACCTGGTTTATCGCTTTTTTAACAACCCCCTCCCGGAGGCAGGTTAAACCCTTATAAACACAACAGTATGGCTTCTAATGGTCTTTTTAGGTCCCTAACAAGCATTTCCAACCAGATTCATAACCCATCATGAGATTTTTAAGGATTCAAACAAACTCAATTTGGGCTATATTTTCAATATATCGGCGAACCCCCCTGGGGTGTCAAAGGGGGGGGGGGGGTTCAACAAATTATTTCCCATGTTTTTGGACCCAAATGCATAGTTTGAGCTGGTACCCGAAGAAAAGTAGATTTATGACCCCTCCCCGATGAGTTCACAGCTCTGCTCAGTGTACATGACTGAAATGTGTAAATTTTTCTTTTCAACGGGCAAAACATGATTACAAAGGCCGGGCAACAATATCATCCACTGGGCAGAACATTTTCTTTTCTTCTGTGCCCACTGGACATAGCAATATCCTGAGCAGTAAAGGTTAGAATAGCTGCTTTATTTCACCCTCCCATTGTGCTAACTGACCTTATTTTATGTGAATAACTTCTTCCCGTAGAGATAGCATTGCGCGGCCGATCGCCACACCCCCAGTGGCGTAACGTGTGTCGATCCACCACAGCGGCCGTTCCAGTACCGTAGCCTCGTTCTGGGTGCGTGTAAACATTCAAAATGGCGGACCGCCGCTTGAACGGGGCAATACGGTAACGGATTTTGAGAATTTTTTCTTATTTAAACCTCTAAAAACATAAAATAAATATAGAACTAAACTCCCCTGGTATCCTCAGTGGCCTATCCACCCCTCGGGAGTTGTCTCCCCCTCGGGCTAACGCCCTCGGGGGAGACAACTCCCTCGTGGTGGATCGACCACCTCGTACACCACGGTCATTTAGTTCTATCTATTTACCTGTCACAAGTAGGAAGGAGTAGTGATTCTGTGTCAGAGATAAACTGCCTCTCAGCAACATGAAGGGATCCCAGTTTCCAACACGTTTGTACATGCTCAAATAAGCCCTTGTTTTCTTTGAAAAAGCTTCCCATACACTTGCACATCCCTTCCATATCTGGAATTGTATGGAAACTGAATGTTGATTTGTTCAGCTCATCTAATGGCTTGTCAGTATTAATAGTTCTAGATATGATATCCCTGGCCTCAGTAATCCATGTACATGCATGAGACGATTTACCTCTCAGTTCATGGCTTGCCATACAGTCAGACCTACACTGTAGTACCATTGTGGCATTGATAAGGGTGACCACATCACTGGACCGCGCATTGATACCAAGTTGTGCAGCTGTAAACTGTGCCACGGAATTTAGGTCAGTCCTACTGGCAACCCATAAAGGCCACAGACTGTCCCTAAAATGTTCTATTCCTGCCACAGCCATTGCTGCATCAAATTCCTGCAGGCGAGCATGAGGCCAGACCCAGAAATAGTCTTTTCCATGTTTGACTGATGATGTGCAATGTTCTTGAAGTAGAACCATTGCTGGGGAGTTGACATCTATGGCCAGACTGTCAAGATCAGACTTTCTGCATTTGGTTCTTTTAACCATTAACATACGTGCAGCTAGGGTGTGGATTTTATCTAACTCCCTGGCTATTCTCTCAGGGATAACCCTGGGACTACATCTGTCTCTAAATTCTAGCTCCCTCTCTATCATCCTGTGTTCCCTCATGGAATAAAGTTCCACTTCTGTTAATGTTTCCAGTTGAGAATGGTCAACTTCAACTGATGAATAAAATAGACAGGCCAGGGTCAGATTCAGTGGGTTCAACTCAAACACTGGTTTTCCTCTGATAGAACTAAGAAAAGCTTCTTTGCCAGCAGAATTTGTGGCCTTGAAGAACCTCTTCACAAACTGAGCACTGTCTCTGTGAGTGAATCCTTTGACTTCAACACACCGAGTGAAAGACGACTGAAATGTCTGAGTTAAACAAGGATGGTTCTTTCTTGTTGTAAGGAGGACATTGACGGCTCTATTTCTGACCATTTGTTTGATATCTCTGATGACAACATCATTCTGAAACTGGTCTAAGGCTTCCACAATAACCAGGACAGTTTCTGGTTCATCTTTATACAGGTCCAAGATCAGGTCTTTGTGAAGTTCCTTTCCTGGTATTGAGTTCCTTAGGGTCTGCTGTAGTGAACCTTCCTCATCTGTGGGCTGTACCAATAGTACAGCCTTTATCTTAGACCAGAATGGACCATTGTCTTGTTGACCTTTTGCCCATAGAAGAGCGACCCGTTGTGCCTGCATGCTTTTCCCTGTTCCGGCCTCTCCGATTAAAAGCATTTGTACTAGACCTCTTTCACTAAGGATGTCATTTTCAGATATTGTCCTAGAAGTATATGAGAAGTATATGAGCATAAATAATATATAATTGTGCTAATCAAATATGTTCTTGTTGGCTAATAAAAGTTTAAAAAACGTTTACTTTTACAAATTGGTCTGGAAATCAAGAGGAAGAGAAATAAAATTAACTGAATAGATTAATGGGAATAGCTTTGTTCCATGGAGAGATATTGTATCCATTTTCTATATGAGCTATCCCACTCTGAAAATCAAATGATAAGAAAAAAATCCATTTAAATGAAGTATCTGATGCAATCCCCAAACTGTGGGTGGTGCTTATATGAAGAATTTTATATTATGTTATGGTTTGTTCTACTAGTTTGGTGTGGTTTGAGTCTTGTGATTAGGAAAGAAAGGAAAAGACAGTGATTCGAGTGTATGCCAACAGTTTTATTCCTGCACAGCAGCTACCCGGAAGGTGTAGGTGGGGCAGCTAAAACTTTACAAATATATCTATTTAGCACGGAGGCCTGGAGGGCCTCTGACATAGCGACTGAGCCAAGGGCTTTATCAAGGAACCCGAGTGTTTGTCGCCAGATGTCCCATGGGTCCGGACCAGTGCTGCCACCTATCCGAAACCCTAGGAACATCCAGCAACAGGACTCACCCACCATGCCAGACGACACCTTATTACAATACCTCTTAATGGTATACCTCTACACTACTCCCCCAGACAATAGGTAGGAGTTATAACTATTAGATATTATATAGGGATAACATGTACATTATGTCTACCCGATTAATAGAGATAAAATGAACAAGTAACTAATGGATATGTCATGCAACGAGGGGGGCGAAGCCCCCCGAGTTGCTTGTTATTGTTGGATAACAGTCACAAGTCATGACATATCCATTAACTACTTATTTTATTACGCGACCAGCGCCTACAGCACTGTGATAATGGACGAAAAGTTAACAAAACCCCGAGCGATTTTCTTTCTTTAGAAGGTCTTATTTATAAATACTTCTTGTAGCATCATATTTTGAAACCCTCTTGCAGAGAATGTCATATGCATAGAACTAAAGGAATAATAGAAATTATGGATAATTATCTTTAAGCTTTTACTAATCACGCCATCAATACTACATCCGTTTTGACAGTTCTGGTGGCCAGCATTTGAGGGCCGAGGTATATTATATATGGTAGTTTAATAATCAATAGATAATCAATAAAAAATTAATAAATGCAAGTTGAAAACAAAAGTTGTTCCCTATCCCCAGGACTCGAAGCCTGTTGGTTTGGTTTGGACGCTAACCACTAGACCACCGCGTCTCTCACCTTGGCGCCCGTCCCAGCTTGGCTTGCCTTGAACGCGTCCCGCGGTTATGTATACACGATCGGTACACACACCTCGGCGCCCGGCTCGGCTTGCTTTGGTTTGATTGTGTCC
Organism: Acholoe squamosa; assembly: GCA_949317995.1. Lineage (NCBI taxonomy): Eukaryota > Metazoa > Annelida > Polychaeta > Phyllodocida > Polynoidae > Acholoe > Acholoe squamosa. Next base: position 77,708,349 of record OX439046.1, on the reverse strand, counting down.
CGCGTCTCGCGTCATCGCCGTTATGCAAGCAGTAGCAAAAAATAATATACGCCCAGACTGGGACTTGTCCCGTCTACCTCTACAATCTAACCAAGCAAACACATACCTTTTCCGTCAGTCCCTGTGGCACAATGTATAGGGAGTTCGATTTGGGATGTGAGACTGCAGGTTCGACCCCTACCCTGGCATTGAAAAAATTCGTAGATTTTAACATGTAACATATGACATGTAAGGACATGTAAGGTGTGCAGGTTATCCATGGATAACCACACTGGGTGCCTGTTATCCTTGGATAACCACACACCTTACAAAAGTCATGTTGCATGCATCATGCCATGCAATATCGACAGGTATGTGCATGAGAATATCCAGGAAAAGCACTCAGAATCCCAGAAATCGTGTAATAACTACAAATAATAACAACCGTATGTCAAAGTTTTAAATTATTAAACACATTTGAAAGTAGTATAGAGTTACGAATAGTCATAGCGTAAGTCGATATGATACGACAGTATTAGTCGCTTATCAGATATTTGTAACGATCTGATAATTTTGAATAATCCAAACAAAAATGGATTAATGCGTTCATTATTAGACAACAAACTATGACATAATTGTAGTCTTGAAAAAGACTCTAAACGTAACACTATTAAATAATGATACCTTTGATAGATATTAGTTTGCAAACAGAAATGTTCAGTTTGAAACTGCAATGATAAACCCATACACTCGAAAAGAAAAAAAATTCCAACATATCATACTTCCATCTGATCAACTATCACTAGCACCAGATCAATACTTTTATACAATTTTATGTCATAAATTGATAAATATGACATTCTGGTGTGTAAGAACTAGAACCATACATTTTATCAGATCCTATAATGTCATGAGACTTTATACAAATAGTATGGATCTGATTACTTTTATAAACCCGTAAGCTAAAGAGCATATAAACCTTCTATAGGTATACACTGGTTCTATATGAAAGATAGTTAATAATATATTGATATGTTGATGTAATTACAAATGCAATCGTATGAATATATATATATATATATATATATTAATATATATATATATATATATATATATAACAATGATAAATCTTCTTATGTTGTCTAGGTGCTGTCCTGATGTGGACGTAATACGTCCTGAACTTGGTTAACAAAAACTCCAATTGTGGTCAGCTAACCACAGGGTGGAAGTGCTAGTCTCTAGATATCCTTTGCATATATATATATATATATATATATATATATATATATATATATACATATATTTATATAAAACACAGGAGTTGAAATAGGGCAGCTACCCTTAATCCTCTAGAAGCCTTGTACTTATAATCCGGCTGGTGTAGATATATGACGAGGGCCAGCTAGCCCCTTGTAGCCTGTAGTGCTAGTCTATTCTGGTCTTATGTACATCATTTAGTGTAGTAAGTTAATAGTCCAAAGCGTATATCCGGAAGTGTAGGCACAAAATGGTATTCGGCTATAACATAGCAGAATAATAGGTACATCCATCGGGGTGTAAATCAGGAATAGGTGGCTCAGGCACGGGCACGTAAATCCACATCAGACAGCATCAGGAACATTATAGATATCTATTTGGATTTGTTATTATATAAACTGAAAACATGTACACCAGAAAGTATGCATAGTGAAACATATTCTGATAAGACTACCTCTGGTTATAAAGGAACCCGGAACACACCAAGGGCAGTTAGTGTCTAACCGACACATAAACATCAGAATGTAGGTGTTACTCTATAAGGTATACTCTATAGCATAAGTACATTCTGTAAACACTAAATCTGGTCATAAAAAGGGACCCGGATCACACTAAGTGCTTTTCCACTCTGAACACTTTCATGAACTTGGTGTTCAGGTTTGTGTTCCTCTGAATTTCTTCACTTACATGTTTTCTAATACATGCCTGTTCCTTTGCAACTATAGCTTCTTCCTCCCGGGCCTTGAACTCGGTCCGGATCTGAGATTCCAGACGCTCCTTTTCAGCATCGCCTACCTCTTTCGTGCATAGAAGAGACCCTGATGGAATTCTGTGGCTCTCTCCTTGACACATTTCTCTCAGTGGGTGTAGATGGCCTTTTGGACATCTGCCTCCCCCTGGCAAAATTTATCAAACCAGATTTCAGCCCTACCTGTTTTAATGGGAATGACGTCATCTGGTTTAATGGGTTGTGCAACTTCCTTAGGGGGCGTTGCTACACCGGTGCAGTTCCTCTGGATGGTGGACTTCCAGACATGGGATTTGTACCCAGCTGTGGTGGTACCATAGGGACACAGTAACCGGGTGGCAGATTTTGTTTAAGTCCCATGTTCAGGTACATTTGTATCTGATCAGGGGTCGCTAGCGGCTGCAGATCGGGCAGCGGCAGGTGCTGGGGCCTTCTTGGATACAAGCCGACCCCCCTTTCCAATGACTAAGGTCTGACTCTCAGGTCCAGGACCCTGAGGCATTGCAGGGAAGCTCTGTTTATCAAGCTTCCCAGGCTTAGCAGCTGCTTTCGCATAGCCGGCAGATCCAGGCTTCTTGAAAACAAGCAAGCTCTGGTTCTGCTCATAGGGTGACGTGCAAGAGGAGATCTGGAATGCTCCTCCGACCGAGACTGTTTGTTTCCTTGACCATTACCAGGACCACCCCAGTTCTGGTCTCTCCTATTTCTTTCTCTGGCACGCTTCCCCTCTTTACCAGATTCCTCGCACTGCTGCCATAGGCTTTCATGCATAACCAGCTTGCCCTTCCCTGGAGTCAGGATAATCTTAGCTCTCAGTTTCGAATCCTTGGATTTTGGAACCTCACAGAGGACTTGGTCCCCTGGACAAACTTTAGTGCAAGCATCTGCACTGATGATATCAAAATCCTTCATGAGTTCCTGATGCAACTCCATGATCCAGTTGCGAGCTGTTTCCAGACCTCTGGAATGTCCCTTCTCGTCTTGCCAGATCACTACACCGGTTGTAGACCACCTTTATAGTGCACTTCTTACCGTTCTTACCATCACTCTGGTCGCAAATGTACACAGGGTGATGGTGAAAATGGGTTTCCAGTAGGCCTTACTCGGATTAGGATCTTCACCTGTAAGACGCATCCAATCCTCATCATCAGATTCCCTGTTCTTATTAACAGGTTTGGGGCAAGCATATAGTGGAACCATCCTTCTTTACTCCATTAGCACAGTCCTGAAAGCATGTAGGCACCCGGGTCTTGAATCCTGATTTGGCCTTTTTTCCAACGCTCGGCCTCCGTCTGAGCAGATGGGGTACTTTTCTCATTGTACTCGACAGAAGACTCGTCCAAAGATTCCTCGTCGGATGAGTCCACTTCCATGGTGGCATCTGGCTGGTTACTAGTACTAGGTGTACTCAATTTCTGTTCCGCTTTGGCAGAATCCGGTAGGTGTTTAAGCCTATGAGAAGCAGAGCTCCTGTTCTTGGAGACCTGCCAATCCTCGTCATCAGAACCCGTACCCTTAGCTTCAGATTTCGGGTGTGTCCAGATTCGCTGGTATTCCAGCAGCAGCACTAGCATTGGGTTTGGAGACATCCGGACCCCTGCTATCCAGCTCCAATTCAGGTATTGGAGGAGCACTTCTCTCTCTTATCTTCCAATCCATCTCAATCACTTTCCTCAGCTGTCATACGTCGTTGCACGATCATGTGAATGGCTGCATGTCGATCAAGAGTTAGGATAGAGGAATTCCTAACCCGGGTAATCTCCGCTTCTACGATGTAGTAGCCGTCATCCCACTTTTCAAAATTTGTAGCGCCATCACGAAACTCCTTCAGGCCTCAGGAGTCAAAAAAACAACCCACCCGGTTAACATTCTCACGTGTAACATGCCACTGGGACTTATCTGGTTTAGGATAGGCTCCCAGCTCGAAGGCTCAGTTAGCAGAGTACACTGCCTCATAGAACTCCATGTTAACCATCAGACCCCACTGGAACCAAGTCCAGTTCGTAAGCCACTCCAGTTGAGTCCTCTCGAGTTGATGCGGGTGCATTACGTCCTCGATTGCATGGCGTACCGAAGGTCCAACTGGATTGGCTTCCCTTCAGAATCCACCTGTAATTCGGGATGGACAGGTACCTTTCATCATAGTAAGCTGGAAAAGGATTATCCTCGATCAGGTCTGTCTCCTTTTTCTGATGGTCTTTGGATCCGTCTACCTGAGTAGTGTCGGATCCAGAAGCACCTTGTGTCTCTTCGATTAGTTTTGAAGTGTCATCAGCCTCCTCATCCAGAAGTGGTTCATTCAATGAGAATGAGGCCAGCTTGTCCTCGAATGACTGGTCGGTGGTTTCATCCTCCTCCATCAGGTAATTCTCCGCCTGTGTCACAGGTGATAATGCTTCCTGGTCCTGGAGTGCATCAGCTGTTGGAGTCAACCTATCCGGGTCGCCAGATAGCTTGGCTGCAGTTATGGATTCCTCAGCCATGACTGAAGGAATCTAATTTGGGAGTCTAAATAACTCCTTTCCTGACTTAACGGCATCAGGGGCCGACAGGGAGCGGAGCCGCCTTACTAAGAACCAACTCTGCGGTTTACAACACCTTTTAGTAGCAAATCAGAGGACAGACGAAAAGCTTGTCCACCTCAATCAACTACCAAAAAACAATATGGCGACACGCCAGGTTCCGTGACCTCATATCCACGCTCGCAAGCGGGGTCACGAGAGGTCATCTGAGACTGGACGCGATGACGTCACACTGTAAAGCACATGCTACTGACGGAACATAAACAAACTCATGCTGTCAACTCGTCTAGGGATTTGAGTGGAGATTATGGAAGCTCTAGCTAATCCACCGGATTATCCGTCCACTACCCACTGGTACATCATACAGCAACGACAACTATACCTTCATACCATCATACAGGTGTTATTGTGAGCAGTTGTATTTAACCCACTGATGATATCTACTCCAACTCGAGCAAATCTTACTCCAAACAACTCGTGGGATAGGGGAAGTTTACCCATTCCTGGTCTGGGTTTGTTTTTACAACAATCCGGGCAGGTAATGATCCATTTTAACATGTCCTGTGACATGACGGGCCAATATTATTTTTTTGGAAAGATGCGCTAATGAGCACTTTCTTCATAACATCTCACCTCATAGCATGTGGAATAACCACTTGCAGGAGTTTCTCACCATTATTACATGGCTTTTAACGGTATAACATGCCCTTCTGGACTTCAAGCTTGGCCCATTGAGCAAGAAACCTTCTCATTTCTCAGTTTTCCAGGGAGACCACGGGTCTGGCTGGACGTATATCGTTTGGTACTATTTGCAGCAGCTTAGCAGTTATCAAGTCAGTTTCTTGGAACTGTCGTATGGTATCCATAGACCATTCTAATATGCTGGCAGTCCGGGTTTCGAAAGGTATTATAATCCCAGCCAAAAACCACTGTATGAGCCGCACAGTCAGTACAATCCGGATTGTCACATTTCTGAATTGGTATCCGGAACAAGGCATCTGTATTAATATGCTTCACTCCGGGTCTATGCTGAATCTGGTGATGTTCCAGTCTGTATTCAGACAGATAGGCCAGCCATCGGCCTAACATACCTTCATCATCTCGGAAGTTCAATAGCCATCTCAAAGAAGAATGATCCATCCGTAACATAAAATCAGTTACCCACAAGAAATGTTTGAACTACTACTGCTAACAGCTCTCGCTTAGTTGTGCAATAGTTGCATTGAGTTCTGCTAAATGTATTGCTAGCAAAGGCTATTGGTACTTCTACTCCATTCTGGACCTGGGATAGAGCAGCACCAATGCTATCATTACTAGCATCTGTATCCAGTATGAAATGATCCGTTTCATTGGGATATTGGGTCTACTTCAATTCATAACTGATTCTATTTAATCCCATCATCTGCAATGATGTGGCCTAACTAATTTATAGACTGTTTAAACAGATGGCATTTCTTAGGCTTCAGTTTGAGACCATTAGAAATAATCCAATCCAACACAAACTTGAGGGAACATTCCTCAAATGTTTTTTTCCGAATACTATCACATCATCAAGGTATACTAGACATCTTTTCCACAATAGGTCACTCAAAAGAGTTTCCATCATTGCTTCAAATGTTGCAGGTGCGTTACATAAGCTAAAGGGCATCACTTTGTATTCAAACAATCCGATATGACTTGAGAACTACTACCTCCTAGTGAGTCTATTGTCTCATCTATTCAAGGCAATGGACACAAATTCTTTTTCATTACCCCATTTAACTTTCTATAATCTATACAGAATTGTATGGCACCATCTTTTTTGGTTACCATATACACTAGACTACTCCATGGATTGTTAGACGGGACTATTACTCTCTGTTCCAACATCTTATTGATCTCATCTTCAGCCACACATTTCTTGGCCAAAGGTAACCGTCAATAGGGAATCTCAAAAGGTTCTGCATGTCCAGTATCTATACTATGCACTTCCCTGGTAGTTTTACCTGGGGGCTCACCAGGTTTGGCAAAGGCAGCCTTATATTGCTGGAGCAGTCCAAGTAATTCTTTCTTGTGTTCTGGATCCTCTAACGGAGTATCTTCATATAACTTCAGTAAGTCATCTGAGATATCTTCCGCATCCGGTACTTTAGGCAATTTAAAATTACTGTTTGTAACTGTTTCCGAAAGTATAACACTCCCAAAGACATGTCCTTTCTTCAAGTAGATAGGCGTATTTCCCATATTGGAAACCGGTACTACTGCCCAGGACACATTTGCTACCATCGTGTCCATTGAAGTTAATCTGATACTAGACAGGGTAACTACATTACTGCGGCCTTATTCCGCATAACCGGATTGCTCCTTAAGAGCACATCACAGGCTACCCCTGCAGGGATCTGGACAGTGTATACCACACTCGACATACTACTTGTCTCAGTACACATCGCACCTTTACAGGATATGGGTATTTTACTCTCCCGATTGTGGTTCCAATACCACACCATACAGGGAGACAAAATCCAACCCAAGTATCCTCTCATCTGATATGTCAGCAACAGTGGCACTCATGACATAGTCATGCATTCCGTCCAATTGCAACTTTACACAAGTTCTACCATACGTTTGCATTATACTGCCATCAGTCATCTGGGCACTTCCTCCCGTTAAGAGGGTATCATGCTCATCCGGAATAAGATCGTAGAATTTCTTGGAGACACAGGAGTGGCTAGCACCTGTATCAACGAGAAACTCAGCAGCTCTTCCGTTAACAGTAAGGCAAACATACCACCGCATTCCATTTAGAAGGGAAGGCGTGTCCATGACGATAGGAATGTCATTGTTCACACCAGGAGTCAATTCACATCCTTTTAGGAATTCTAGACAAGGATGACCCGGGGGTAGGTGGGCACTACTAACCCTGGCTAACTCGTAGCTGCCTACCTCTTCACAGATATTAGGGTTTCCCCTGTGCTCCCAGGGCACCTGGTATGTCGGGTTCCCTAACCTTCGGGCTACTTCCGACCATGCCGGTGCTAGGCGAATCTGCTCCTATATGCAAACTTTCATCACGGATGGTGATATCATGGCAAGAATTGTCATAGGGATCCCCGTGCCTCCCCGTGGAGGGATCCCTACTTAGTTTTCCTCAGTATTTACACCAGAGAAACTTCCCTGCCCCCTTGGAACAGGTTTTTCGGCTGTATATTTAGCAGCATAGTGTCCTAAGGTCTGGCACCTAAAACATCTTCTCTGGGATTTATGCACTCGGGGCCTCCTCAGAGCATCTGTTAATTGTGCGACTAATGTCTCTACCAAATCAATAAGGGCAGCTGAAGCCACCACTGTGGGTGTGGTAGGAGTGGCATTATGACTTACCGGGGGTAGACTGACTACAGTCTTTTCCGGCTACATGCACTGAGCCAATATATTCCCCATTGTAAACGGAAACATATTCCTCATCAGGATCAACATCCTGAAGCTCCACAGTGGCCAATTGGAATGGTTCAGGAACCATTGCAGAGCTCTCTCCATATTGAGTGTAGTCATGTGCCCAGTTCGGGCGAGCTTTTGACAGTAAATCAAAAGACCTTATGAGACTCCTTGGGTTTCTGGGTCCTCTTTTTAAAGCTAACCCATGGATCTTCTCTTACGATAGAGCCAAACAGGTATGCGGCACATTCAACCAATTGGTCATAGGTACCGGATATTCCATACGCAGCTCTCCATTGATTAAGAGCTACCTTTCCACCTTTATTTAACCAACAAATTAGGTACGGCAAAGCTTCTACTTTCGTCCAGCCACTACAGTTGACTTCATCAACGAATACCTGATACCTATCCTTCCATGGATCATTTGAGTCATAAGGATGTGGTATCCTTGCCTGCCTACGGGCTGGGTTATTACACCCTCGTAGCCTATCAGCCTCTCGCATGCTCCAGTCCATGAATTCCATGCCATCTGCACCTTTCCGGTAGCAGTCAATGCCCAAATTTTGGATATATTGGCTCCTATCAAAGATGCTTTGCATCCCTGCTGGCATGGATGTCCTGCGATTAGGTTTCCTGCTGCCCCCTCCAGATCCGGTTCCTCCTGATCCGTATCTGCCTGGGGCTCCTCTGGAACTGCCCCCTGGAGGTCCATTACCGATGGGTCCCAAATGACCCCCAGAAGATTCTCCAGCAGCACCAGAGTTTCCTGCTGATCCTGTCGGCATGTACCTCTGATTGGAACCATTCTGATTCCTTCCCAGGGCAGAATTATTCCCTGGATAAGAGAATCCGTTTCTCCCAGAATAATAATTATTCTGGTCATATCCGGAATAAGTTCCTCCAGAACTTCCGGATATTCTGCTAGATTCTGGTTTGGGAATATAGGTCTTCTGTGCTAAATTCCCTCTTAGTCCAAAGGGTGCTTGTGCTCCAGGTGCCTGGGATATGGTTATAGGCTGCAAACCCAGCACGGGTTGCATTGGTACCAAACCAGGAGCTAATCCTGTTACCGGTAGTCTACTCAGGCCGAGGTTGGGCTGAGGCATCCTTGGTCCAGCTGGAGTGCTATGCCCAGGATGAGCAAAGTAAGAGGGTGCATAAGCAGGTCTCTTATTGGTCCTGTTACACGAGATACGGGTGGCTGTGATACACTAGGTGTATTCAATACAGCGGACGCATCAGTCTGAGTTGGATTAATTTTATGACTCAGATCGGGTACCGCCGGTGCTCGTCCTACTAGTGGATCCTGTCTCGGATTCACAGGTACAGGATCACTACTGATGGGAGTATGGATGGATTTGACAGTTGTAGTAAACACCAGAATTCATGTTTTTATCTGCACCCTCATTAACAAACGGATTATATCTGATGGGTGTAACACTCTGTGACTGGTTTTTGTTCTTTACCATTTCAGAAACCACCTCTGGGTCTATATTACCTATAGACTTTTGTGCGGTTTCTATATATTTATCTAGAGTTACAGCAGTATTTTGCAAATCCTGTAACTCTTTAGTCAGGGTTTCTCTATCCTCTTTAAGTTGTCTATTATATGCCATAATACCCATTGTCTTATTATCTTGAGCTTGCTTGCTACATTGGAGTTTCAAGTTTTCTAATTCATTTCGGTAGTGACATACCTCAGCTTCATAATTGACTTTATCACGGCAAAGCTGATCGTTCGTATCAATATAAGTTTGAATACGATTGTGTCGATTATCATACTCCTTATTAAATGATTTTCTCATTTCTTGGAGTTTTATTTCTTCATCATGTAATTCCTTAATATGTTCCTTCTTCTTGGATTCAAATTCAGCTTGTATACCAACAATATCATCCTCAAGCTGTTCTTTTTCGGAAACAACTTCTTTCGCTTTGACCAAGACATTCAGAGTCTCATTCAAAGTTACATAATTGTCATTTAGCAAGAAGACATCCAGGTGTCTGAATTCTCCATCAATGGCGCTGTAATCCCAAATAGGTAAACCTGCTCTAGGCACACTATATGGTAATTCCCCAAATGTTGCTCTTTTTGGTATTGGAGCTGGATGTTCTGGATTAGTACTACCACCAATTTCGAACATCAAATTACTTAATTCCTCAGCAAGTGAGTGTTGGCCTATTAAGGTACTCCTTCTCTGTATGGATTGTTCTCTATGTACAGAGTCAGGGATATTTTCCTCACTATCCGAAGTATATTGAGGTCCGGGTTCCCTCCAGGATCTAGTAATTACATCCTGAGGGTTCAAATGGGTCTGGACAGATAATTTCCTATTTCCATTATCTTGGGCAATCGTCTGTCCATCAGGGTTAGTTTCCTTAAGGTCATCTAACCTATGAACTAGCCATTCTGACGTTATAACGTCCGGGCTATACACCAGAATTTAACTTGCCACGGCACCAATGTAATGGTTTGTTCTACCAGTTTGATGTGGTTTGAGTCTTGTGATAAGGAAAGAAAGGACAAGACAGTGATTCAAGTGTATGCCAATGGTTTTATTCCGGCTACGCGGAAGGTGTAGGTGGGGCAGCTAACCTTCTACATATGTGGATCAACACGGTAAAAGTTATGCCCGCGTAACCCCTCACGGGTGTACCTTTTACTGTGTTGATCCACATATATATCTATTTAGCACGGAGGCCTGGAGGGCCTCTGACATAGCGACTGAGCCCAGGGCTTTATATAGAAACCCGAGTGTTTTTCGCCAGATGTCCCATGGGTCTGGACCAGTGCTGCCACCTATCCGAAACCCTAGGAACATCCAGCAACAGGACTCACCCACCATGCCTCTAAAATTATATATACAATGCATTCTTTGAACCAAGATTCATTATCATTGCATAAAGTACCTGGTTTTGCCCATTACCACCTCAGCTAGATCTAGGGAGGTGTAGACATCTTGGAAGTCATAGCCCTCATACAAACTCGATGAGAAAACTTTGCTGCAATATTTTCTTCTTAGCTGCATGAGTGCTTCATTCAGCTGTGGATTTATAATGGCAGGTCCTGAAATAAAAGAGGCACTAGATTGAATCATATCTTCTTAGATTAAATCCTAAACATAGGCTGAGTTTATAGAATCATCCTGAAGTCAGGGTGTGGCTTATACACAGAGTTTCACTGGAGTAGACGACGGTCATGAATGGGGACCATTACTTACCATATGCATAGTCAGAATCAATAAACCAGATATTTTCAAATATTGTAAATTATTTATTGTTTAAACATGTGTTTCAGACTTGAGATGTCCAAAATTATCACTGGTCTAATATATCTAATATGGCGGTACCAAGCATATAGCTGAGGTCTGAACTAAAGAACCATGTCTGAGTGGTATATTTATAAGCTGCCATCACTGCACTAGAGGGGGAGATCTGAGTGGTATATTTATAAGCTGCCATCACTGCACTAGAGGGGGAGATCTGAGTGGTATATTTATAAGCTGCCATCACTGCACTAGAGGGGGAGATCTGAGTGGTATATTTATAAGCTGCCATCACTGCACTAGAGGGGGAGATCTGAGTGGTATATTTATAAGCTGCCATCACTGCACTAGAGGGGGAGATCTGAGTGGTATATTTATAAGCTGCCATCACTGCACTAGAGGGGGAGATCTGAGTGGTATATTTATAAGCTGCCATCACTGCACTAGAGGGGGAGATCTGAGTGGTATATTTATAAGCTGCCATCACTGCACTAGAGGGGGAGATCTGAGTGGTATATTTATAAGCTGCCATCACTGCACTAGAGGGGGAGATCTGAGTGGTATATTTATAAGCTGCCATCACTGCACTAGAGGGGGAGATTTGCCCCTACTTTGGTAGTGGTACTTCTCTGAGCTGAAGGTTTTAAATGATATACTAGACTGCTAGATACATAAGCAAATGTCAACGACCATTGAATATTTTTGCATCGTATTCCCCGAAGTGAGTCTGCCGTATTCAACGAGGCCTTATAGGCCGAGTTGAATGCGGACAGACTCACCAAGGGGAATACGATGCAAAAATATTCCATGGGAGTTGACATTTGCATTTATGTCATGGCCCTACGGGGTTAATTTGCTTTAAAATAGAGAAACACAGCTCAGATCTGTTCAGAATCCAAGATGGCGGACACCCATTGAATACGGCCACATTGTATTCCATCCCCCCCATTGAATACGGCATGTCTGGTACTATTCTATAGTAACGGTCGTATCTGCCATGACATAAACTGCAATACCACAGGGTCAGGGTATTGACCATTGAGCCAATAGGTTCAAACATGTTATTGTAGATAAATTCTGATTAAGTTCTCATCTGAAACCCCTTTTTGAGCCTGAATAATTTGATGTCCATACCGACACTTCTTTTGTTATGAGAGTAAGGGCTTGTAGGATGATATATTGTGTAAGCTTCATACTTGAGAGGGCAGTACGAGTAGTGTGGTCACTACCAGTAAGATCAGATTTCTGGCTGCTGCCGGGTGGTGGCAGCACTAGTTGTCTCCAGCTTCTTCATAGAGTTCAGTTCAGGAGTTAATCAAGCATTGACCACCGTCAAGGAGGGACCGACCTACTGAACTATTTTGGTACTATCATGTCAAACCTATCGAAATAAACCATGTGCTGATTGCACTTAAGTAAGATGCCTTGTCTGGTCTGGACATACACTCAAACTCAGATCAAAATATCGAACCATTACATACGCATATCATAAATAGTATTTTACCCATTTCGTTCAGCTTAAAGTTGGCAATGTCCTCCTTTATGATATTTGTAACAACTTTGGTCTGCTTGGCTTCAAGAAGTGACTGTATGAATCCATGATAATGCCGCATCGTGCCTTTGCGCAGTATTCCCAATAACTTGGACACCTTCACGGAATCAGGCCCTGCGGCAGACTGACGTGTAGCATTTAACATTATTTTAGATGCAACTTTTGGTTTGCAGCTTTCAGGGATTCATAGTATATATTTATATCAAGATGCAGAATATTGCTATAACATCGGTCAGAGCATGTGGTAAATGTAATCTGATTTATCAGTATTGAAAATAAGTAACAAGTCACATTACGCTAAGAACATGGAAGTATAATTACTGAGAAGTGAGTCTATATGCCACTATAATGTTATAACAAATTATGTGATTTAGAAACCAAGAAAAGACAGTAAATAGATTAACCTCAATGTCATTGACATCTGATTCAGGAATGGCGCCATGTTTTACCAAAAGAGTCCACAGTAAGTGAGAGGGTTGGATTCTTTGGATTAACTCAGGGGCTGTCTCTGTGAGAAGTTTCCTTTTTCCAACTGTGAGAAGAGGTGATGATGATTGGACCTGTACAGTGAGAAAAAATGAAATCTCTGCTAACTACAAATATAGATTTTGGGATAATATGACAGATATTTTATACTTATTGACACTTTAGATTGCACTTATAAATATTTGATGACACATGAAGTCTCTCATAATATGCTCAAAGACAGAAACCATATGATAAGAGCAAATTAGGAGAAAGCTTAATATATTTCATTTCCTTTGGAACTAAAATCTTCAAAATTGTTAAATAGAGTTCAATGATTCTATGTGTACCTGTTGTTTATCAGATGCAGTTGTTGACATGTCAGGCACGTTATCCTTTAGAAGGTCTGTGACGACGTTCCTCTGACCTGTTTCTGATAGTGCATAAAGGAAGCCGCGGTACGTCTTCTTGGTGCCCTGTACGAGATACCTAACTAGGCCTTGAACCTGTTGTGCATGTGAAGAATTGCCATCATCCTGAAACAAAAAAAGTAAAAAAGCAATGTTGGGTTACTATTCCACTGAACCATTATGTGTTGTATTAATTGTATTAGAAATAGCCGAACCAGCGTCTCTCAGTCAGAATAAAGTCCAGTGGTCTCATGTTTTACTATTGCACGTAAATATATCAGTGTGTCACCAGACAAACAAAGATGGTGCTCTGATGTCATCTGCCTGATGACCCTTTCTGATTTCCTGATCATGTAAACGCTGATCGTCGATTCCGCCATATATTATAAAAAGTGGAATTATGCAGACTTCACTCTACATTATTTGTGTAAATAGTTACCTTGAAGTCATCAACCTCAAAATGGGACAAAACATGGTTTTTCATCAAACTGTCCCAGAACTCTTCAGTTATCTTTATTTGCTGCATCAGTTCTGGCAGCTTGTCCTGGAGAGCCTGGCATTTCACCTCAAACACTTCCTCAAGACTGACTTTCAACTGCAATATTCAAAATATTGTTAAGTGAATTTTTTCCCCACCACCTTATACCAACCACTCCCTATCTCCCATCCCCTCGTTGTCAAAATATGATCACTGTCTTAATACTTATTGTCAGACTCTGCGCTCTCTCACTGGTCAAACATACCAATAGGTAACACTCTTGTAAATGTGATTAGAAGGGTGTGCTTCATAATCCAACATTAAATTAAATTTGTGACATATACTTGGAATAGGAACCTTAATACGCCCTGCAATTGGGTCCTTTTTGCAGATCGTGTCATAGAATTTTTGACAAGAGTTGAAGAATGATTTTTTCGTGTACAATATCATAGTGAAGAATACTGTTATATATCTCTGAAATACAAAACTAACTAATGTCTAGTTCATCTGATCACCACCAGAATATCAGCAAGTGCCATATTATATTCTTCATCTCATGTAACGTATGTATATGTAGGGCTCCTTCAGTCATACGTGACCTGAGGGAATGCTATCTCTTCTACCCCGGGTTCTGGAATTTGATACACCAGATAACCCTGTTCGCTATCAACTAACATTACAAATGATGTTCTAAAAGAAAGATTGAGACCTGGATTGATGCTGTTTGTTCTGCTGAAGGTTCTGGTAGTTTGTCGTTCAGTATGTTTGTTATTACATGTCCTTGTCCTGTATCAAATAAAGCCTGTAACAACCCGCTATATCTGGTGTCAGGTTTCTGCACCACATGGTTCAGTAACTCATAAAGCTGCACCTGGGGAGGGGCCGTTCCACCTCGCTGTAATCAATAGAATTAGGGTTAATTTTAACTAGATATACATCCAAACAACAGACATGTTAACAGGTACTCTTTCTAGTCTTTGCAGTGGGCTGTACAAAAGGTTTTCCCCATGCAAACCATTCGGTCCTGGATACTTTAAAATTCAGTAGGCTCAGATTGATTTTGGCAGGACCGAGTAACTCAAGATTATTATCAACAGGAAAGAAATAATGAAAAACGAGGGGTCATACATAAATGATGTAATTCAACTACACCAAATATCATCATGACAACATTCAGTGATCATATAATGCAATACAACACATTGTTGTTATCAGTGTAGTAGTTATATACTACAATATAACACTATGTTGTTATCAGTGTAGTAGTTATATACTACAATATAACACTATGTTGTTATCAGTGTAGTAGTTATATACTGCATTATAACATTGTTGTTATCAGTGTAGTAGTTATATACTGCAATATAACATTGTTGTTATCAGTGTAGTTGTTATATACTACAATATAACATTGTTGTTATCAGTGTAGTAGTTATATACTGCAATATAACATTGTTGTTTTCAGTGTAGTAGTTATATACTACAATATAACATTGTTGTTATCAGTGTAGTAGTTATATACTGCAATATAACACTATGTTGTTATCAGTGTAGTAGTTATATACTGCAATATAACATTGTTGTTATCAGTGTAGTAGTTATATACTACAATATAACATTGTTGTTATCAGTGTAGTAGTTATATACTACAATATAACATTGTTGTTATCAGTGTAGTTGTTATATACTACAATATAACACTATGTTGTTATCAGTGTAGTAGTTATATACTGCAATATAACATTGTTGTTATCAGTGTAGTAGTTATATACTGCAATATAACACTATGTTGTTATCAGTGTAATAGTTATATACTGCATTATAACATTGTTGATATCAGTGTAGTAGTTATGTAACATAGTGCCCTTGAAGGGTTAACATATTTAAAGCCATACATGTTGTTTGTGCAAATGCACTAAGAGTTATCAGTTTATTTAATATGACGGTCAGTTATCATCACCAGTCGTCGTTACACCCATGTCCTGACAAACACCTTTTGATACAATGTATCCAATTGGGGTGTCTGCTGCATCATGCGCAGTACACTCATGATCATCACTTATGATCATCACTTGTGACCAAGTGGTGAGTTACTCACTGGCAGTATAAATAAAGACAGGCCAAGTGGCCTAGGGTTCACTCCTTCTACTCTCTCTACTGCTGCACTTCTCAGTTGTGTCTCTCAATGTACCATGGTGTGAGCTATGGTACATCTGGTGCCTAAGACCAGGCTACTCAGGGCCATGGGTAGTAGTAGAGAGAGAGGTTGGAGACTGTGGGTATAGGAGCAGGGTTACTCCTCCCACTACTACATGTAGATATACATGTAGGCTGCTGCTGCTGCTGCTGTGTGTACATGTACTGTCAGTGTGTACAATAGGTACTATAGACATGGAGCCTATAGGGGCAATCTATAAGATTGTGTGCCACCTAAGGGACTTTGCTGTGAGCTACTCAGTGCTGCTGTGACTTTCCTGTGACTCTGTTACAAGTGAGTCAGCACTTGTCAAGAGTCAGCATTGGTCAGGAGTCAACTCTGTGCCGGGAGTCATCACCACCACCACCCTGGAGGACTAAGTACTAGGCCAGGAGCCGGGAGGCCTATAAGGTAAGGTGTGTCACTATAATTCTTGCAGCATGGATGGGGATAATGTACAGCAACAGCCACAGGCAGGGCCACCTGGGGAGAATGTAAATTGCCAGGTTATGAACAAACTGAGCGAGCAGCTCGGACTTTTAGGCCAGGGGGTCACCCTACAGAATTGTAAAGCAGTGATTGATACATATGATGGAAAACCTTCTAAATTTGACAGGTGGGTCAAGCAGATTAGAAAATTTGCAACAACAATGGGAAAGGAAAATAAAGATAAAAATCAGGTGTTCGCAGCGTATATGACATCCGATGGTCCGGTTGGCGACTCAGTGCAACGCTTTATAGATAACGCCGCAGAGGATGAGCTAGATTGGAACACGCTGGAGGAGCAGCTCCAGCAGCGTTTCGGCGAAACAGGCGATGAGCATCAGGCTCTCGCCAAACTTCGTAATATGAAACAGGGCAAGGAAACGCCTCAAGTATTTTGCGAGCGCCTATTGGACCAGGCCAAAAAGGCCTTTCCAAATGATGATTTAGCAGAACCCCTGATTCAACGCCAACGTGTTGACGTGTTTGTCGATGGTCTGGCGAACGACAAAATTGCCAGGCCATTAGTTAAGAATGCCAGGGAGCATGACTCCCTTATTAAAATAAAGCTAAGGGGAAGGGACGAAGAGCCCATGGAAATAGGGGCGGTGGGCGGGACTGTGGTTAAGGGCTGTAAATGCTTCTACTGTGGGAAGCTTGGTCATATTAAGCGCGACTGCTTTAAGCTTAAGAATAAATCCAATAAGCCAAAGTCCCAAGGAAACACGTCTGCGCCAGGGGTTTCCAAGAAGAACAATGCAAAGTGCTGGAAGTGCCAAAAAACAGGGCACTTGAAAATGAACTGCCCCCAAGGTAAGTCAAAGCCTAAAGATGGAAAGAAGGTCACGCCACTCAGGGCGGAGCCATCTGACGCTGCATCTGATGATGCAGCGACAGAGGTGTTAAACTAGTCGAGCCTCCCCGGGCTGAGGCCCCGAGGAGGCGGGTACAGCTTGCCTCTTTAGATAGCCAGCACAGGTGCTCGTGCCAGGTCCAGGTGCGCGGGAGGAGATTCCGTGCCCTGGTGGACAGTGGTGCGGATGTGTCCTTCGTACACCTCGATGCCTACAAGCAGATGGGGGGTAACCTAGATAGCTTGTGTGAGCCGGAATATGATCTCACCGGGGTGAAGGGGTTGTCTATCAAATGCTATGGTATGGCAGACATACCCTTCCAGCTGGGACGAGCACGCTGTACCCAAAGAGTGTGTGTGGTTGGAGATGTCACTCCAACCATAGCACTAGGGTATGATTTTCTTTCTAACCATCAGGCTGAGGTGCAGTTTGGAGAGCAGAAGATGGTCGTGACAGGACAGGTAGTCCCTCTGGATGAGGAGCGATACATGCGCTCACTCATGAGGTTGACCGAACCTGTGTATGTCCCTCCACAGTGCAGTGTTATTGGCCGTGTGAGAGCACAACATAGGCATGGGACATGTGTTATTTCCTCCATGAACACAGGGTTCCTCAGTCGGGAACCCGGGCTTATGGTGGGAAATACTCTTGTGACTGTCGAAGCCAAGCGCAGCTGTCCAGTCATCATAACCAATGAGACTGGAAAGCCCTTCAATCTAGAGAAGGGCAAGGTCATCGCTCAGGCTATACCAGCTGAGGATGATGAGGTGTTGGACCACCTTGAGAGTCAGGCCTGGGACAGTAGTAAAGATAGTAAATCTATCAACTGTGGTGTCGACTGCACAGACTTGGCAGAGAAGCTCGTCGAGATGAATCAAGACATCTTCGCCAGTAGTGACGCAGAGCTAGGTAAGACTGATCTACTTAAACTTTCTATTGATACACAGGGGCATGAGCCATTCCAGCAGAAGCCCTATCGGGTCCCCCTTGCTAAGCGGGAGATAGTGGACAAGCAAGTAACAGAAATGTTGTCTGCTGGAATTATAACACCAGCTCATAGCCCCTGGTGTTCACCTGTAGTTCTGGTGCGCAAGAAGACAGGCGACTGGCGGTTTTGCGTAGACTTTAGAAAATTAAATAATCTTAGTGTCAAGTTCAACTATCCCTTACCGATAATTGATGACATTTTATCATCGCTGGGTAAGGCAAACTACTTCTCATGCCTAGACCTACGAGCCGGTTATTGGCAGGTCGGCCTGGAAGAGAAGGATAAGGACAAAACAGCCTTTGCCTGTCACAGAGGGATTTTCAGGTTTGAAGTGATGCCGTTTGGTTTAACCAATGCACCTAGCGTCTTCACTGAACTCATGAATACAGTGCTAGCCGGCCTGGAGTCGTTTTGCCGTCCGTACTTGGACGATGTAATCGTCTTCAGCGCAACCAAGGAGTTGCACATGGAACACCTGCACAAGGTGTTTGATAAGCTGAGGAAGGCTAAGCTTAAAATGAAATTATCAAAATGTGAGTTCTTCAAAGACCGCATCAGGTATCTGGGTCACATAGTAGTGCCTGAAGGGATTTCCCCTGATCCGGAAAAGGTGGCTGTAATAAAAAATATGAAAACCCCAACTAACGTAAAAGAAATCCGTGGATTTATTGGTATGGTGAGTTACTACCGCAGATTCATAGAACATCTCTCAGAGATAGCACTGCCACTCACCAGACTAACAAAAAAGCATGCCGTCTTCAGATGGGACAGAGACTGTGAAATAGCTTTTCAGACTTTGAAGGACAAGCTGGTGAGTCCACCCATCCTTGCGTACCCAGATCTTAGTAAAAAGTTTATACTGGCCACGGACGCCAGCATGAATTCAATAGGAGGAGTCCTATCTCAGGTCTCTCCAGAAGGGGAACATGTGATCCAATATGTATCCCACAAGCTCAATGACACGCAGAAGAAGTGGGCTACAGTGGAAAAAGAGGCATACGCCATTGTGTGTGCCCTCAAAAAGATGAGGCATTATCTTTTTGGTGCTAAATTTATGATCAAAACAGATCACAAGCCCCTTAAGTTTCTGCTTTGCTCAGAGCAGAAGAACCAAAAGGTCCAAAGGTGGGCCATGGATGTGAGCGAGTTCGACTGTGAAATTGAGTACTGGCTGGGTAAGACAAACACCCAGGCAGACTTTCTCAGTCGGCCTCCCGGTGCTGAGATAGTGGTCATTAATACCGACCACTACGATTCTCTGGAGCACTGGAATAGGGTACAGCGGGAGAAGGTACGTCCTCCCATGGTGGGGCGGAAGGTACTCCAGGTACCTGAAGCAGAGTTCACCACTGTGCCTGAGGAGCAAAGCAGGGATCATGAGCTAGTGAAAATCCGAGATGCACTGAGCAAGGCAGGCCCTAAATCAAAGGACCTGCGGAAGTACACTCTTGTAGACGGAGTAGTGTACTGGGTCAGTGAAAGGGATGGAGCTCTGAAGCTTATCATCCCTGGTCACCTGCAGACAACAGTGTTGTCACAGTTGCATGACAAGTGCCATCCAGGTACTGACCGTACTTATGACCTAGTCAGGGAAAAGTACCACTGGAGGGGCCTTTACACTGATGTTGTGGACTATGTCAGCAAGTGTGTACACTGCAAGTCAAGGACACTAGTTAAGAAACCCTAGGAGCTCCAGACTATGGACCAGGCATCTTTCCCCTTTGAAAAGGTAGCAGTGGATATGGCGGGTCCATATGAGACAAGTTATGAGGGAAATAAGTACCTCGTAACCTTTGTGGATGCCTACTCTGGGTGGCCAGAGTTTTACACTGTGCCCGATAAAAAGGCAGAAACTGTTGCTAGGGTCCTAATAGATAGGTTTATCCCTGCTCACTCATGCCCACTGGTCCTGTTATCTGATAACAGACTGGAGATGGTCAACCGCATTGTGGAGGAGGTCTGCAAGGAACTTAAGATTTGCAGAGTGAAGAGCAGCAGGTACCACGCTGCCTCGAATGGAGTCGTAGAGAGGATCCACCAGGTCTGGAATGACATGGTGTCAAAGACCCTCGGCGGAGACATTCGAGGGTGGAAGAGTCTCATGCCATCAGTACTTCTGGCTCTGAGAGTCAGTAAGAGTGATACCACTGGGTACTCTCCCTATTACCTCGTCCACAACCGAGAGCCAATCCTGCCCCTGGATACTCTACTTATGCCAAGGCGTAAGTACCTCGGGGAAGAGCATCACCAGATAGCGCTTGAAAGGCAGCATCAGGCCTTTGTGGAGGTTATGCGTAATCGGCAGGTGATGCAAGAGAGAAACCGTAGAAAACGTCAGACCAAGGCAAAGAAAGTACAATTCAAGGTAGGCGACGCTGTCTACTTGTACAATTTCTACCTTTCATCGAAGTTAGATATGAAATATCGACCATATTTTCGTATCATAAGGAAGTTGTCTGAGGTCAACTTTGAGGTAAGGAACGAACTTACTGGAGCCTTAGAAAAGGTCCACGTAGAACACCTGGAAATGGCCCCCGAGGAATGGAATGTTCCTCAGGTGGAGCCAGGTACAAGGAGGCAGGCTACATATGCTGCCCAACCTCTTGAGTCAACACTTGAGGAGGAAGTATTGCTCAGCGAGAGCGACAGTGAGGATGATAGCCGCGGAGAGCGGAAGCCTCACATGCCTCTTCCTCAGGAGTGTGGGTACGACTCTGAAGATGACATCCCCCTCGCAGAGTTAAGACATAGGTTGCAGAGTGCTCCTATGACAACGCCACCCCAGGTGGGTGACGGGATAGCTCAGGGCCCTGATGGAACCAACCTGAAACCTGAGGCCATGGACTTGGCCGAGGTAGTAGAGCCACAGGTGGGAGGTTCCAAGCGAAAACGGGATAATAGTACCTCAGGTGACCCTCTAAGTGAAACTAAGAGGGCACGAGAGGATGATATAGTATCTGTAGATCTAGGGAAACGTCCCAGGGAAGATGTGCTACCTGGAGAAGACGAAACCTCAGAAGAGAAGCGCCGTAGGCTTCTCGTAACTAACAAGGGTCGCTCTGTTAAGCAACTATTGAATCTAATCGCAGACTTATTATAACTAAAAAAAAGGATATAGAAGTCTATAATAGGTTAACATTAATAGGCTGGGTAAGCCATATTGTGTTATATGAGATGTTTGTGATCAAGAGAATCCCATTCACCTATTTATAGATGCTTTCTTGTTATTCCAGAATTTTAAAATGGGGACCGTTGTTACCATGGTCCTGTTGACTCTGTTCACAGGTGTATTAGCCACAACTGAACATGTATTCTTCCGAGAAATACATGAGACCCGAGCAGTTAAAGTCATGTGGAAGATGTATTTCTTTATTGATCTAGAACCTCTTGAGACATTTGTTGAACATCTGGGACTAGAAATAGAACAGCTAGAACTTTCCTTCAGGGAAGTTAAAAAGTGTGTTCAAGGGGAGCCCTATGAAGAGCTGGTAGAAGCCCTTCAGTGCAGTTTCTTAAGGGTTAAAAGCAGGTATGAACATACTGCAATAAGTATTCGTCGACTCAGGGGTCTACAAGGTCGTGATAAGCGAGCTATAATAAATCTAGGTGGTTTATTTAGCTATGCCTTCGGGATAGCTAGTACTCAAGAAGTCAAACATCTTGAAAGTCAGATCCAGACTATGAAAAGGGTTCAGCAACGCATTAAACATGTTCTATCAAGATCTCTATCTTTGGTGAATATCACACACCTTGAAGTTGTCAAGAACAGGCATAGTATTAATTCTATTTTAGGCATAGCTAAGCAGCTTCGAGCTGGCTTAGAGAATGTTACCCAGATTCTTGTTCTTCCTTTAAGAGATTTTGTTATTGTCCATGCCAAGCTGGGTATGGCATTATCTAACATACTTTCGGTCTTGAAAGAAGGAGAAACGTATCTGGAGGATACTCATATCAAGTTGGCTAGTGTGTCTACTGGTCATCTGACACCTGTGTTGCTCCCTCCGCGTGACCTTGTTGAAATCTTAAGAAACATAAGTAGATCAATAAGTGACAAAGTTAAACTGCCATATTCGCTTGATCAAGAGTTGTGGAAGTACTATCAATTACTTAAGTGTACTGCCTTAGTTAGAGGACAGAAGGTGGTAGTGGTCACTACCATACCTCTAGTGGACAGGGGACAAAGTTGGGAGCTGGTAAGAGTAATCAATTTACCTATCCCTCTTGTCGGTTCAAATTACTCGGTTTACTACAAGCTTGAGGCTGAGGAGTTTGCAGTCAATGTTGAGCGTACCCATTACATAATAATGGACAGCCATGTGTTTCAAGCATGTGCATGGCATGGATTGTCTTATTGCAAGTTTGACAATCCAGCAAGACTGATATCGACTTCTCAGAGCTGTGTCTTAGGACTATATCTGAGAAACAATGTATTGAAGCAGTACTGCTCTGTACGTGCTTCTACTGATGTACGCCTACCGATAGGCAAATATATTGGGAACCGGAAGTGGGCAATAGTTGCTCGTCAGAAGCAGCACTTCCGGGTAGTCTGTCCTGACAGTCGAGAGGAAGTAAGCACTGTTCCTCCTGTCACAGTAATCACCCTTCGCCAGGGTTGCGTTGCAATGAGTAGTCTGATGTCGTTCACATCCCGGACCATTGAGAGTGTGCAATATGATCTAAGATCAGAACGCGACACCTTATCTTATGGGGCCCCCATAAATACAACACTTCTGAAACCTATTAGAGCACTGGGTAGAATTAATATCCCAAATCCACTAAAGGGAGTAAGTGAAATTAATGTAAATGCATTACAAGGTGAATTGGAAACTGATCCATTTAGTTTGAAATCGGGTTCTACTGTTAGTCTTAGTCTTAGCTCCATTTTGGTAGTGGTGGTCATTGTTGTGGCTGTGGTCCTTGTGGCCAAGCGGTATGTACGGTGTAACCCCAGGACCGGAAGTGACACACCTGTGGTCGAGGCCAAACCTCCTGTGCCCAGTACATCAGCACCGGGGAGTATCCAGTCGGCACCGTGCGACGCGTGTTTGGTCAACGATGCAGCGCGGACTGGCGAGCAGATGGGACTGACGGCTGACCAGCCGCCACCACAGGCAATCAGGAAGGTTTATCCGAGTCTTCCTTCAGTAATCATACCAGGGATGCCCTAAGGAAGTGACCTTAACTAGGAAAGGTCATGTAAGTTGGTTATCCATAGACATATATGAGCAATCATGCCATGAACTGATAGCAGAACATCTTATAGCACCCTATGAACTGATAGGTGGATCATTTTATAGTAACCTATGAACTGATAGGTATTATGATTATTCGTGTGGACCGTGTGGACTGATACCCATATTTAAGCCTATGAACTTTAATAGGTGGAAGGACAATTGCATAATATATCAAGTTTAATTTACCTTTTAGGTATATAAGGACTCAATTATCTATGGACACACACAGATGTCCAGAAATGAGTTGGATAAATGCATATAACTAAAATGCATATCAAGTTGCAATACTCAATACATATAATCACTAGTTAAGTACATTATTATCTGAGTTGTCTTAACAAGACATTGAAGCATTAGGCACCCAGTATCTCTAAGGACTCTAAAGACCTGGAAGACTTTCAAGAGCAAAAGACTTTTATTTCCTATGCTATCCCAACAATTTATATGGCTGCATGCCTATGCCAATCCTTGCAGTATAATATAATGAGAGACGTCACAATACACAACGAGGAATGACTATGAGAAACTATACGGCACTACTGCTAACAGTCACTTTTAAAATGTATTCAATGGACATGGTCCCATACTTTAAAGTTTTAAAAGTTGAGGGGAGGAATGTAACGTAGTGCCCTTGAAGGGTTAACATATTTAAAGCCATACATGTTGTTTGTGCAAATGCACTAAGAGTTATCAGTTTATTTAATATGACGGTCAGTTATCATCACCAGTCGTCGTTACACCCATGTCCTGACAAACACCTTTTGATACAATGTATCCAATTGGGGTGTCTGCTGCATCATGCACAGTACACTCATGATCATCACTCATGATCATCACTTGTGACCAAGTGGTGAGTTACTCACTGGCAGTATAAATAAAGACAGGCCAAGTGGCCTAGGGTTCACTCCTTCTACTCTCTCTACTGGTGCACTTCTCAGTTGTGTCTCTCAATGTACCATGGTGTGAGCTATGGTACAGTTATATACTACAATATAACATTGTTGTTATCAGTGTTGTTGTTATATACTACAATATAACATTGTTGTTATCAGTGTAGTAGTTATATACTACAATATAACATTGTTGATATCAGTGTAGTAGTTATATACTACAATATAACACTATGTTGTTATCAGTGTAGTAGTTATATACTACAATATAACATTGTTGTTATCAGTGTAGTAGTTATATACTACAATATAACACTATGTTGTTATCAGTGTAGTAGTTATATACTACAATATAACACTATGTTGTTATCAGTGTAGTAGTTATATACTACAATATAACACTATGTTGTTATCAGTGTAGTAGTTATATACTACAATATAACATTGTTGTTATCAGTGTAGTAGTTATATACTACAATATAACACTATGTTGTTATCAGTGTAGTAGTTATATACTACAATATAACACTATGTTGTTATCAGTGTAGTAGTTATATACTACAATATAACACTATGTTGTTATCAGTGTAGTAGTTATATACTACAATATAACATTGTTGTTATCAGTGTAGTAGTTATATACTACAATATAACATTGTTGTTATCAGTGTAGTAGTTATATACTACAATATAACATTGTTGTTATCAGTGTAGTAGTTATATACTGCAATATAACATTGTTGTTATCAGTGTAGTTGTTATATACTACAATATAACACATTGTTGTTATCAGTGTAGTAGTTATATACTACAATATAACACATTGTTGTTATCAGTGTAGTAGTTATATACTACAATATAACACTATGTTGTTATCAGTGTAGTAGTTATATACTACAATATAACATTGTTGTTATCAGTGTAGTAGTTATATACTACAATATAACACTATGTTGTTATCAGTGTAGTAGTTATATACTACAATATAACACTATGTTGTTATCAGTGTAGTAGTTATATACTACAATATAACATTGTTGTTATCAGTGTAGTTGTTATATACTACAATATAACACTATGTTGTTATCAGTATAGTAGTTATATACTGCAATATAACACTATGTTGTTATCAGTATAGTAGTTATATACTACAATATAACACTATGTTGTTATCAGTGTAGTAGTTATATACTGCAATATAACATTGTTGTTATCAGTGTAGTAGTTATATACTACAATATAACACTATGTTGTTATCAGTGTAGTAGTTATATACTACAATATAACACTATGTTGTTATCAGTGTAGTAGTTATATACTGCAATATAACATTGTTGTTATCAGTGTAGTAGTTATATACTACAATATAACATTATGTTGTTATCAGTGTAGTAGTTATATACTGCAATATAACACTATGTTGTTATCAGTGTAGTAGTTATATACTACAATATAACACTATGTTGTTTTCAGTATTGTAGTTATATACTACAATATAACACTATGTTGTTATCAGTGTAGTAGTTATATACTGCAATATAACATTGTTGTTATCAGTGTAGTAGTTATATACTACAATATAACACTATGTTGTTATCAGTGTAGTAGTTATATACTACAATATAACACTATGTTGATATCAGTGTAGTAGTTATATACTGCAATATAACATTGTTGTTATCAGTGTAGTAGTTATATACTACAATATAACACTATGTTGATATCAGTGTAGTAGTTATATACTGCAATATAACATTGTTGTTATCAGCGTAGTAGTTATATACTACAATATAACACTATGTTGTTATCAGTGTAGTAGTTATATACTGCAATATAACATTGTTGTTATCAGTGTAGTTGTTATATACTACAATATAACACTATGTTGTTATCAGTGTAGTAGTTATATACTACAATATAACACTATGTTGATATCAGTGTAGTAGTTATATACTAAAATATAACATTGTTGTTATCAGTGTAGTTGTTATATACTACAATATAACACTATGTTGATATCAGTGTAGTAGTTATATACTACAATATAACATTGTTGTTATCAGTGTAGTAGTTATATACTACAATATAACATTGTTGTTATCAGTGTAGTAGTTATATACTACAATATAACATTGTTGTTATCAGTGTAGTAGTTATATACTACAATAGAACATTGTTGTTATCAGTGTTGTAGTTATATACTACAATATAACACTATGTTGTTATCAGTGTAGTAGTTATATACTACAATATAACATTGTTGTTATCAGTGTAGTAGTTATATACTACAATATAACACTATGTTGTTATCAGTGTAGTAGTTATATACTGCAATATAACATTGTTGTTATCAGTGTAGTAGTTATATACTACAATATAACATTGTTGTTATCAGTGTAGTAGTTATATACTGCAATATAACATTGTTGTTATCAGTGTAGTAGTTATATACTACAATATAACATTGTTGTTATCAGTGTAGTAGTTATATACTGCAATATAACAATATGTTGTTATCAGTGTAGTAGTTATATACTACAATATAACATTATGTTGTTATCAGTGTAGTAGTTATATACTACAATATAACACTATGTTGTTATCAGTGTAGTAGTTATATACTGCAATAAAACATTGTTGTTATCAGTGTAGTAGTTATATACTACAATAAAACATTGTTGTTATCAGTGTTGTAGTTATATACTACAATATAACATTGTTATCAGTGTAGTAGTTATATACTACAATATAACACTATGTTGTTATCAGTGTAGTAGTTATTTACTGCAATATAACACTATGTTGTTATCAGTGTAGTAGTTATATACTGCATTATAACATTGTTGTTATCAGTGTAGTAGTTATATACTACAATATAACATTGTTGTTATCAGTGTAGTAGTTATATACTACAATAGAACATTGTTGTTATCAGTGTTGTAGTTATATACTACAATATAACACTATGTTGTTATCAGTGTAGTAGTTATATACTACAATATAACATTGTTGTTATCAGTGTAGTAGTTATATACTACAATATAACACTATGTTGTTATCAGTGTAGTAGTTATATACTGCAATATAACATTGTTGTTATCAGTGTAGTAGTTATATACTACAATATAACATTGTTATCAGTGTAGTAGTTATATACTACAATATAACACTATGTTGTTATCAGTGTTGTTGTTATATACTACAATATAACATTGTTGTTATCAGTGTAGTAGTTATATACTACAATATAACACTATGTTGTTATCAGTGTAGTAGTTATATACTACAATATAACACTATGTTGTTATCAGTGTAGTAGTTATATACTGCAATATAACATTGTTGTTATCAGTGTAGTAGTTATATACTACAATATAACATTGTTGTTATCAGTGTAGTAGTTATATACTGCAATATAACACTATGTTGTTATCAGTGTAGTAGTTATATACTACAATATAACATTGTTGTTATCAGTGTAGTTGTTATATACTACAATATAACACTATGTTGTTATCAGTGTAGTTGTTATATACTGCAATATAACATTGTTGTTATCAGTGTAGTTGTTATATACTACAATATAACACTATGTTGTTATCAGTGTAGTTGTTATATACTGCAATATAACATTGTTGTTATCAGTGTAGTAGTTATATACTACAATATAACATTGTTGTTATCAGTGTAGTAGTTATATACTGCAATATAACATTGTTGTTATCAGTGTAGTAGTTATATACTACAATATAACATTGTTGTTATCAGTGTAGTAGTTGTATACTACAATATAACACTATGTTGTTATCAGTGTAGTAGTTATATACTGCAATATAACACTATGTTGTTATCAGTGTAGTAGTTATATACTACAATATAACATTGTTGTTATCAGTGTAGTAGTTATATACTACAATATAACACTATGTTGTTATCAGTGTAGTAGTTATATACTACAATATAACACTATGTTGTTATCAGTGTTGTTGTTATATACTACAATATAACATTGTTGTTATCAGTGTAGTAGTTATATACTACAATATAACACTATGTTGTTATCAGTGCAGTAGTTATATACTACAATATAACATTGTTGTTATCAGTGTAGTAGTTATATACTACAATATAACACTATGTTGTTATCAGTGTAGTAGTTATATACTACAAGATAACACTATGTTGTTATCAGTGTTGTTGTTATATACTACAATATAACATTGTTGTTATCAGTGTAGTAGTTATATACTACAATATAACACTATGTTGTTATCAGTGTAGTAGTCATATACTGCAATATAACATTGTTGTTATCAGTGTAGTAGTTATATACTGCAATATAACACTATGTTGTTATCAGTGTAGTAGTTATATACTACAATATAAAACTATGTTGTTATCAGTGTAGTAGTTATATACTACAATATAACACTATGTTGTTATCAGTGTAGTAGTTATATACTGCAATATAACACTATGTTGTTATCAGTGTAGTAGTTATATACTGCAATATAACATTGTTGTTATCTGTGTAGTAGTTATATACTACAATATAACATTGTTGTTATCAGTGTAGTAGTTATATACTACAATATAACATTGTTGTTATCAGTGTAGTAGTTATATACTACAATATAACACTATGTTGTTATCAGTGTAGTAGTTATATACTACAATATAACATTGTTGTTATCAGTGTAGTAGTTATATACTACAATATAACATTGTTGTTATCAGTGTAGTAGTTATATACTACAATATAACACTATGTTGTTATCAGTGTAGTAGTTATATACTGCAATATAACATTGTTGTTATCAGTGTAGTAGTTATATACTGCAATATGACATTATGTTGTTATCAGTGTAGTAGTTATATACTACAATATAACATTGTTGTTATCAGTGTAGTAGTTATATACTACAATATAACACTATGTTGTTATCAGTGTAGTAGTTATATACTGCAATATAACACTATGTTGTTATCAGTGTAGTAGTTATATACTACAATATAACATTGTTGTTATCAGTGTAGTAGTTATATACTACAATATAACACTATGTTGTTATCAGTGTAGTAGTTATATACTACAATATAACACTATGTTGTTATCAGTGTTGTTGTTATATACTACAATATAACATTGTTGTTATCAGTGTAGTAGTTATATACTGCAATATAACACTATGTTGTTATCAGTGTAGTAGTTATATACTACAATATAACATTGTTGTTATCAGTGTAGTAGTTATATACTACAATATAACATTGTTATCAGTGTAGTAGTCATATACTGCAATATAACATTGTTATTATCAGTGTAGTAGTTATATACTGCAATATAACACTATGTTGTTATCAGTGTAGTAGTTATATACTACAATATAACATTGTTGTTATCAGTGTAGTAGTTATATACTACAATATAACATTGTTGTTCTCAGTGTAGTAGTTATATACTACAATATAACTCTATGTTGTTATCTGTGTAGTAGTTATATACTGTAATATGACACTATGTTGTTATCAGTGTAGTAGTTATATACTACAATATAACACTATGTTGTTATCAGTGTAGTAGTTATATACTACAATATAACATTGTTGTTATCAGTGTAGTAGTTATATACTACAATATAACATTATGTTGTTATCAGTGTAGTAGTTATATACTACAATATAACATTGTTGTTATCAGTGTTGTAGTTATATACTACAATATAACATTGTTATCAGTGTAGTAGTTATATACTACAATATAACACTATGTTGTTATCAGTGTAGTAGTTATATACTGCAATATAACATTGTTGTTATCAGTATAGTAGTTATGTACTACAATATAACACTATGTTGTTATCAGTGTAGTAGTTATATACTACAATATAACATTGTTGTTATCAGTGTAGTAGTTATATACTACAATATAACATTGTTGTTATCTGTGTTGTAGTTATATACTACAATATAACACTATGTTGTTATCAGTGTAGTAATTATATACTGCAATATAACATTGTTGTTATCAGTGTAGTAGTTATATACTACAATATAACATTGTTGTTATCTGTGTTGTAGTTATATACTACAATATAACATTGTTATCAGTGTAGTAGTTATATACTGCAATATAACACTATGTTGTTATCAGTGTTGTAGTTATATACTACAATATAACATTGTTGTTATCTGTGTAGTAGTTATATACTGCAATATAACACTATGTTGTTATCAGTGTTGTAGTTATATACTACAATATAACATTGTTGTTATCAGTGTAGTAGTTATATACTACAATATAACACATTGTTGTTATCAGTGTAGTAGTTATATACTACAATATAACACTATGTTATTATCAGTGTAGTAGTTATATACTACAATATAACACTATGTTGTTATCAGTGTTGTAGTTATATACTACAATATAACATTGTTGTTATCAGCGTAGTAGTTATATACTACAATATAACACATTGTTGTTATCAGTGTAGTAGTTATATACTACAATATAACACTATGTTGTTATCAGTGTAGTAGTTATATACTGCAATATAACACTATGTTGTTATCAGTGTAGTAGTTATATACTGCAATATAACATTGTTGTTATCAGCGTAGTAGTTATATACTACAATATAACACTATGTTGTTATCTGTGTAGTAGTCATATACTACAATATAACATTGTTATCAGTGTAGTAGTTATATACTGCAATATAACATTGTTGTTATCAGTGTAGTTGTTATATACTACAATATAACATTGTTGTTATCAGTGTAGTAGTTATATACTGCAATATAACACTATGTTGTTATCAGTGTATTAGTTATATACTGCAATATAACATTGTTGTTATCAGTGTAGTAGTTATATACTACAATATAACATTGTTGTTATCGGTGTAGTAGTTATATACTACAATATAACACTATGTTGTTATCAGTGTAGTAGTTATATACTACAATATAACATTGTTATCAGTGTAGTAGTTATATACTACAATATAACACTATGTTGTTATCAGTGTAGTAGTTATATACTACAATATAACATTGTTGTTATCAGTGTAGTAGTTATATACTACAATATAACATTGTTGTTATCAGTGTAGTAGTTATATACTACAATATAACACTATGTTGTTATCAGTGTAGTAGTCATATACTACAATATAACACTATGTTGTTATCAGTGTAGTAGACATATACTGCAATATAACACTGTTGTAATCAGTGTAGTAGTTATATACTGCAATATAACACTATGTTGTTATCAGTGTAGTAGACATATACTGCAATATAACATTGTTGTTATCAGTGTAGTAGTTATATACTGCAATATAACATTGTTGTTATCAGTGTAGTAGTTATATACTACAATATAACATTGTTGTTATCAGTGTAGTAGTTATATACTACAATATAACATTGTTGTTATCAGTGTAGTAGTTATATACTACAATATAACATTGTTGTTATCAGTGTAGTAGTTATATACTGCAATATAACACTATGTTGTTATCAGTGTAGTAGTTATATACTGCAATATGACACTATGTTGTTATCAGTGTAGTAGTTATATACTACAATATAACATTGTTGTTATCAGTGTAGTAGTTATATACTACAATATAACATTGTTGTTATCAGTGTAGTAGTTATATACTACAATATAACATTGTTGTTATCAGTGTAGTAGTTATATACTGCAATATAACACTATGTTGTTATCAGTGTAGTAGTTATATACTACAATATAACATTGTTGTTATCAGTGTTGTAGTTATATACTACAATATAACACTATGTTGTTATCAGTGTAGTAGTTATATACTACAATATAACATTGTTATCAGTGTAGTAGTTATATACTACAATATAACACTATGTTGTTATCAGTGTAGTAGTTATATACTACAATATAACATTGTTGTTATCTGTGTAGTAGTTATATACTACAATATAACATTTGTAAGGGTTTGTGGCCTTACGGACCTGGGGGGTTCGGGTCTTACGGTTCGGAAAGAAAGAGTAAGACAGTATTCCAAGTGTATGCCAACGGTTAGGTTTATTACTTAACGCACACTCACGGCTGCCGGATGATATCAAAGAGGCAGCTAATATTAAAAGACAGTGGTTTACATGGTGTGGAGGCCAGAAGGGCCTCTGACGTAGCGGCTGAGCCCTGGGCTTTATATACGGACCCAGGTGTTCGTCGTCAGATGTCCCCACAGACCCGGATCGGTGCTGCCACCGATCCGGAACCTGAGGAACGTCCGACGACTCGACTCACCTGCCACGTCAGACGGTACCCAACTCCTATGGTTTAATAACGTGTACCTCTACACATTGTTGTTATCAGTGTTGTAGTTATATACTGCAATATAACACTATGTTGTTATCAGTGTAGTAGTTATATACTACAATATAACATTGTTGTTATCAGCGTAGTAGTTATATACTACAATATAACACATTGTTGTTATCAGTGTAGTAGTTATATACTACAATATAACACTATGTTGTTATCAGTGTAGTAGTTATATACTGCAATATAACACTATGTTGTTATCAGTGTAGTAGTTATATACTGCAATATAACATTGTTGTTATCAGCGTAGTAGTTATATACTACAATATAACACTATGTTGTTATCTGTGTAGTAGTCATATACTACAATATAACATTGTTATCAGTGTAGTAGTTATATACTGCAATATAACATTGTTGTTATCAGTGTAGTTGTTATATACTACAATATAACATTGTTGTTATCAGTGTAGTAGTTATATACTGCAATATAACACTATGTTGTTATCAGTGTATTAGTTATATACTGCAATATAACATTGTTGTTATCAGTGTAGTAGTTATATACTACAATATAACATTGTTGTTATCGGTGTAGTAGTTATATACTACAATATAACACTATGTTGTTATCAGTGTAGTAGTTATATACTACAATATAACATTGTTATCAGTGTAGTAGTTATATACTACAATATAACACTATGTTGTTATCAGTGTAGTAGTTATATACTACAATATAACATTGTTGTTATCAGTGTAGTAGTTATATACTACAATATAACATTGTTGTTATCAGTGTAGTAGTTATATACTACAATATAACACTATGTTGTTATCAGTGTAGTAGTCATATACTACAATATAACACTATGTTGTTATCAGTGTAGTAGACATATACTGCAATATAACACTGTTGTAATCAGTGTAGTAGTTATATACTGCAATATAACACTATGTTGTTATCAGTGTAGTAGACATATACTGCAATATAACATTGTTGTTATCAGTGTAGTAGTTATATACTGCAATATAACATTGTTGTTATCAGTGTAGTAGTTATATACTACAATATAACATTGTTGTTATCAGTGTAGTAGTTATATACTACAATATAACATTGTTGTTATCAGTGTAGTAGTTATATACTACAATATAACATTGTTGTTATCAGTGTAGTAGTTATATACTGCAATATAACACTATGTTGTTATCAGTGTAGTAGTTATATACTGCAATATGACACTATGTTGTTATCAGTGTAGTAGTTATATACTACAATATAACATTGTTGTTATCAGTGTAGTAGTTATATACTACAATATAACATTGTTGTTATCAGTGTAGTAGTTATATACTACAATATAACATTGTTGTTATCAGTGTAGTAGTTATATACTGCAATATAACACTATGTTGTTATCAGTGTAGTAGTTATATACTACAATATAACATTGTTGTTATCAGTGTTGTAGTTATATACTACAATATAACACTATGTTGTTATCAGTGTAGTAGTTATATACTACAATATAACATTGTTATCAGTGTAGTAGTTATATACTACAATATAACACTATGTTGTTATCAGTGTAGTAGTTATATACTACAATATAACATTGTTGTTATCTGTGTAGTAGTTATATACTACAATATAACATTTGTAAGGGTTTGTGGCCTTACGGACCTGGGGGGTTCGGGTCTTACGGTTCGGAAAGAAAGAGTAAGACAGTATTCCAAGTGTATGCCAACGGTTAGGTTTATTACTTAACGCACACTCACGGCTGCCGGATGATATCAAAGAGGCAGCTAATATTAAAAGACAGTGGTTTACATGGTGTGGAGGCCAGAAGGGCCTCTGACGTAGCGGCTGAGCCCTGGGCTTTATATACGGACCCAGGTGTTCGTCGTCAGATGTCCCCACAGACCCGGATCGGTGCTGCCACCGATCCGGAACCTGAGGAACGTCCGACGACTCGACTCACCTGCCACGTCAGACGGTACCCAACTCCTATGGTTTAATAACGTGTACCTCTACACATTGTTGTTATCAGTGTTGTAGTTATATACTGCAATATAACACTATGTTGTTATCAGTGTAGTAGTTATATACTACAATATAACATTGTTGTTATCAGTGTTGTAGTTATATACTACAATATAACACTATGTTGTTATCAGTGTAGTAGTTATATACTACAATATAACATTGTTATCAGTGTAGTAGTTACATACTGCAATATAACACTATGTTCTATCAGTGTTGTAGTTATATACTACAATATAACATTGTTATCAGTGTAGTAGTTATATACTGCAATATAACACTATGTTGTTATCAGTGTAGTAGTTATATACTGCAATATAACATTGTTGTTATCTGTGTAGTAGTTATATACTACAATATAACATTATGTTGTTATCAGTGTAGTAGTTATATACTGCAATATAACATTGTTGTTATCTGTGTAGTAGTTATATACTACAATATAACATTATGTTGTTATCAGTGTAGTAGTTATATACTACAATATAACATTATGTTGTTATCAGTGTAGTAGTTATATACTACAATATAACACTATGTTGATATCTGTGTTGTAGTTATATACTACAATATAACACTATGTTGATATCTGTGTTGTAGTTATATACTACAATATAACATTGTTGTTATCAGTGTTGTTGTTATATACTACAATATAACATTGTTGTTATCAGTGTAGTAGTTATATACTGCAATATAACATTGTTGTTATCAGTGTAGTAGTCATATACTGCAATATAACACTATGTTGTTATCAGTGTAGTGATTCAATGTGGTCATCATAGAGTTCAACATTATGTTAACAAGAGGCTTACCTGGATATCTTGTGCTTCATAATCATCAATGACCTCATACTTGGATAATGTAGCCCAGAACAGTGGACTGAGTCTGATCGTCCTTAGCAGTTCTGGCTTTTTGTCCACAATCAGTCTCTCCTTGTCCTCATTTGATACATGAGAATCCGCCATCTGGAAAATCTTATAGTCTTAGACCATTAAAAATCATTTGTTATCATTTTTACATTTCCACTGATATAATATATAAGCAAAGGTTCATGAGTAGGAGTCTGTTGACTGGTTATTTGGTGCTGCATCGAATTAAGGGTGGTGTGCGATCCGGCACCAGCCTTGCATATGCAATAACTAATCTACAGACTAACACGAATGCTCCTTGGCATTTGACTCATGGTTTCATCGAATGACATCATTGGGACAAGATTACATCATTGTTTGACGTGTATACATAGAGCTTGTTTACAATGGCATTTTGAAGGTATGATATGATCAAAAGATCACATGACCATGGCATGTAATACAGCATCATAATAGAAACTCTATGGCATCTCAGTGTCTACCATGTGATAAATATCGTATCTACATATCATCGTTCTTACCATGAGAATAATGGGCAGTAGAAAAGCTAAGTATGACTGTTATACAAATCGATTTCTGATTAAACCCCTAATGATTATATAAAGATATTTAACAGACAGGAAGGTGATGTATGCCTATATCCCAACCTCACCAAATCATCCCCCATTCTTGAGAAAAAAATGAAAAGAAAGAGGTATCAATAAATTTCCCAATATGATTTGTTTGTGTAGCAGAGACATGTGTAAATTATAAGTTATATTTAGAAAAGAAAATCAAAAGGTATTTGACTTAGGCCAACAAAATATTGTGCTTCTGGTTGGGGTTTAAAAAGGCTAGGTTAGGAGGGGGTAACCTTTATTTTTATTTTCTTTTTTAGTACGATAGTCTTGTATATAAGACAAAATATGACCTTCGCTCTTACTAAATCTCTTGTTAACCTTCCTGGAATGTAGTTTTTGGTTTGGTTTATGTAGGCAATAGAGGAACCTAAAATAACTTTGATAAATGAAGTTTTAATATGTGGAGAATATATGAAAAAAAAAATCCTTGTAGGTAGTTATTGCTCTGGCTATATTCCAACCTAAAATAGCGTTGATGAGTGAGGTAAATTTACATTCAAAATGTACCTTAACACTACCATCCAAGTATATTTTAGTTTGGTCCCAACCTACCAATTTAAAGGTTCCTACAACATAATATTTTTTATACTTTCAGCAGTAATAAAGGGTATAACGAGCTGGGAATCTTTATAACGATATACTTTGTTTATAGCTTCTACAGTGAGCTACGTCTACCGTGTGCTACTCTGAGAGGTAGAAACCCCATTTCTACCTCTATGGAACCTTGACCTATTATGTCTATTTACCTCTGTGTGAGGTTTATATAGGTTTTTTTAAACTAAAACGTTTGTTGGAGGTAAAAAAAACATCAACCTTAACGTTTGGATGTAAATAAACGTAGTAAACAACCTTCATTTGGGGGGGTCTTGCCAAATGCATACAAATGCATACATGAAATTTAGGGGTGGGGTCTACAGGCATTTTGGCATACTTTCTATGTTTGCATTGCTGATTTTCTTCTACACAAAATATGGCTGTACAACTAGTGAATGTGTAGTATAATTGATTATGCAAGTATTCAGAAGGACTGTTTGTAACACCTACACTCTACCACTCTGCCCACTGGGCTATCTAGGTCAACACCTCATTGGTTACTCCAAACAGACTCCTCCACCACCTCCACCATGTCAGTTCTCTTCCTGGATCTATGTTCAATTTTTTTTTCTTTTTTGTCATGCTACAAACTAATTATTAATTATTGTAATAAATAGGGCGGTTAGCCAGCCCCTCGACAATTAAGGCCAAATATATATATATATATATATATATATATATATATATATATATATATATATATATATATATATATATATACAGAGTCAGGGGAAGGCAAAACTTTCAAAAGGAAATGGGTTGTTTATTGAGTATCAACTGATAGGAAAAGTCCCCAATGATGCCCAGGTGCCCTGTGTAAACTTATATAAAAGTATAGTGCCCCCCCGAGCTGAGACCCATGGGAACCCCAATAAGCTTACTAACATTAAATTGTATACACACCTGGGGTTGTTAGAGCGATATCATGTTTTTTACTAGGTTAGTGTGAACAATGTTTGCACTCTTAATCTAATGTGGCGGGTTTGGGATCTTAATTTGGTAAAAACATGAAATCATTAATGCCTTGCAAGCCCCCCATGGAAATATAACAAAATTACATGTATGGATCTTGTCACTCAAACAAATGTCCCCACAATTAGGCATCTCCTATTAGGAATACCACAAAATGAACTAAATGGGTGTTGGGAGAGAGGCTTAATGAAAATTGGATAGATGGGTTGGGTGGCATTTTGGTGGGCCTGGAGGTCATTACACAAAGAGTGAACTTTTGTTGTGAGAAAACACTGTTAAACAACGACTTTTACAAAGAGAAAAAAAATTACCACTGTTACACAATAACTTGTGCCATTTTACAGCTAGAATCGTTGTTGCTTTCTCGTTGTTACACTGGGAACCAGTGTAAATTGACCCACTTTGGCAACAACGAGACTTTTAGTCATTTCCGGTTCTATACTCTAGATTTTTATTCCAGCCCCAAATCCTTATTTATAGTCCGATTTACATGCTGTAAAGGTTCAATATTCACTAGAACTCGGGGGCTTTGCCCTCTCGTTGCATGTTACACCAGGGGTGTAGGATAGACGGGGGTCTGAGGCCACTTATAATGGGAAGCCCTCTATGTAAACTATATGAAAGTATACAGGCCACAACCAAGATTCATGAGCCCTGCCCCGATAAGAAAATTTGCATCTTGTGCCTCTGACTTCCAGCCAATTAAGGCCAAGGGTTAAGCCATATCAGCCATTTGAAGGGGGGTGCAATTGTTGAAGTCATCCCCATTCCCCCAACAAATAATGGTTTTCCACCATACCTGTGATTGCTAGAGCTTCAATGTTTGGTATGTCCTCATGTTGTACGACGTATGTTTGAACATTGTTGGCACTCTTAATCCAAAGCAGTTTTCTCATTTGGCAAATACATGAAAATGCACGCAAATCGATTCCACCCCCCCCCCCGCCCCCATTGAAATACACCAAGATGATACATGTTACCCCCTCACTGATTCAAATACCCAAAACTGTTCAAAGCATCCTCTCTCTAGAATACCCCAAATGAACTAAAAGGTTCACTTTATGGAAATCAAATTTAAAGGAGGGGGGAGGGGTGGCATTTTGAAGAAAAAGAAGAGGTGTGTTGATTCCCAGATAAATGCTGAAAGATTATGTGGGCATGACACTATGGCTAAAAGCATGAATGTGGTGTGGCATACCTGAGTTAACTCTAACAGGAGGTAGAGGTGGGGGGAGGGGGGGGTCCAAAAAGAAGATGTGCTTCCATCAAGCCTCCTATTTAGTTAACATGTTTCAGAATAATGAATGCTCAGGGTTATAGTAGTTATACTATTATATAGGATGGGAAGGGCATGTGCAACTTGTGTGGAGACGGGGGTTTAGCTTGGTAATTAAGTATTTAAGTGGTGTGGGGATCTACCCAATATGTACATAATGCAACTTTAGGGTGGGGTGGGTCAGTTTCTTAGAAAATATGTGTACATACCCTATTCAGAGGTCTCATGGGAGGTCAGGGGTTATCTATATAGACAAGGAATGGCGTCCTTTCCAGGCCTCAGCTTAGAGCATTTTCTTAAAGTCAGAGTTAATCTAACATGGACACATGTCTTTGTTTGTGGAAGTGGTGTCTAATCTAGTTTTCCCACCATGAATATGACCTTAGCTGTTGAAATGGAGTTAAACAAACATTACTCACTCACTAATTCAGGCACGATAATTGTCTGTAATAAGTTAGTTCCACAGCTGGTCAATTTAGAAAAAGCTGACCAATGTTAAAACTGCAAAATTGCCGATTACCTTTGTGAGTCCTCTCGCCCTTGATAGCGTCTATGTTGCGCAGATCTGTTTCTCTTTCCGTGTCCACTTCACATCTGGATTTGTAAAAGCCATTAATAGTATATGACATACACATATCTCTACACCGTACTTCTAAAAGACTTCCTTTTAAGAACTTTCACTTTGATCACGCAAAGTAAATATTCTATAGAATAAGGCCACACTACATAAAAAGGTTGATCTATGGTTTCATTTTCAAAGTCTTTTCTCTTCTCAGAGAAGAGTCACGTATATGGAAATGATTCAGGAAAGTGCAACATTCATAAGATCCTTTTATAAAACGTCTGGTAGTGCTTTGCTGCACAGTAGAAGTGACCTTGAGTGCATTATAGGAGTACAGTGCACGCCTGAGCAAGGTCCTGGTAGCTGTAAACAACTTAAGGACCATTAATTGGTCTAGACATACCTTATTTGGGTGATTCATTGTTCGGAATGAAATGTACAATGTTTAACCCTGTAAGGGCACCACACTGCCCCCATCCTGTTAAAGCACTGCGCTTACAGAGTTAGGGCACCATGCTGCCCTTACAGGGTTCAAGCACCATGCTGCCCTTACAGGGTTAGCACAATGCTGCCCTTACAGGGTGAAAGCACCATGCTGCCCTTACAGGGTGAAAGCACCATGCTGCCCTTACAGGGTTAAAGCACCATGCTGCCCTTACAGGGTTAAAGCACCGTGCTGCCCTTACAGGGTGAAAGCACCACGCTGCCCTTACAGGGTGAAAGCACCACGATGCCCTTAAAGGGTTAAGGCACCATGTTGCCCTTACAGGGTTAGCACCATGCTGCCCTTACAGGGTTAGCACCATGCTGCCCTTACAGGGTGAAAGCACCATGCTGCCCTTACAGGGTGAAAGCACCATGCTGCCCTTACAGGGTTAGCACAATGCTGCCCTTACAGGGTTCAAGCACCATGCTGCCCTTACAGGGTTAAAGCACTGTGCTGCCCTTACAGGGTTAAAGCACCATGCTGCCCTTACAGGGTTAGCACAATGCTGCCCTTACAATGTTAAAGCACCATGCTGCCCTTACAGGGTTAGCACAATGCTGCCCTTACAGGGTGAAAGCACCATGCTGCCCTTAAAGGGTTAAGGCACCATGTTGCCCTTACAGAATTCAAGCACCATGCTGCCCTTACTGGGTTCAAGCACCATGCTGCCCTTACAGGGTTAAAGCACCATGCTGCCCTTACAGGGTAAAAGCACCATGCTGCCCTTACAGGGTTAAAGCACCATGCTGCCCTTACAGGGTTAAGGCACCATGCTGCCCTTACAGGGTTAAAGCACCATGCTGCCCTTACAGGGTTAAAGCACCATGCTGCCCTTACAGGGTTAAAGCACTATGCTGCCCTTACAGGGTTAAAGCACCATGCTGCCCTTACAGGGTTAAAGCACCATGCTGCCCTTACAGGGTGAAAGCACCATGCTGTACTTACAGGGTTAAAGCACCGTGCTGCCCTTACAGGGTTAAAGCACCGTGCTGCCCTTACAGGGTTAAAGCACCGTGCTGCCCTTACAGGGTTAAAGCACCGTGCTGCCCTTACAGGGTTAAAGCACCGTGCTGCCCTTACAGGGTTAAAGCACCGTGCTGCCCTTACAGGGTTAAAGCACCGTGCTGCCCTTACAGGGTTAAGGCACCATGCTGCCCTTAAAGGGTTAAAGCACAGTGCTGCCCTTACAGGGTCTAAGCACCATGCTGCCCTTACAGGGTTAAGGCACCACACTGCCCTTAAAGGGTTAAAGCACCACACTGCCCTTACAGGGTTAAGGCACCATGCTGCCCTTACAGGGTTAAAGCACCATGCTGCTCTTACAGGGTCTGAGCACCACACTGCCCTTACAGGGTTAAAGCACCACATTGCCCTTACAGGGTTAAGGCACCATGCTGCCCTTACAGAGTTAAGGCACCACACTGCCCTTAAAGGGTTAAAGCACCACACTGCCCTTACAGGGTTAAGGCACCATGCTGCCCTTACAGAGTTAAAGCACCACACTGCCCTTACAGGGTTAAGGCACCACACTGCCCTTACAGGGTTAAAGCACCATGCTGCCCTTAAGGCACCACACTGCCCTTACAGGGTTAAAGCACCATGCTGCCCTTACAATGTTAAAGCACCATGCTGCCCTTACAGGGTTAAGGCACCGTGCTGCCCTTACAGGGTTAAAGCACCGTGCTGCCCTTACAATGTTAAAGCACCGTGCTGCCCTTACAGGGTTAAAGCACCATGCTGCCCTTACAATGTTTAAGCACCGTGCTGCCCTTACAGGGTTAAAGCACCATGCTGCCCTTACAGGCTTAAGGCACCGTGCTGCCCTTACAGGGTTAAAGCACCATGCTGCCCTTACAGGGTTAAGGCAGCAAACTGCCCTTACAGGGTTAAAGCATCGTGCTGCCCTTACAGGGTTAAAGCACCATGCTGCCCTTACAGGGTTAAGGCAGCAAACTGCCCTTACAGGGTTAAAGCATCGTGCTGCCCTTACAGGGTTAAGGCACCGTGCTGCCCTTACAGGGTTAAAGCACCGTGCTGCCCTTACAGGGTTAAGGCACCGTGCTGCCCTTACAATGTTAAAGCACCGTGCTGCCCTTACAGGGTTAAAGCACCATGCTGCCCTTACAGGGTTAAAGCACCGTGCTGCCCTTACAGGGTTAAGGCACCGTGCTGCCCTTACAATGTTAAAGCACCGTGCTGCTCTTACAATGTTAAAGCACCATGCTGCCCTTACAGGGTTAAAGCACCGTGCTGCCCTTACAAGGCTTAACCCTGTAAGGGCAGCACGGTGCTTTAACATTATAAGGGCAGCACGGTGCCTTAACCCTGTAAGGGCAGCACAGTGCTTTAACATTGTAACGGCAGCACGGTGCTTTAACATTGTAACGGCAGCACGGTGCTTTAACATTGTAAGGGCAGCATGGTGCTTTAACATTGTAAGGGCAGCATGGTGCTTTAACATTGTAAGGGCAGCATGGTGCTTTAACATTGTAAGGGCAGCATGGTGTTTTTACATTGTAACGGCAGCACGGTGCTTTAACATTGTAATGGCAGCATGGTGCTTTAACATTGTAACGGCAGCACGGTGCTTTAACATTGTAACGGCAGCACGGTGCTTTAACATTGTAAGGGCAGCATGGTGCTTTTAACCCTGTAAGGGCAGCATGGTGCTTTAACCCTGTAAGGGCAGCATGGTGCTTTAACCCTGTAAGGGCAGCATGGTGCTTTAACCTTGTAAGGCAAGCACGCTTTAACCCTGTAAGGGCAGCATGGTGCTTTAACCCTGTAAGGGCAGCATGGTGCTTTAACCCTGTAAGGGCAGCATGGTGCTTTAACCCTGTAAGGGCAGCATGGTGCTTCAACCTTGTAAGGCCAGCACGCTTTAACCCTGTAAGGGCAGCATGGTGCTTTAACCCTGTAAGGGCAGCATGGTGCTTTAACCCTGTAAGGGCAGCATGGTGCTTCAACCTTGTAAGGCCAGCACGCTTTAACCCTGTAAGGGCAGCATGGTGCTTTAACCCTGTAAGGGCAGCATGGTGCTTTAACCCTGTAAGGGCAGCACGGTGCTTTAACCCTGTAAGGGTTAGGGCACCAAGCTGCCACTACAGAGGTAAAGCAATAATGGCATCTGGACTGATGTGTCATTGCATGTACATGTATCAATCCCTTTTATGTGGACTTATACTGGTTAAACCTGTGTATAAGTTAAAGCTTATATGAGTTGATGGGTCAGTTCGTCAGAAAGCACTAGATTTTGTGTTTTTGGGGTCATTTTGGACTCTTATGGCTCTGGAGAAAGAAGTTGTGAACCAATCTTGTCTTACATAGACTCATTTGATTGAGGACACTTGGGGCTATCAGAAAAATGTTGATTTGTGGTCTTGCATCAAAAACTCTCAGACTTGTAGCCTGCTAAAATGAAAAATGAATGGCCAAATTTGTTCTTTTTTGACTTTTTGTATTTTTTACAAGTGTACTGTATTGAATAAAGAACATCTGGAATATACCAAAGTTATTTTTTATATTGTATATGATCATAGGTATCATTTCCATGAGGTTTGGACATGTTACTGAATGAGAATTTTTCATCATGTGTCTTTAAAAATGGAAATCTGTAATTTGTAACGTCCGGTACCTAAATCTAAATCAGTTATATTACATGGAAAAAATAAAGCTTCAACATTTTTGTTATTACCTATATAAAGGGACCTATTATCCCCTACTTTGGTGAACAAATTTTGTGTCTATCAGCATTTGTCTCCATGTGAGAGCAGCTTATGTGAAATAATTCTGATTAAAGTACCGGACGTTATGTAACGTCCGGTACTTTATTATCATGTAGGAGGCAGTCTACTGTGCATGGATAACTCAAATTTTGTTCCATTTTGTAATTGAAGTCAAAAATAGACATATTGGCCTTGCTATTGCATGTGTTTGCTATGCATAATGGGACATTCTATATTACTGACAGCAACTTTAACCACCTCAATATTTCATCATTTTGGTACCGGACGTTACATGACACAAAACAAGCAATAAAAATGGAACCGGATGTCCTAAGTTGGTATTTTTTTTGGTTTTCTGAGCTGAGGAGATGTCCCTTCACAAATTTGTTAGGGTTATATAAAGTAACTAGAAAATTAATTTTAAGGGCCTTCAAGGGCAAAATCTTACACTTTCTGACAACCTGACCCTGATATAGAAGTTTGAAAAGGAGGGGGGTACACCCTTCTTTAAGACTGTAACTTTGGCGATATTAGAGGATAAAAAGAAAATACAGCAATGTATATCTATAGCATAGCTTTAGT
Organism: Acholoe squamosa; assembly: GCA_949317995.1. Taxonomy (NCBI): domain Eukaryota; kingdom Metazoa; phylum Annelida; class Polychaeta; order Phyllodocida; family Polynoidae; genus Acholoe; species Acholoe squamosa. Next base: position 77,663,564 of record OX439046.1, on the reverse strand, counting down.
AACATCTTGTATATTAATAGAGCATGTTTTGTTGCTATAATGTCCTGCCACTCCATTTGTCATGTCTGCCTATGTGTCAATCCAGGTGCCCATGTGTCTACCTAGGCTATGTATCAGTGTTAACCCAGGTGTCCATCTGTCTGCCAATATACTTACATAAGTACATGAGTACTTACAAATTTGCTTACAACATTACCCATATGTATACCATAAAACCCCGGCTATACATCCATTTTTTATTTATATCTATTTTTCATATAAGTCGATTTTTTTCCCAAATAGGGGCTTAGGCTTATAGGAGGGGTTTTTATATAAAAGATTATAGTGTTAATATTTCTCAAGATATTTTTCTATAGGTCGAATTTGATTCTCAAAGAAAGGGTCGACCTATAGGTGGGGTCACCTTACATAGGCAATGACAAAGGTACCTACGTAAGTACTTACATGAGTGTCGCCTTACATAGGCAATGACAAAGGTACCTACGTAAGTACTTACATGAGTACTTACATGGATACATTAATGCACCCATGCTGCATCGCTGCAGCATCCATGTTGCATCATTGCTGCGTTTATGCTGTACCATTGCTATGTCCATGCTGCCTCCATGTTGCACCATTGTTGCATCCATGTTGCACCATTGCTGCATCCATGCTGTGCCATTGCTGCATCCATGTTGCATGTGTAGGGGAACATGACTATGTGCGTCCCCGTGCCCAGGTGGCCGACCCACAGGGGCGGGTCACCGGGTAGTCACATGTTCCCTATCGGTATCACACCGATCTAGGCGTAGGTGGAAGGTAGAGAACGTCAGGTCAGGAGAAGTAGCTCAGAGGAAGAGCTTCCGCCTCGAGGCTGGAGGGTCCCGGGTTCGAGTCCCGGTTTCTCCAAAGATGTTTTCCGCCGACCTCTACACTGGTGGAGGAACCGAGTAGTCCTGACCCGCGTAAGGGGGGGCTACGGAGCTCAGTCCCTGGGTTGGTGTGATACGGCAAGCGCTTCGACCTGCTAGCACTGGGAGACTTGGAAACAGGTGGTGCCCACAGTTGTCCTGGGAACAGGAAGTCATTAAGCTGTGTGTGACTCAGTGCTGGTTAATTCCGTGGTCGAAGCTGGTTGGGGGCTGTGTAGGGGAACATGACTATGTGCGTCCCCGTGCCTGGGTGGCCGACCGGCAGGGGTGGGTCACTGGGTAGTCACATGTTCCCTATCGGTAACACACCGATCCAGGCGTAGGTGGAAGGTAGAGAACGTCAGGTCAGGAGAAGTAGCTCAGAGGAAGAGCTTCCGCCTCGAGGCTGGAGGGTCCCGGGTTCGAGTCCCGGTTTCTCCAAAGATGTTTTCCGCCGACCTCTACACTGGTGGAGGAACCGAGTAGTCCTGACCCGCGTGAGGGGGGGCTACAGAGCTCAGTCCCTGGGTTGGTGTGATACGGCAAGCGCTTCGACCTGCTAGCACTGGGAGACTTGGAAACAGGTGGTGCCCACAGTTGTCCTGGGAACAGGAAGTCATTAAGCTGTGTGTGACTCAGTGCTGGTTAATTCCGTGGTCGAAGCTGGTTGGGGGCTGTGTAGGGGAACATGACTATGTGCGTCCCCGTGCCTGGGTGGCCGACCGGCAGGGGTGGGTCACCGGGTAGTCACATGTTCCCTATCGGTAACACACCGATCCAGGCGTAGGTGGAAGGTAGAGAACGTCAGGTCAGGAGAAGTAGCTCAGAGGAAGAGCTTCCGCCTCGAGGCTGGAGGGTCCCGGGTTCGAGTCCAGGTTTCTCCAAAGACGTTTTCCGCCGACCTCTACACACCATTGCTGCATCCATGTCCCATCATTGCTGCATCCATATCCCATCATAAATGCACCATTGCTGCATCCCTGTCCCATCATTGCTGCACCATTGCTACATCCCTGTCCCATCATTGCTGCACCATTGCTGCACCATTGCTGCATCCATGTCCCATCATTGCTGCACCATTGCTGCATCCATGCCCCATCATTGCTGCATCCATGTCCCATCATTGCTGCACCATTGCTGCATCCATGTCCAACCATTGCTGCACCATTGTTGCATCCCTGTCCCATCATTGCTGCACCATTGTTGCATCCATGTCCCATCATTGCTGCACCATTGTTGCATCCATGTCCCATTGTTGCATCCTTGTCCCATCATTGCTGCATCCATGTCCCATCATTGCTGCACCATTGCTGCATCCATGTCCCATCGTTGCTGCACCATTGCTGCATCCCTGTCCCACTATTGCTGCACCATTCCTGCATCCCTGTCCCACCATTGCTGCATCCCTGTCCCACCATTGCTGCATCCCTGTCCCATCATTGCTGCATCCCTGTCCCATCATTGCTGCACCATTGCTGCATCCATGTCCCATCATTGCTGCACCATTGCTGCATCCCTGTCCCATCATTGCTGCACCATTGCTGCATCCCTGTCCCATCATTGCTGCACAATTGCTGCATCCATGTCCCATCATTGCTGCATCCCTGTCCCATCATTGCTACACCATTGCTGCAGCCATGTCCCATCATTGCTGCACCATTGCTGCATCCCTGTCCCATCATTGCTGCACCATTGCTGCATCCCTGTCCCATCATTGCTGCAACATTGCTGCAGCCATGTCCTATCATTGCTGCATCATTGCTGCATCCATGTCCCATCATTGCTGCATCCCTGTCCCATCATTGCTGCATCATTGCTGCATCCCTGTCCCATCATTGCTGCATCATTGCTGTATCCCTGTCCCATCATTGCTGCACCATTGCTGCATCCCTTTCCCATCATTGCTGCACCATTGCTGCAGCCATGTCCCATCATTGCTGCACCATTGCTGCATCCCTGTCCCATCATTGCTGCACCATTGCTGCAGCCATGTCCCATCATTGCTGCATCATTGCTGCATCCCTGCCCCATCATTGCTGCATCATTGCTGCATCCCTGTCCCATCATTGCTGCATCCATGTCCCATCATTGCTGCACCATTGCTGCATCCATGTCCCATCATTGCTGCATCCATGTCCCATCATTGCTGCATCATTGCTGCATCCATGTCCCATCATTGCTGCATCCCTGTCCCATCATTGCTGCATCCATGTCCCATCATTGCTGCATCCATGTCCCATCATTGCTGCATCATTGCTGCATCCCTGTCCCATCATTGCTGCATCCATGTCCCATCATTGCTGCACCATTGCTGCATCCATGTCCCATCATTGCTGCATCCTTGTCCCATCATTGCTGCATCATTGCTGCATCCATGTCCCATCATTGCTGCATCCATGTCCCATCATTGTTGCATCATTGCTGCATCCCTGTCCCATCATTGCTGCATCCATGTCCTATCATTGCTGCATCATTGCTGCATCCCTGTCCCATCATTGCTGCATCATTGCTGCATCCCTGTCCCATCATTGCTGCATCATTGCTGCATCCATGTCCCATCATTGCTGCATCCCTGTCCCATCATTGCTGCACCATTGCTGCATCCATGTCCCATCATTGCTGCATCCCTGTCCCATCATTGCTGCATCATTGCTGCATCCCTGTCCCATCATTGCTGCATCCCTGTCCCATCATTGCTGCATCATTGCTGCATCCATGTCCCATCATTGCTACATCATTGCTGCATCCCTGTCCCATCATTGCTGCACCATTGCTGCATCCATGTCCTATCATTGCTGCATCATTGCTGCATCCCTGTCCCATCATTGCTGCATCCCTGTCCCATCATTGCTGCACCATTGCTGCATCCCTGTCCCATCATTGCTGCATCATTGCTGCATCCCTGTCCCATCATTGCTGCATCATTGCTGCCTCCCTGTCCCATCATTGCTGCATCCCTGTCCCATCATTGCTGCATCATTGCTGCATCCATGTCCCATCATTGCTGCATCATTGCTGCATCCATGTCCCATCATTGCTGCACCATTGCTGCATCCCTGTCCCATCATTGCTGCACCATTGCTGCATCCCTGTCCCATCATTGCTGCACCATTGCTGCATCCCTGTCCCATCATTGCTGGATCATTGCTGCATCCATGTCCCATCATTGCTGCATCATTGCTGCATCCATGTCCCATCATTGCTGCATCATTGCTGCAGCCTTGTCCCATCATTCCTGCATCATTGCTGCATCCATGTCCCATCATTGCTGCATCATTGCTGCATCCATGTCCCATCATTGCTGCATCATTGCTGCAGCCTTGTCCCATCATTGCTGCATCATTGCTGCATCCCTGTCCCATCATTGCTGCATCATTGCTGCATCCATGTCCCATCATTGCTGCATCATTGCTGCAGCCTTGTCCCATCATTCCTGCACCATTGCTGCATCCATGTCCCATCATTGCTGCATCCATGTCCCATCATTGCTGCATCATTGCTGCATCCATGTTCCATCATTGCTGCATCCATGTCCCATCATTGCTGCATCATTGCTGCAGCCTTGTCCCATCATTGCTGCATCATTGCTGCATCCCTGTCCCACCATTGCTGCATCATTGCTGCAGCCTTGTCCCATCATTCCTGCATCATTGCTGCAGCCCTGTCCCACCATTGCTGCATCCCTGTCCCATCATTGCTGCATCCCTGTCCCATCATTGATGCATCATTGCTGCAGCCTTGTCCCATCATTCCTGCATCATTGCTGCAGCCCTGTCCCACCATTGCTGCATCCCTGTCCCATCATTGCTGCATCCCTGTCTCATCATTGCTGCATCCATGTCCCATCATTGCTGCATCCATGTCCCATCATTGCTGCATCATTGCTGCATCCCTGTCCCATCATTGCTGCATCATTACTGCATCCATGTCCCATCATTGTTGCATCCATGCTGCACCATTGCTGCATCCCTGTCCCATCATTGCTGCATCCCTGTCCCATCATAGATGCACCATTGCTGCATCCAAGTCCCATCATTGCTGCATCCCTGTCCCATCATTGCTGCATCCCTGTCCCATCATTGCTGCATCATTGCTGCAGCCCTGTCCCATCATTGCTGCATCATTGCTGCATCGCTGTCCCATCATTGCTGCACCATTGCTGCATCCCTGTCCCATCATTGCTGCATCATTGCTGCATCCATGTCCCATCATTGCTGCATCATTGCTGCATCCATGTCCCATCATTGCTGCATCATTGCTGCAGCCCTGTCCCATCATTGCTGCACCATTGCTGCATCCATGTCCCATCATTGCTGCATCATTGCTGCAGCCTTGTCCCATCATTGCTGCATCATTGCTGCATCCCTGTCCCATCATTGCTGCACCATTGCTGCATCCATGTCCCATCATTGCTGCATCATTGCTGCAGCCCTGTCCCATCATTGCTGCATCCCTGTCCCATCATAGCTGCATCCCTGTCCCATCATTGCTGCATCCATGTCCCATCATTGCTTCATCCCTGTCCCATCATTGCTGCATCATTGCTGCATCCCTGTCCCATCATTGCTGCATCCCTGTCCCATCATTGCTGCACCATTGCTGCATCCATGTCCCATCATTGCTGCATCATTGCTGCAGCCCTGTCCCATCATTGCTGCATCATTGCTGCATCCCTCTCCCATCATTGCTGCACCATTGCTGCATCCCTGTCCCATCATTGCTGCATCATTGCTGCATCCATGTCCCATCATTGCTGCATCATTGCTGCATCCATGTCCCATCATTGCTGCATCATTGCTGCATCCCTGTCCCATCATTGCTGCATCATTGCTGCATCCATGTCCCATCATTGCTGCACCACTGCTGCATCCCTGTCCCATCATTGCTGCACCATTGCTGCATCCCTGTCCCATCATTGCTGCATCATTGCTGCATCCCTGTCCCATCATTGCTGCATCATTGCTGCAGCCTTGTCCCATCATTCCTGCATCATTGCTGCATCCCTGTCCCATCATTGCTGCATCCCTGTCCCATCATTGCTGCATCCCTGTCCCATCATTGCTGCACCCATGTCCCATCATTGTTGCATCCTTGTCCCATCATTGCTGCATCATTGCTGCATCCCTGTCCCATCATTGCTGCATCCCTGTCCCATCATTGCTGCACCATTGCTGCATCCATGTCCCATCATTGCTGCATCATTGCTGAAGCCCTGTCCCATCATTGCTGCACCATTGCTGCATCCATGTCCCATCATTGCTGCATCCCTGTCCCATCATTGCTGCATCATTGCTGCATCCCTGTCCCATCATTGCTGCATCTCTGTCCCATCATTGCTGCAGCCCTGTCCCATCATTGCTGCATCCCTGTCCCATCATTGCTGCACCATTGCTGCATCCCTGTCCCATCATTGCTTCATCTCTGTCCCATCATTGCTGCACCATTGCTGCATCCATGTCCCATCATTGCTGCATCATTGCTGCATCCCTGTCCCATCATTGCTGCATCATTGCTGCATCCCTGTCCCATCATTGCTGCATCATTGCTGCATCCATGTCCCATCATTGCTGCACCATTGCTGCATCCCTGTCCCATCATTGCTGCATCATTGCTGCATCCATGTCCCATCATTGCTGCATCATTGCTGCATCCATGTCCCATCATTGCTGCACCATTGTTGCATCCCTGTCCCATCATTGCTGCATCATTGCTGCATCCCTGTCCCATCATTGCTGCATCATTGCTGCATCCCTGTCCCATCATTGCTGCATCATTGCTGCAGCCTTGTCCCATCGTTGCTGCATCCCTGTCCCATCATTGCTGCATCATTGCTGCATCCCTGTCCCATCATTGCTGCATCATTGCTGCATCCCTGTCCCATCATTGCTGCATCATTGCTGCATCCATGTCCCATCATTGCTGCATCCCTGTCCCATCATTGCTGCATCCCTGTCCCATCATTGCTGCACCCATGTCCCATCATTGTTGCATCCATGCCGCACCATTGCTGCATCCCTGTCCCATCATTGCTGCATCCCTGTCCCATCATAGATGCACCATTGCTGCATCCCTGTCCCATCATCGCTGCATCCCTGTCCCATCATTGCTGCACCATTGCTGCATCCATGTCCCATCATTGCTGCATCATTGCTGCAGCCCTGTCCCATCATTGCTGCATCCGTCCCATCATTGCTGCATCCCTGTCCCATCATTGCTGCATCCATGTCCCATCATTGCTGCATCCCTGTCCCATCATTGCTGCACCATTGCTGCATCCCTGTCCCATCATTGCTGCATCATTGCTGCATCCATGTCCCATTATTGCTGCATCCCTGTCCCATCATTGCTGCATCCCTGTCCCATCATTGCTGCATCCCTGTCCCATCATTGCTGCATCATTGCTGCATCCCTGTCCCATCATTGCTGCACCATTGCTGCATCCATGTCCCATCATTGCTGCATCCCTGTCCCATCATTGCTGCATCCCTGTCCCATCATTGCTGCATCATTGCTGCATCCCTGTCCCATCATTGCTGCATCATTGCTGCATCCATGTCCCATCATTGCTGCACCATTGCTGCATCCCTGTCCCATCATTGCTGCATCCGTCCCATCATTGCTGCATCCCTGTCCCATCATTGCTGCATCCATGTCCCATCATTGCTGCATCCCTGTCCCATCATTGCTGCACCATTGCTGCATCCCTGTCCCATCATTGCTGCATCATTGCTGCATCCATGTCCCATCATTGCTGCATCCCTGTCCCATCATTGCTGCATCCCTGTCCCATCATTGCTGCATCCCTGTCCCATCATTGCTGCATCATTGCTGCATCCCTGTCCCATCATTGCTGCACCATTGCTGCATCCATGTCCCATCATTGCTGCATCCCTGTCCCATCATTGCTGCATCCCTGTCCCATCATTGCTGCATCATTGCTGCATCCCTGTCCCATCATTGCTGCATCATTGCTGCATCCATGTCCCATCATTGCTGCACCATTGCTGCATCCCTGTCCCATCATTGCTGCATCATTGCTGCATCCATGTCCCATCATTGCTGCATCATTGCTGCATCCATGTCCCATCATTGCTGCACCATTGTTGCATCCCTGTCCCATCATTGCTGCATCATTGCTGCATCCCTGTCCCATCATTGCTGCATCATTGCTGCATCCCTGTCCCATCATTGCTGCATCATTGCTGCATCCCTGTCCCATCATTGCTGCATCATTGCTGCAGCCTTGTCCCATCGTTGCTGCATCCCTGTCCCATCATTGCTGCATCATTGCTGCATCCCTGTCCCATCATTGCTGCATCATTGCTGCATCCCTGTCCCATCATTGCTGCATCATTGCTGCATCCATGTCCCATCATTGCTGCATCCCTGTCCCATCATTGCTGCATCCCTGTCCCATCATTGCTGCACCCATGTCCCATCATTGTTGCATCCATGCCGCACCATTGCTGCATCCCTGTCCCATCATTGCTGCATCCCTGTCCCATCATAGATGCACCATTGCTGCATCCCTGTCCCATCATCGCTGCATCCCTGTCCCATCATTGCTGCACCATTGCTGCATCCATGTCCCATCATTGCTGCATCATTGCTGCAGCCCTGTCCCATCATTGCTGCATCCGTCCCATCATTGCTGCATCCCTGTCCCATCATTGCTGCATCCATGTCCCATCATTGCTGCATCCCTGTCCCATCATTGCTGCACCATTGCTGCATCCCTGTCCCATCATTGCTGCATCATTGCTGCATCCATGTCCCATCATTGCTGCATCCCTGTCCCATCATTGCTGCATCCCTGTCCCATCATTGCTGCATCCCTGTCCCATCATTGCTGCATCATTGCTGCATCCCTGTCCCATCATTGCTGCACCATTGCTGCATCCATGTCCCATCATTGCTGCATCCCTGTCCCATCATTGCTGCATCCCTGTCCCATCATTGCTGCATCATTGCTGCATCCCTGTCCCATCATTGCTGCATCATTGCTGCATCCATGTCCCATCATTGCTGCACCATTGCTGCATCCCTGTCCCATCATTGCTGCATCCGTCCCATCATTGCTGCATCCCTGTCCCATCATTGCTGCATCCATGTCCCATCATTGCTGCATCCCTGTCCCATCATTGCTGCACCATTGCTGCATCCCTGTCCCATCATTGCTGCATCATTGCTGCATCCATGTCCCATCATTGCTGCATCCCTGTCCCATCATTGCTGCATCCCTGTCCCATCATTGCTGCATCCCTGTCCTATCATTGCTGCATCATTGCTGCATCCCTGTCCCATCATTGCTGCACCATTGCTGCATCCATGTCCCATCATTGCTGCATCCCTGTCCCATCATTGCTGCATCCCTGTCCCATCATTGCTGCATCATTGCTGCATCCCTGTCCCATCATTGCTGCATCATTGCTGCATCCATGTCCCATCATTGCTGCACCATTGCTGCATCCCTGTCCCATCATTGCTGCATCATTGCTGCATCCATGTCCCATCATTGCTGCATCATTGCTGCATCCATGTCCCATCATTGCTGCACCATTGTTGCATCCCTGTCCCATCATTGCTGCATCATTGCTGCATCCCTGTCCCATCATTGCTGCATCATTGCTGCATCCCTGTCCCATCATTGCTGCATCATTGCTGCAGCCTTGTCCCATCGTTGCTGCATCCCTGTCCCATCATTGCTGCATCATTGCTGCATCCCTGTCCCATCATTGCTGCATCATTGCTGCATCCCTGTCCCATCATTGCTGCATCATTGCTGCATCCATGTCCCATCATTGCTGCATCCCTGTCCCATCATTGCTGCATCCCTGTCCCATCATTGCTGCACCCATGTCCCATCATTGTTGCATCCATGCCGCACCATTGCTGCATCCCTGTCCCATCATTGCTGCATCCCTGTCCCATCATAGATGCACCATTGCTGCATCCCTGTCCCATCATCGCTGCATCCCTGTCCCATCATTGCTGCACCATTGCTGCATCCATGTCCCATCATTGCTGCATCATTGCTGCAGCCCTGTCCCATCATTGCTGCATCCGTCCCATCATTGCTGCATCCCTGTCCCATCATTGCTGCATCCATGTCCCATCATTGCTGCATCCCTGTCCCATTATTGCTGCATCATTGCTGCATCCCTGTCCCATCATTGCTGCACCATTGCTGCATCCATGTCCCATCATTGCTGCATCATTGCTGCAGCCCTGTCCCATCATTGCTGCATCATTGCTGCATCCATGTCCCATCATTGCTGCGTCATTGCTGCAGGCATGTCCCATCATTGCTGCACCATTGCTGCATCCATGTCCCATCATTGCTGCATCATTGCTACAGCCTTGTCCCATCATTCCTGCCTCATTGCTGCAGCCCTGTCCCATCATTCCTGCATCCCTGTCCCATCATTGCTGCATCCCTGTCCCATCATTGCTGCATCCATGTCCCATCATTGCTGCATCCCTGTCCCATCATTGCTGCATCATTGCTGCATCCCTGTCCCATCATTGCTGCATCATTGCTGCATCCCTGTCCCATCATTGCTGCATCCCTGTCCCATCATTGCTGCACCATTGCTGCATCCATGTCCCATCATTGCTGCATCATTGCTGCAGCCCTGTTCCATCATTGCTGCACCATTGCTGCATCCCTGTCCCATCATTGCTGCACCATTGCTGCATCCATGTCCCATCATTGCTGCATCCCTGTCCCATCATTGCTGCATCATTGCTGCATCCCTGTCCCATCATTGCTGCATCCCTGTCCCATCATTGCTGCACCATTGCTGCATCCCTGTCCCATCATTGCTGCACTTTTGCTGCATCCCTGTCCCATCATTGCTGCATCATTGATGCAGCCCTGTTCCATCATTGCTGCATCATTGCTGCATCCATGTCCCATCATTGCTGCATCCCTGTCCCATCATTGCTGCATCATTGCTGCATCCCTGTCCCATCATTGCTGCATCCCTGTCCCATCATAGATGCACCATTGCTGCATCCCTGTCCCATCATTGCTGCACCAATGTCCCATCATTGCTGCATCCATGTCCCATCATTGCTGCACCATTGCTGCATCCATGTCCCATCATTGCTGCACCATTGCTGCATCCATGTCCCATCATTGCTGCACCATTGCTGCATCCATGTCCCATCATTGTTGCATTCATGTCACACCATTGCTGCATCCATGTCCCATCATTGCTGCACCATTTCTGCATCCATGTCCCATCTTTGTTGCATTCATGTCGCACCATTGCTGCATCCATGTCCCATCATTGTTGCATTCATGTCACACCATTGCTGCATCCATGCTGCCTATGTAAGCACTTGTGTAAATATCAAGGAAGTACCTAAGTGTCTATGTAAGTACCTATGTAAGTGCCATGTAAGTATTTATATAAGTCCCATGGGGAGTTTTGATTTATGGCACCAATCAATATATCGCGAGAAGTTCCAATATCAGAACTATCATGGCTGTGCAAACACCTTAATGCCCCCTATACCATTACCTGTAAGTCTCCTATACTCGTGTTTCTATGTACACTAACCTGCAGCTGATATTCCGCTAAACTAATACCCTGATAGTGCGGTCCTTGAAATGAAATCAACAAGTCCAATTATATTTGGTGAAAGTCTGTGTCAAGTTGACATGATTGGAAGGCAGACAAATACCTGTTGCAGCCCCGAGGCACCGGCATGTCTCAGTTCAGTGCCCACCTGATCATGCTGTCTGCCATGTGGTGCATGACTTGCACAATATTGCATTTTGGCCTATGCCTGAATGATTTATTTCTATATTTCATCCCTTCTGTTCTGTAGTTTATATCAGGTTGACAAACAAATAAAAACAGGATTTGTTTTCTTTTGTTCTACATCACCAGGGGAAGTGCTTAAGCCATGTCACAAATGCAACCTGCTGAAAACGGCCAAAGTCTGCTGTTAAATATTCAAGATTTAATACCGAGGTCTATTAGAAGTAGCTTGTCAGTGACAATTTTGATTTTTGAGCCCATTTTTTTAAGGTAAAACATGCAAACATTAACATCTACTACACATGGGAAGAACGCTGTATTACTATAGTACAGTGTATAATATGTTATTACAATTTTATTGATTGCTAGAGGGGAATTTCAGCCTAAAGAACTGAACCCCTTCCAAAATTCAATCCACCGCCCCACTACAATAGAGCATGTTTTTGCTATAATGTCTATGCTATAGCACCAAAACATGCTCTAACAAGGCAAGCAAACTCTTATGTACATGTATAAAGGATGGGGTTTGTGCCCCATGTTGGCATGCCAACTCTGCAAATCTGGCTTACCGACCATTTCAGAAGACAAATGTGGCTTGCTGCTTAGAAGCAAGGATTTACATAGACTATAGCATGAATGGCAACCTTTACAGGCCTCGGGTACAGCTTATATGTGACATAGACTATAGCATGAATGGCAACCTTTACAGGCCTCAGGTACAGCTTATGTGTGACATAGACTATGGCAATGAATGGCAACCTTTACAGGCCTCAGGTACAGCTTATATGTGTGACATAGACTATAGCAATGAATGGCAACCTTTACAGGCCTCAGGTACAGCTTATATGTGACATAGACTGTGGCATGAATGGCAACCTTTACAGGCCTCGGGTACAGCTTATATGTGTGACATAGACTATAGCAATGAATGGCAACCTTTGCAGGCCTCAGGTACAGCTTATATGTGACATAGACTATAGCATGAATGGCAACCTTTACAGGCCTCAGGTACAGCTTATGTGTGACATAGACTATAGCATGAATGGCAACCTTTACAGGCCTCAGGTACAGCTTATGTGTGACATAGACTATGGCAATGAATGGCAACCTTTACAGGCCTCAGGTACAGCTTATATGTGTGACATAGACTATAGCAATGAATGGCAACCTTTACAGGCCTCAGGTACAGCTTATATGTGACATAGACTATAGCATGAATGGCAACCTTTACAGGCCTCAGGTACAGCTTATATGTGACATAGACTATAGCAATGAATGGCAACCTTTACAGGCCTCAGGTACAGCTTTATGTGACATAGACTATAGCATGAATGGCAACCTTTACAGGCCTCAGGTACAGCTTATATGTGACATAGACTATAGCATGAATGGCAACCTTTACAGGCCTCAGGTACAGCTTATATGTGACATAGACTATAGCATGAATGGCAACCTTTACAGGCCTCAGGTACAGCTTATATGTGTGACATAGACTATAGCATGAATGGCAACCTTTACAGGCCTCAGGTACAGCTTATATGTGTGACATAGACTATAGCAATGAATGGCAACCTTTGCAGGCCTCAGGTACAGCTTATATGTGACATAGACTATAGCATGAATGGCAACCTTTACAGGCCTCAGGTACAGCTTATATGTGACATAGACTATAGCATGAATGGCAACCTTTACAGGCCTCAGGTACAGCTTATATGTGACATAGACTATAGCATGAATGGCAACCTTTACAGGCCTCAGGTACAGCTTATATGTGACATAGACTATAGCAATGAATGGCAACCTTTACAGGCCTCAGGTACAGCTTTATGTGTGACATAGACTATGGCATGAATGGCAACCTTTACAGGCCTCAGGTACAGCTTATATGTGACATAGACTATAGCATGAATGGCAACCTTTACAGGCCTCAGGTACAGCTTTATGTGACATAGACTATAGCATGAATGGCAACCTTTACAGGCCTCAGGTACAGCTTATATGTGACATAGACTATAGCATGAATGGCAACCTTTACAGGCCTCAGGTACAGCTTATATGTGACATAGACTATGGCAATGAATGGCAAACTTTACAGGCCTCAGGTACAGCTTTATGTGTGACATAGACTATAGCATGAATGGCAACCTTTACAGGCCTCAGGTACAGCTTATATGTGACATAGACTATAGCAATGAATGGCAACCTTTGCAGGCCTCAGGTACAGCTTATATGTGACATAGACTATGGCAATGAATGGCAACCTTTGCAGGCCTCAGGTACAGCTTATATGTGTGACATAGACTATAGCAATGAATGGCAACCTTTACAGGCCTCAGGTACAGCTTATATGTGACATAGACTATGGCAATGAATGGCAACCTTTGCAGGCCTCAGGTACAGCTTTATGTGACATAGACTATAGCAATGAATGGCAACCTTTACAGGCCTCAGGTACAGCTTATATGTGACATAGACTGTAGCAATGAATGGCAACCTTTACAGGCCTCAGGTACAGCTTATATGTGACATAGACTATGGCAATGAATGGCAACCTTTACAGGCCTCAGGTACAGCTTATATGTGACATAGACTATGGCTATGAATGGCAACCTTTACAGGCCTCAGGTACAGCTTTATGTGACATAGACTATAGCATGAATGGCAACCTTTACAGGCCTCAGGTACAGCTTATATGTGACATAGACTATAGCATGAATGGCAACCTTTACAGGCATCAGGTACAGCTTATGTGTCACATAGACTATAGCAATGAATGGCAACCTTTACAGGCCACAGGTACAGCTTTATGTGACATAGACTATAGCAATGAATGGCAACCTTTACAGGCCTCAGGTACAGCTTATATGTGACATAGACTATGGCAATGAATGGCAACTTTTACAGGCCTCAGGTACAGCTTATGTGTGACATAGACTATAGCATGAATGGCAACCTTTACAGGCCTCAGGTACAGCTTATATGTGACATAGACTATAGCATGAATGGCAACCTTTACAGGCCTCAGGTACAGCTTATATGTGACATAGACTATAGCATGAATGGCAACCTTTACAGGCCTCAGGTACAGCTTATATGTGACATAGACTGTAGCAATGAATGGCAACCTTTACAGGCCTCAGGTACAGCTTATATGTGACATAGACTATAGCAATGAATGGCAACCTTTACAGGCCTCAGGTACAGCTTTATGTGACATAGACTATAGCAATGAATGGCAACCTTTACAGGCCTCAGGTACAGCTTTATGTGACATAGACTATAGCAATGAATGGCAACCTTTACAGGCCTCAGGTACAGCTTATGTGTGACATAGACTATAGCAATGAATGGCAACCTTTACAGGCCTCAGGTACAGCTTATGTGTGACATAGACTATGGCAATGAATGGCAACCTTTGCAGGCCTCAGGTACAGCTTTATGTGGGAGGTATTTAGGTCGTAAACCCCCTCCTTACGGTCCGTTCTCTCCCTGATCAGAGAATCAAAGTTTCCCTTCTTCTTCAAATGCCATACTAACTCACTTTTTGGCAGACCAATATGTTTGTGGCCAGTTACATTTTACAGAAGGCCACCCAATATCAAGTAATGGTAAATTGTTAATTACCTTTACTGGTCCTTCCACTCTTACGTCAGTATTGCCATTGTTGTGCAGATCTGTGTGGGGGTGTTTCACTGTCTGTATCCACTTCACATCTAAATATATCTGCTGCAGTCAGGACTCTACTTTAAGTCCGTTAATGGTGTGTGACACTCCTTACCATATCTATGGGCGTAGACCCCTAAAATCGACAGTGTGACATGGCCTTTTCTTAAAATTGAAAAAGGACATGGGGCTTCTAAGGACAAGGACATGGGACAAAAAAGATAGTGACAGGGGACATGGACTTTTCTATAAATCGACATGTGACATGGAGCTTAGTAACAAGGACAGAGGAAAATACAAATTTAGTGACATTTGAAAGGGGCTTTTCTTAAAATCAACAAGGGACATGGGGACCCTCAATCTAAACCCCCTATCTCTACACTGTAACCAGTACAACTTCCTTGTAGGAAGCTTTGCTTTGATCACCAGAGGTGAATACTATGCAGAAGTGGATATTGTATGTGACACTGGGTAGAAGTGGATATTGCCTGGAATACAGACTGTGTTTTCTGTTTATTATGTTGTGACCAAGTTGTACACTATAGAGTGTGACTAACTTAAAATCAACACGTGTAAAGAAGTCTATATATGTCATGGACTATAGAGTGTGTTAGACTAACTTAAAATCAACACCATAACATGGCCGTGTAAAGAAGTCTATATATGTCATGGACTATAGAGTGTGTTAGGCTAACTTAAAATCAACACCATAACATGGCCGTGTAAAGAAGTCTATATATGTCATGGACTATAGAGTGTGTTAGGCTAACTTAAAATCAACACCATAACATGGCCGTGTAAAGAAGTCTGTATGTGACATGGATCACTATAGAGTGTGTTAGACTAAAATCAACATCATAACATGGCCGTGTAAAGAAGTCTATATGTGACATGGATCACTATAGGGTGTGTTAGACTAACTTAAAATCAACACCATAACATGGCCGTGTAAAGAAGTCTATATGTGACATGGATCACTATACGGTGTGTTAGACTAACTTAAAATCAACACCATAACATGGCCGTGTAAAGAAGTCTATATGTGACATGGATCACTATAGGGTGTGTTAGACTAACTTAAAATCAACACCATAACATGGCCGTGTAAAGAAGTCTATATGTGACATGGATCACTATACGGTGTGTTAGACTAACTTAAAATCAACACCATAACATGGCCGTGTAAAGAAGTCTATATGTGACATGGATCACTATAGGGTGTGTTAGACTAACTTAAAATCAACACCATAACATGGCCATGTAAAGAAGTCTATATGTGACATGGATCACTATAGGGTGTGTTAGACTAACTTAAAATCAACACCATAACATGGCCGTGTAAAGAAGTCTATATATGTCATGGATCACTATAGGGTGTTAGACTAACTTAAAATCAACACCATAACATGGCCGTGTAAAGAAGTCTGTATGTGACATGGATCACTATAGAGTGTGTTAGACTAACTTAAAATCAACACCATAACATGGCCGTGTAAAGAAGTCTATATATGTCATGGATCACTATAGGGTGTTAGACTAACTTAAAATCAACACCATAACATGGCCGTGTAAAGAAGTCTATATGTGACATGGATCACTATAGAGTGTGTTAGACTAACTTAAAATCAACACCATAACATGGCCGTATAAAGAAGTCTATATGTGACATGGATCACTATAGGGTGTTAGACTAACTTAAAATCAACACCATAACATGGCCGTATAAAGAAGTCTATATGTGACATGAATCACTATAGGGTGTGTTAGAATAAAATCAACACCATAACATGGCCGTGTAAAGAAGTCTATATGTGACATGGATCACTATAGAGTGTCTTAGACTAACTTAAAATCAACACCATAACATGGCCGTATAAAGAAGTCTATATGTGACATGGATCACTATAGGGTGTTAGACTAACTTAAAATCAACACCATAACATGGCCGTATAAAGAAGTCTATATGGGTCAATCCACCGAAAGTGGGCACCTGGGTCTTTTTTGGTCTTTTTTGGATACAGGGGGCTGTAGAATAAAAAGTAAGTAACCATTCTTCTTATTTCTGGTTTCATTTCAAAGAAAACACCTTGGGCTTCAAAAGAAGGGCAAGTTTACATATGTCGGCCTGCTATTTTTTTAGATATGGTGGCCCAAAGTTCAAAAATGGTCAAAAATTGCCTTTTTATTCAATTTCCACCTCATCCCAGGGTATATACCATCAAGCCAAACAGCAACAGACCAATATAATTTTATCTATGCCTTAGTGGGGGGTCCTATCTAACATTTTCATGTTGTTTGGAGGTGCTCTGGTTGGCATTCCTTTTCCCCTGTTCATTTCCATAACCAAATACAGGTGCTGTAATGGGCGTGAGCAAAATGAAAGAACACTGGTAGGCCTACTAAAACACTACCCTCAATCTTCTTATTTCCCACCAAGATTAGGGTCATCATAGGGGATTTTCTGGTACAGAAACTTAGGGTCTACTTGCAGGCATGACTGTGCAGTACATATTCAAGTATTTTCAAGTCCATTTTGCTCACGCCCATTACATTCAAATTTCTGCATCCAGGACAAATACTATCAAAGTTTTCTTTCTTTCAACCAGCCTAACTTGAAGATCTATTGTTAATAAGTCATTTTAAAAAAAGACTGGAGTCTCTACATGCCTTGGTTATGCCAAAAAGAGGGACTAACTGACAGATGTAATGGGCGTGAGCGTAATGGGCGTGAGCGTAATGGGCGTGAGTAAAATGCACTGCAAGCATGTTGGCAGGCTTGATGCATTCCAAATGCATCCTATAAGTATTCTTAGATTATTTTTATTGCCTAGATTAATTCTGGGTGAGGTTATATTGCTGAGTTGCTGTCTGAAGCCTGGGAAAGTTGTTTCGCTCACGCCCATTACGCTCACGCCCATTACATTCATATTATTTCCTTATGTATTGTAAATATCCATCTTTTTTTCCTATTTTCTTCATAGTGTGGCTTTGGGACCTATTGTCAAATATCCTAACTGAAAATCATGTAGTTCTGACAAATATTTCTGTGATGTAGAGAAGAATTCATTTTGATCACGCCCATTACATTTTCATAATTTTGAATATTTGCAATAAAAACTGACCGCTTGGGAGTTAGTGACTTGAATGAACCTTTCCTAAGAGCCAAGATATAGGGCTATCAATAAAATTAAGTTTCATGATCTAATTCTTAGATTTTAAAAATGACCCTCTACCATGGACAAGTGCCCACTTTCAGTGGATTGACCCATATGTGACATGAATCACTATAGGGTGTGTTAGAATAAAATCAACACCATAACATGGCCGTGTAAAGAAGTCTATATGTGACATGGATCACTATAGGGTGATAGACTAACTTAAAATCAACACCATAACATGGCCGTATAAAGAAGTCTATATGTGACATGGATCACTATAGGGTGATAGACTAACTTAAAATCAACACCATAACATGGCCGTATAAAGAAGTCTATATGTGACATGGATCACTATAGAGTGTGTTAGACTAAAATCAACATCATAACATGGCCGTGTAAAGAAGTCTATATGTGACATGGATCACTATAGGGTGTGTTAGACTAACTTAAAATCAACACCATAACATGGCCGTATAAAGAAGTCTATATGTGACATGGATCACTATAGAGTGTGTTAGACTAAAATCAACACCATAACATGGCCGTGTAAAGAAGTCTATATGTGACATGGATCACTATAGGGTGTGTTAGACTAACTTAAAATCAACACCATAACATGGCCGTGTAAAGAAGTCTGTATGTGACATGGATCACTATAGGGTGTGTTAGACTAACTTAAAATCAACACCATAACATGGCCGTGTAAAGAAGTCTATATGTGACATGGATCACTATAGGGTGTGTTAGACTGTCTGGGTCCTAGAGTACCACAGTCTAACAGTAACAATGTACCCGTGTTACACCTTCCCTTTCCCCCAGGTTGTGACTGGTTTGAGTGGGTGTCAAGTGTGGCATAAGCCTCATTTGGTCAGTGTAGCATGCATAGCCACATCAGGCTGTATGACAGGCTGTGGTGAATGCCGTAAATTCTCTCATGTAAGCCGCGGCTAGTACGAGTACCCAATTAAATGTGCAGCTTGTAAGTTCTGTACTCAGGGTGAGGCTTATATGAGAGGTTTTTACACCACAGAACAGTGCTAAAATGCCCAATTTTCAAGCCCCGGATGAAGCTTATAGCCTCCTATCAAACTCAGGGTGCGGCTTAAATGAGGGTGTGGCTTATACGAGGGAATATACGGTATATGGAATACAATGATCAACTTAGTGTATATCTACCACATAGAAGTCAATCAGCAACCCTTCATCCTAAGCCTAAATGTCATGCAAGCCACCAGGTGGCAGCATAGATTTTCATCAGTTAGAAACATCCCTGGACTCTTGATTCCGGCTAGACTGAACCTCTAGACTATAGGACAATGGTGCGGGAGGGGGTAGGACAGGATAAACACTACTCCAGTGCCTGCAAAGTCAAAAATTTTACACAGGCCAATTTGGCTGGTGTTGAAGGCCACTACACAGGACATTTTTCTCCATACACCAGCCCACTTTATTAAGGTTACCTTTGCACTTGATTAAGGAAATGGAATCAGGCAATGAATTTTCAACAGTGTAATGAGTATAGAACAATGGGGAATGTTATTCATCCCAAATCTGAAGCTATGGGTCACCATCCACTGACTGCTATGTCTACTGAGCTTCTATTCTTGTCTTCTATAAAACTGGCCTCAAATCTCTGGTTTTGAGAAGGGAGTTAATTTGTGTCGATTTAATTTAGCAGTTTCACAAGGACATCTATGTATTGAACTACCGGCTGTGGGACAGTTTGACAGATCGCACTTCGCCAGGTTGACAGAATTTTGTAATCTATGAGACAATTTGACAGATTTGGGTGCAATACAAACCATGATCATATCCTTCTCCTCTTATAGAATTTGAAAGGACAACAACCCTTATGATACTGTACCTATGTGTAGAATCATGGAATGGCAAAAATCTGCATTTGAATGTTGAAAAATAGTTTTTGAATGCTGCTTTATGTCAAGCCCAACCTGTCGAATCGTTCCAAAAATCTATCCAATTTTCCTTTCAGTTTCTGTCGAATTGTCCTGTTGAATCAGCAATCTCTCGAACTGTTCATTTCCTGGAACGGCCAGCAACACAGGGTGAAAAATGATGGGTAAATTCATGCATCTGTGTACAGGGTGTGCGGAATCATATTTACACTATTATCACTAACAGTACATCTGTGTACAGGGTGTGTGTAAACATATTTATACTATTATCACTAACAGTATGATATTTTCCTACCCACAATTTATGGGTTTTTAATTTTGTGCAAGGCCAAAAATTTCTTTTTACTACAACAAAGACATGTGATGACTTGCGGTGACTCACAATGACTCTTGGAAAACTACATTGACTAAAAAAAATATACAAATATGTATAATTTCTTCAAAAATGAAGAAAAAACTTTAGGATTGGCCGTGTTTTGCAAGGTAGGGTGGTCGACCTGAAACAAAGAGTTGGTTTTTTTTTGTCATAGTCCAATCTAATGCTGTCATTGCCCGACTATCATGACCTTGGTGTTGACCTCACTTAGTCAAGATCACCTAGTATGGCCTGTGGGTGATAGTCGCATGTTTTATGTTGTAGACTAAGGATAAATTCAACACCGGCCAAAATGGCCCATGTGGAAATTGCCTACACTGGACATGTTTGTCTTACGCCCAAAATGTCTGGTGTGGCAGGTGTACTTCGTGGACACTGCTACTTCAGAATGTAGATAGGCCGAGGTCCTTACAAAATGCAATTCCATTAAACTGAGTATAAAATGTGTCTGTGTGTAATTGGTGGTACAAAAGGATCATTTTTCCCGATGCCAGTGTGTATATGTCACAAGCATTGAAACACTCAAAACATTTGAAAGGGGTTAGGGTAGGAGAGTTTTGTAAAACTAAATATGTTTTGTATATATCAGAAAAGGAAGGCATCTAAAAACAAGGAAGAAATATCAAACAAAATATTTGTTGTCGAGTTGACTAATTTCTTATTCATTTTTCACATGTATACTTTGTCTCATTCAGGTCTTGATTTCAAATTGAAGAAAATATCAACAATGATATCAAAATCAAGTCAATCAGCAACTTTATTCACACAATATACAAATCACATTTATAGATGTGAGTAGAAGGTCAACCCTTTCAATGCTGCTTATGTAGGATTGCATCATGCCCATTGGTTGGCGTGATACATCAATGCAGCCCTGAGAAGTGGCTTGCCAAGGATTTTGGACATGCAACATGACAACCGATGGGCATGACGCATTAATGCGTCATGACAACCGATGGGCATGACGCATTAATGCGTCATGACAACCGATGGGCATGACGCATTAATGCGTCATGACAACCGATGGGCATGACGCATTAATGCGTCATGACAACCGATGGGCATGACGCATTAATGCGTCATGACAACCGATGGGCATGACGCATTAATGCGTCATGACAACCGATGGGCATGACGCATTAATGCGTCATGACAACCGATGGGCATGACGCATTAATGCGTCATGACAACCAATGGGCATGACGCATTAATGCTTCATGACAACCAATGGGCATGATGCATTAATGCATCATAAGGCAGCTGGATGACTAGTGCATCTACAGCTCTAGGAACATAAGGCAGTGGTCATTATTTATCAACAGGGTGGGCGCAAAAACTTTTGACCCTTCTGAGGGGGAGCCGTAAAATGTTTTGACCCCTCTTGAGGGAGACGTAAAAAAATTTGCCCTCTTTTAAGCAAAAGAGCCCCCAAGCTACTATAGATTGAAGAGGGGTGGGGGCATGCAAAAAGTTTGACTGCTGTCGAGGCGGGGGGTGTCTGTGCAGAAACCCACAACCTCCCCCCCTATCAATTAGTAATGACCACTCCCTACCTCTATAATATTCAAGTACTTACACAGATATCCATTATTTTGTTTATTTCAGTGTGGTTCAAGTTTAACATACTAAAAATGCTGATCCCAATCCCCCCCCCCCCCACGTGGAATAACATCTGGATCCACACACAAATCATATGGCTTCTTTATGTAATTTTTAAGCCATGTTTTGTTTAATCCAGCATAAAATGTACCTAGAGTGCCACTTTTACTTGTATCTTGTGGGTTACCCTATTCAATGTAACTAGCGCACATACCCTAATAAGCTCAAATACCATCTTTTCCCCCATATCAAAGACTAGAATTAACCCAAAATCTTCAGGTTATGAGGCACAGTTGAAATAACTTACATAATTTTGGAAATTATGAGATTTATGTATATAAGACTGCCCCATGTATAAGTCTGCCATGTGTATCGGTCCCATAGGGTCGATACGATGGATGAATGTAGCCCTGATGAGTAATTGTCCAGTGCTACATTCATGCATCATGACAACCCAATGGAAATGATACATTAATGCATTAGAAGCCATTAAACTGTTAAAGTGTTAGGTAGATAACATGTCCTTATATTCACCATTCTGGGATATATACAATAATAATGCCTTCAATTGTCATCTCTCACATGGTCCTGTATATAGAGCTCCAAGATGGCTGTTTCTATGACGACACCAAGAAGAGGACCGCAGAGCGAGGAATTGTAGCTCAGCGCAACCAGGAATCCCACACAGGCTCCAACCAGCGCTCCCACGGCACAGTGGTCATATAGTTTAAGTATGTCATTGAGGATTATTCTAAACGAGTCCATTCCCTGCTCAGCTAAGTACAGTCCTAGCAGTGCACCGATCAACACCCCAAATATCTGTAAGGTGGTCACAAAGCCCAGAACACCTCCTGTAAGTGTCCCTAATGCGAGGACAACACGGCGCTGTGTTCCGCTCCCCTCGTGTGGTACAAGACCTACTACACTATTATCAGCTGGTAGTCTCAGTAGTTTCCTTAACCATGGCATGTAGATATCACCAACAATGAGTCCTATTCCCGTCCCCAATGCTGCTCCTGATATAAGGCAGCGTCCGACCCCAAATCGCGGATGTAGGAGGCGTAGTAAGACGGCGGATGTAATGTTACCAAGCACGGCACCTCTCAGTGTGGTGAATATGTTGTACTTAGAGAGTTTGATCAATACATTGTTCTTGGTAAAGAAGGCCAAGATTCGGGAGGACACAAGCATCCCAATGAAGGCCCCAACAGAGGCTGTGGGTAAGAATAGAATAGACTCTATAATCCCTGTTCCATATACACCACCTAACATGACAAAGGGAAGAGTCTTCCAGGCCAGTCCTTCAATGAAGCCGCGGGAGCTTATCGCTGTCTGCTGATGTCCCGGGGATGACATGGCTGACACACAAACAGCGACACACCCAAACACAGAGCCAGATACAGCACAGAACAAGCCTTGTGTAGAGGTAGCCGAATAGTACACAAACACCTCAGCACCCACTATACCCCCGATCCACCCTCCGTACATCTGCCGCTCATGGACCCCAACATCTCTCACTGTAGCATTACACAGCCCGAACACCAGCACTAGGACCCCTGTTAGGACAAATAGCGGTCCAAACCATGTCAGCACTGACAGGACGAGCGTTAACATGCCAGACTCCCAGTCCGCACTGGCCACCATGACTCCACCAAAGAAGCACATGAGGCACAGGTAGCTCAGTGTGTTTATGTTAATGGTGTTCATTCGCACAATGGCCGCATCAAATATGTGAAGCTGACTCCGGATGTCCCGCAGGCAGTTCATTATGATGGAGCCGATGTCTTGTGGTCTGTCTGCATTGTCGTTGTTTGGCTGAGGGGGCGGTAAGAGAGATGTCGGCTCCTCGGTATATCCAGGAATTGTCCTATTGGGAAAAAAGGTGGGAAAAGAATTCAACTAAGAGGTTGATAAAACATCATATACAAAGGATGAATATTCTCCTCAATTGAGCAATTTTTGGAAGGGGTGTTGGTAAAAGAGGCAAGGAGCATAAACCTATCACTCTGGGGCCAGAAGTAAATATGAGTGATTCAAGTACTCATGGCAATCTGTTATTTCACAAGCATATACCATAATACCCCTGTTACAAGGCATGCCTTGTATGCAATGTTGGGGAATATCCTTTTTCTAAAAATGTCCTAAGACTCCCCCACTGCAATACACTGGTATATGGGGGCAAGGAAGGCTCTGGGGTGCTCAAACATTTTTGGATTTTGAAAATCCATTGATTAGAACAGAAGTTATCATGCCTACACGCGGGGTGTGCCCTATACATGGTGTGACTCATGTGTGGGGTATTATGGTTTTAACGATGTTTTGGGGGGTAATTTGCACCAATACCAGTCCGTATTTGGAGGGGGGATGGGGGAGATGGGTTTCGATAACCTCTACCAAATTTTTTTTTTTTTTTTTTTTTCAACGGTGGCCCCTGAACCGTTACACGATTCAGTTTCAAGGTTGCATCGCTGAGGGGAGGGAGCACACACACCACTCGTTGGTCCAAAAGGCTACCAAATTTTGGTGGTATGCTAAAACCCATGAGCCTCCCCCCCCCCCAGTTAACAATAAATGACTCTTCCCTTAAGACACTATGTACAGTAATACTTACTCCTGTGTCAGATCTGGGTACAATGAAGGCGGCGGTACAGTGGTAGTGACGCTTGGTGCAGCTGTGACATCAGATGGGGCACTCGGTGCAGCTGTGACATCAGATGGGGGGCTCGGTGCAGAGAACATCTCCATCATGTGATTCTTGGCTGCATCCACTGGGAGAGCATCAACGCCATTCTACGAATAAGATTGATATTCACCTTGATTTATCAAATAAATGTCATTGGATATTTAAATATGTGCTTGTCTAATCATTAGACCTGTTCAAGTGAAAAATAAATGCCAGGAAGATTGCTTGTAACATATGGAAAAGACATGAATTAATATTTCCATCTTCTGCCAAAGCAATAAATATGTTTCACGATAATGATCTCCACAAAAGGAATATTTGGTAAAAATTCAATCTAAAAACATTGGTCTCTATCTTTCAAAAACAAAACAATACATGAAGAGCCACATTGCTTTTTAGATTCAAATTGACAAGTTAATACAAATTGACAAGTTAATACATAAGCATCATTTTGTGGTCCTTACGGTGGTACCACCCTAGAAATGCAGTGCAATCCGAAAAAATCCAGTATCGGCTGGCACTTGACAAACTACATGTATTTCAAATACTTAAGATTTCCTCAGAACTAAACCAAATATACCAGATTGTAGCTTTGAAATGGCAAAAATCATACGCTAGGTCTGTCATAACAAAGTGCAATCAGATTTTTCACAAGTCGTCATAGAAACTGCCAATATACTTTTGTAGTCTGCCACCTGAGTCACCACACATGTATCATAGGCCCCTTTGGTCTGCAGTAAATGATCTAAATTTTTTTCATTCTTTTCCATTTTTTTTTTAAATATTCTCCAAGCCTCCAGGACAAGTATAGTGCCAATTAATACACAGACAGCCTGTTTATAACCCATTTTATAGCCCTAGAAACAGAAAATTAACTGAATTTAGTGTGGGCATTTCACCATTCTACCCAGAAGTGACCTGATTTAGGGTGGTGCCACCTCATTTGAAAGGTTATGTACGTTATACATGCCTGTACAACAGTCTGACTAGCGCAGCATGGACAGTGTATTGTAGACCCACTCATTGGCATCATGAACTCCAGGCAACCCAGGCAGAACGAGTGACCACAGTCCAGGCACCGCGGCTCTGTCAGAATCTCCTCACATACCGGGCACGTCACCATCCCCATCACTGTGTCAGATGTACTGAAAAATGTGAAAAATGAAACTATTCTCAGATGAAACTTCTTCTTCTAGACAGTGTGGACAGTCTTGTTTATTTCTTCATATAAAACTCTCATCACCCTATTGATGGTGGTTTTGAAACAATAAATTGTGGGAATATTTATTTGTCAAATACCTTTAATGTGTGGGCTATGCTTGTGGTTGGCTAATAATTGTGATTTTGCAGTAAATTAATGAGTGTTAAAAACAAAAATTAATAAAGAAATAGTTATATCAAAATAGTCATTCTATTGATCATTAAGGCAATGGGCCTGATAACCAGAATCAAAATGAGATTATTTTAAATAATACATACTCCCTAAATTAGAAATTCAATTCTATTAGACTTTGTTAAAAAAAAAGCCAGCTTAAAGTAAAGTGTTCCATACTTGAATGCATGGAATGCAGGCTTAGCACCAGTACTAGTAGCATCACAGACCACTTCATCCCCATCCTCCTCAGGCAGACATTCCCTTAACGCATTGGCCCTGAAGTCTGTCGGTAACTCGTTCACACCTCGTCTTAGCTGCACCTCTTTGTTACAGTTGGGGCACCTGAACGCTCTGCTGCCACCAAGGTGGATCTATGATAGAACGTACTAGTACACACATGTGGGGGAATATGTAGAGATACAAACACTCAAGGGAATTAAAGGCTAATAAAAATAAATAAAGTTAATATTCTCATTAGTCCACAAAGCTCCCAATCCACATTTTGTCTTATCAATAATGATAAACAGGAAACCATTTTAGCAAAGAAAAATAATGGTTGTAACTGGCCTCAACATATTCATAGGAAAACATCCACTGTGTGGCCTTTGACGTATCTAAAATACAGTTCTCTGCTAAGTAGATGTATCATATTCCACCTAATAATCACCCTCCCCCTAATAAGCACCCCCCCCCCTATTTGGAACCATTTACAGACTAGAAAAAGGCCTAATTTTCATGATTTTGAACTAACATAGATCTTTTCAAGTGCCCTGGGCACTTATTAGGTAGAATACGGTATTGCTCATGTTCTGCCATATATTCTTCATCACTTATAAGGTGAAATATGGTACTGCTCATGTTCCACTATATATTATTTGACAGGGTGATACATACCTTCTGCAGGCAGGGAAGGCAGAACGAGTGGTGACAGGGAAGTACCCGGGGGTCATTGAGTTCCTCCAGGCAGATCGAACACTCGAGCAACTCTCGTAATCGCTCCATTGCCTCAGCTCGCGTCAGACGGCGCCGCTGTGTGCCCTGAGCAGACAGGAGTGGAGCACTGGGTGTGACTGCACTGGTATTATCTACATCATTGTCACTCTCATTGGTATACACGTGTGTCACACTTGCCTGTTCATTATTTGGGCTGCGAGCACTCTGTGAGCCTCCCAAACTGCGGTAAATGGCACGCAGCATCTTGACAGGTAATATGAGCACTGTCCTTCCTTGTTTATAACAATGTCACTATTTCCCTCCTCGCTAATAAAAATTCAAAGTGATCGGTTCCATGGATTCCCCGTCATGTTGCAAGCTTCTGAAAAATAAAAAGACCCTTTGAGTGTAACATTCAATGTACCTCGACAAAGCACTTCCTCCTTTTCATGTTTACTGAGTCGAAGGCTCGTTTTATTTTGTCACCACAGCCATACCATGCCATATCAGCCTGTATATTAAAGTACCGTGCCATGCCACACATTGATTTCAACCAGGCAATCCCCTAGGCCCTTATTCACCACCAGTGCTTATAAGTTAACTAAACTTAAATCATAGTGAACCCTTTACCCCGGGCGCTTATTCAAAGACCCCATGCTACATGCAGGCCATGTAGTGGTTTGTTTAAGCACTCCGGTACTTACAGATTTAAAACTGCCTGCATCCCTGGCCCTTATTTAGAGGTGCTTATTCAATTCTCTTGGCCATTTTCCTGTCAATGCTACATAAACTTGGCAAGAGCTTTGATGAAATCGATATCAATGCCGTTCATAGTAGAAGTGAATTTCTCTATATCATTCAATTGATAGTTTTGGTTTTTCTCATTCATAACATTGTCTAACAATTGCTTTGATACACTATGAAAGTCACATTGGATGGGAAAATGAATTTCATCATCTACATGGCCACTAGAACAATATAGACAAATCCGATCACACACAGGTTTTGGAGGCTCACAATGCCTTCCTGTTTCTATACCCAGGTTGTGAGAGCTGAGTCTGAACCGAGCTAACGCTGCATGGTGCGCTTGGTTAGGGATACAGGGTAGATAACTTTCAAGTTTAAACTCAGTTTTGAATATTTTGTATGTTCTTAGTTTTTTCCCTTCACCAGCTGATGTTATTTCATTCATTATTTTTTCTATATACTTCCTATTTATCGGTTCAGTTACAGCAGTTAAAGCTTTAGGGTCATCACAAGTTGCCTGTTCTACCCAGAGCTGAGTAAATCGCTCACACAGTGAGTTCAACAAGTCTTTAACATTACTACACCAATTAATCTGACCACCAGTTTCAAGCAAAGTAAGTTTCCTATAGCATTTATGTAATATGTGTGACTCCTGGAGATTTACAATTATTTCCCAGTACCTGAGTTCTCGAATTTTCCATTGCACTTTTAGCGGTACCCTCCCTGTATCAGCATATCCTGCAGCTGTTGTTGTCTGCTTCCTAACACTTAGCATAGATTTTAAGTACCTTAGGTGTATGGACTCTAGTTTCCCCACCTAATTTCCCTTAGTGATGCCCCATATCTCACAGCCGTAGTCAAGGCAGCTTATAACAATTGGTAACTTAAATTGCAGCTGACATGCGGAGTTAACCTTATGAGTATGTGGCATTCACAGGTTTCCTACCACTATTACACTGTATATATCCTTTATAGAGCATGCCTCCTCTCCTCCTGTCTGACTCTGAGTGTGTGTTAACAGCACAGTACACAGGTGGTGTAAGTGTAATGTGAGTAAGTGCTATAAATATGTCATCATCCACCCTCCATACACTACTAGACGTGGCACTACACCATACGTCCTCCCTCTATATGCACACACTTACTGTGCTACTACAGCCTGTACAGGCCTCATGTAGGCCGTGTATACACACACACATAGACCATGCACCCCTGGGCTGTCTACTCACTCATGTATAGTCCTCCATCATGCTGTATCATCTCCTGTACTACATGTATACAGTAGGTACTACAGGGGAATCTGTCTGTGCCATAGTCATGTTGTCCTGCTCACAATGTAAACACCACGTGACTGACAGGAAGTAGCTGCTGCCACCTACAGGTATACATGAGTACTGCAGGGAGCAGGAGGTATCAGGGACCTAATTCATTTTATTCACGGCCTCACAGGAGGCAAAGGAACAGGAGGAGAGAGATCGGATGTGGCCGATAGTTACAATGGCAACACTGATACATAAGGAGAATAGTGACAGTAATGTTGAAACACAAAATATCAAAATGACTAAGTGACTTGTTTATACATGCATGTCTATCAGACTAGAATCAGTGATAATATACTAAGTATACATTTACAGGTCTGTAACTCAATCTTATACAGAATACAGCTGAACAATTGAGGCACCATACAGGACACTGTGTATCATAATGTGAATACAATTAATAGAATAGTGAATACACATGCTATGGCTAGTCAGCAACAAAGACTGTCAAGGGACAAATTTTGTGGTGCACATATTCTAAAACTGAGAGAACCTGCAGCTCTTTGGCAGTGACAATGTGCGAGCTAGAAGTATATAAAATAACCAGCCAAAAGTTTAGATATCAAAACAGCACATAGAAAAAATACATGAGATATGATGAGCACCGGGTTTGACATGTAGTCTAACAATGATACACATGATGTACAGGACATGTAATTAGTTCTAGCACCAGCTTTTCTACAGGGTATTTAGCTTTTTTTCTCTCGAGTTTTGACTTTAGTGCTCACTGCTGTCCTAGCAGTCTTACCCTCAGGTCTGAAATCATTCATAATGATAGAGGAGAATTTGGACAGTTTTGAGAGAAGGGGGGCTGTTGAATAGGGCCTGCATTGTGAGTGTGTTCAGGCGGAGTAGTTTGTGAGTATTAATGAGGGGGGAAAGCTCCTCACTAAAAACAGTTTTATCCACATCAATGTGTCTCCCTCATAATATAGAGCTATCAGGGACCTAAACAGTTTTATCCACATTAATGTGTCTCCCTCATATGCAGACAGGGTATAGGACAGGCAGGCAGGGATAGGCAGGGGGTGATTGGGAGATAGTAGCAAGTAGGCACGTGGGCAGGCAGGCAGGCAGACAAGTAGGCAGGCAGGCAGGGGGCAGGCAGGCAGCAAGGGAGGCAGGCAGGGAAGGGAGGCAGGAAGGCAGGGGAGAGGCAGGCAGGGAGACAGGCAGAGAGGGAGGCAGGCAGGCAGGAGGCAGGGAGAGAGGGGACGTTGGCAGGGAGGTAGGCAAGGAGTGAGGCAGGCAGGCAGGGAGGGAGGTAGGTAGGCAAGGAGGGAGGCAAGCAGCAGGGAGAGAGGCAGGCAGGGAGGTAGGGACTCAGGCAGGGATGGAGGCAGGCAGAGATGGAGGCAGGTAGGAAGGAAGGAGGCAGGCAGACAGGGGAGGAAGGAAGGAAGGCAGGCAGGCTGAGATGGAGGGAGGCAGACAGAGAGACAGCCTGGCAGAGAGGGGAGGCAGGCAGGGAGAGAGGGGAGGCAGGGAGACAGGCAGGGAGACAGGCAGGCAGGCAGAGGGAGGCAGGCAGGCAGGGAGACCAGCAGAGAGGGGAGGCAAGTGGGCAGGCAAAAATGGAGGGAGGGAGGCAAGCAGGCAGAGATGTAGGCAGGCAGGCAGACAGGGAGGAAGGAAGGATGCAGGCAGACAGTGGAGGAAGGAAGGCAGGCAGGCAGGCAGGCTGAGATTGAGGGAGGCAGACAGGCAGGAAGGCAGGCAGAGATGTAGGGAGGGAGGGAGGCAGGCAGGGATGAAGGCAGGCAGGCAGGGAGGCAGGCAGAGATGGATTGAGGCCCATTTTAAGAGGAATTTGAGCTTTTAGCAGGATCCAAGGTAAGATTAACAGCCCTTAATCTTACCTTAATTTGAAGCAATTATGGTAAGATTTATTTCATACCCCATCACCTCAGTTCTTTTTTGAGACCAGTGCTTATTTGTGATCAGTGCTTAGGGAGTGGCCATCAAGGGAGGTTGGTGAGGCACAGAAAATTTTCATGCCCCTCTTTGATCTATAGTAGCACAGACGTTTTGCTAAAAATGGGGTCATTTTTTCATGCCCCCATTCACGAGGGGTCAAAAGTTGTTATACCCACCACCCTCCTCCTCCTGTTGATAAATAATGACGACTCCCTTATTTTAGACCCTGGCGCTTACACGAGCCATTACGGGAACTCCCCTCTCACTGTCCTGACTAGGGTGACATGACCAATCACACACAGCATCCAATTTAGGTCTCACAATGCCATTTTTACTGTCACTGGACTATTACCCACCACCCCCATGAATAGCACAAACACAATAGACATAATTATTATCCTATTTATGATGCAGGGATATGAATAAAAGGAAAAGCATGTTAGATGTTTATATCAAAGAAGTAGGCCTTTATCATTAAGCATATAAGTGTTAGATGGCAATTTCTTACTAATTTTCTTTCCTAGCATGATGCACCAATAGAGCATGATGCACCAATACAGCATGATGCACTGGTGCAGCATGATGCACCAGTACAGCATGATGCACTAATACAGCATGATGCACCAATACAGCATGATGCACCAATGCAGCATGATGCACCAAAGCAGCATGATGCACCAACACAGCATGATGCACCAATACAGCATGATGCACCAATACAGCATGATGCACCAATACAGCATGATGCACCAAAGCAGCATGATGCACCAACACAGCATGATGCACCAATACAGCATGATGCACCAATGCAGCATGATGCACCAATACAGCATGATGCATTGGTGCAGCATGATGCACCGGTACAGCATGATGCACCAATACAGCATGATGATGCACCAATACAGCATGATGCACCAATACAGCATGATGCACCACTGCAGCATGATGCACCGGTACAGCATGATGCACTAATACAGCATGATGCACCAGTGCATCATGCTGTGTTGGTGCATCATGCTGTATTGGTGCATCATGTTGTATTGGTGCATCATGCTGTATTGGTGCATCATGCTGCATTGGTGCATCATGCTGTATTGGTGCATCATGCTGCATTCATGCATCATGCTGCATTGGTGCATCATGCTGTATTTGTGCATCATGCTGTATTGGTGCATCATGCTGTATTGGTGCATCATGTTGCACTGGTGCATCATGCTGTGATTGGTGCATCATGCTGCATTGGTGCATCATGCTGCATTGGTGCATCATGCTGTATTGGTGCATCATGCTGTACCGGTGCATCATGCTGCACCAGTGCATCATGCTGTATTGGTGCATCATGCTGTATTGGTGCATCATGTTGTATTGGTGCATCATGCTCTGTTGGTGCATCATGCTGCATTCGTGCATCATGCTGCATTAGTGCATCATGCTGTATTGGTGCATCATGTTGACTACACTGTATTGGTGTATCTTGCTCCATTGGTTCATCTTTAGGCAAGGATATTGTAGAGGTTGGTGAAAATGTTCTGGAGAAACCGGGACTTGAACACGGGGCCCTCCAACTTCGAAGCGGCTGCTCTACCTATGAGCTACTTTCACCTGGTCTGACGTTCTCACCTTCCAACCACACCTGGATCGGTATGATACACACTAGGGGGCAGTGATTACCCGGAGACCCGCCCCTGGGGGTCTGACACTGGGTACGGTGAATTACTGCCCCTACAATATTATAACATAAACAGTACTAATGTGCTAAGGTGTGCCCAGGCCATACCTTTCCTTTCAAATCGGGTGTGCCTTACAGGTATTGTGATAAGACTGTGTAGATGATGGGAGACGAGGCTGGTAAATTCGGATGTGAGAACAACTTCAAATTATACATGAGTCTACATGATATGGGGGGGGGTGTACATAAAACACAAGTAGCCTAATTGTGTTGGCCTTGGTGCCAATATATAGGGTAAGTGTACAGGGTTATTAGTGTCTAGTTAGAGTGAGAGGAGGGCAGAGACAGGCAGGTCACAGAGCTTTACTGTACAACAGTTACACACACAGACTAAACACTACAGTCACCATGGCTGCTACTGGGATACACATAATAATTATTATACTCAGTTTTAACACTTTTGATATTCTACTTTCTAATGGTAAGTTATTTCATTTACTTTATTCAATTTATGGGTTCTGGGCCATCTTTGTTTTGTCTTTGTTTTTTTAAACTCTGTTTTTGTCAATTTGCATCATTCTATGAATTAGACAGAAATATCTGTAAGCTGAGTTGTGGTATTGTAGCCTGAATATCCAGCTCTGATACCTTGTTCAATATGCACAGACCTGTACTCGCTTACAATAACTGAGCCCTGCTCTCTCGCGCAGGTCCTCGTTTTGTAAGGGACTCCCTCAGAGCCTCCAGGGATCTTATTTCACTCTGAGGGCCCTCCTGTCCTTGATATTTGGACTGGAGGGGTACATGCTAATGTACTGGGAACCTTTGAAGTTGTCACCGTCAGTCAT
The DNA here is from genome assembly GCA_949317995.1 of Acholoe squamosa. Taxonomy (NCBI): domain Eukaryota; kingdom Metazoa; phylum Annelida; class Polychaeta; order Phyllodocida; family Polynoidae; genus Acholoe; species Acholoe squamosa. Next base: position 77,629,702 of record OX439046.1, on the reverse strand, counting down.
TTTCTAAAACCCCTGTGTCACAAATGTCACTTTTCTAAACCCCTCCATCACAAGCCTCATGAGCATGACTTTATACCCATATAGGCACAGGGTAGATAAAACCATGTACTACTATAGGCACAGGGTAGAGAAAACCATGTACTTCTATAGGCACAGGCTGGAGAAAACCATGTACTTCTATAGGCACAGGGTAGATAAAACCATGTACTTCTATAGGCACAGGGTAGAGAAAACCATGTACTTCTATAGGAACAGGGTAGATAAAAACATGTACTACTATAGGCACAGGGTAGATAAAACCATGTACTTCTATAGGCACAGTGTAGATAAAACCATGTACTTCTATAGGCACAGGGTAGATAAAAACATGTACTACTATAGGCACAGGGTAGATAAAACCATGTACTTCTATAGGCACAGTGTAGATAAAACCATGTACTTCTATAGGCACAGGGTAGAGTAAACCATGTACTTCTATAGGCACAGGGTAGATAAAAACATGTACTACTATAGGCACAGGGTAGATAAAACCATGTACTTCTATAGGCACAGGGTAGAGAAAACCATGTACTTCTATAGGCACAGGGTAGAGTAAACCATGTACTTCTAAAGGCACAGGGTAGAGAAAACCATGTACTTCTATAGGCACAGGGTAGATAAAACCATGTACTTCTATAGACACAGGGTAGAGAAAACCATGTACTTCTATAGGCACAGGGTAGATAAAACCATGTACTTCTATAGGCACAGGGTAGAGAAAACCATGTACTTCTATAGGCACAGGGTAGAGTAAACCATGTACTTCTAAAGGCACAGGGTAGAGAAAACCATGTACTTCTATAGGCACAGGGTAGATAAAACCATGTACTTCTATAGGCACAGGGTAGAGTAAACCATGTACTTCTATAGGCACAGGGTAGAGAAAACCATGTACTTCTATAGGCACAGGGTAGAGAAAACCATGTACTTCTATAGGCACAGGGTAGAGTAAACCATGTACTACTATAGGCACAGGGTAGAGAAAACCATGTACTTCTATAGGTACAGGGTAGAGTAAACCATGTACTTCTATAGGCACAGGGTAGATAAAACCATGTACTTCTCTCAAAGTTAACTTGATTTTTCTCCCAAATGTTATTTAAATTAATGTTTTGAGGATTTCAAATACCTTTTTCATAATTCCAATCTAATCATTTTTTAGATTCAATGTGTATTGAACAGAAAACCTATCTTTGATACATGCATACCCTCGCAGATAGCATGACAACAAGTAATAGAATATTTTGTAGATGTCCGCCATTTTTTTTTCAGATCAAACATATCATGAAAATTAGTATTGTCAATCCTAAATCTACCTAAGTAAGGGTATACTTGTGGGAAGTCTCCCTAGGTAAGGGTCACTCTGGGGAAAATCTCCCTAAGCAAGGGTCGATTATGAGTAATTAAGATTTTAGTAATCACCACCGGAAAAAAAGGAATGGTCTAGGTAACCCATCGCAGAACAGCCCCCACCTCTTCCATAGGCATAGTTCCGTCACTACTGCACAGTTTGCAGTCTTCCTCAGCAAGATAATTGTTGCAGAACTATTGTGTTTTGTAAGGCCAGTGTGACCTGGCCTAAAACAATATTTTGTTCCAAGACCCCTGCCCCTGCCCCTTCACACCACTGGGTAACCCAGTCCCACATCCAGCTGCCCTCACCCCCGCCCCCACTAGAGCAGACCGCGGGAAAGTAGCGAGTCATGTATCTAATAAAAGATGATTGAAGAATGTGAAAATGCATGTATACACAAATGCTGTAATTGGGAGACTTTTGCAGCAGTGAATGCACAATCTTCTAAAAGAACTGGTTGGTGTTTTTGGATAAATAAGCAAATGTCAAGGCCTCGTTGAATACGGGACAGCTACCCCTTGGGGAATACGATGCAAAATTATTCACTGTGAGTTAACATTTGCATTTATGCCATGGCTCTAAGGGATGAATTTGATTTTAGATCAAGAATCACAACAATATTTAATGATTTTGAAGATGCCGAGTCATTCGCTTTCTTGTTGTCTGCCATATTGGCTTGCTCGGGTTGGTTGGGAGCTAGCTGCAATTTTCAGGCGCTTAGTTTCGTATTAAGTGTTATGCATGGGAATCTTTCCTTTTTAAACATGGCATTTCTCTTCTATATACATCAAAAATTCATAGCATAATGTTATTTAACTAGCTCAATCATTCTTTTGTCGTAAAACTTCTAATAACCATACCTAAATACGAAACTAACTAGCTTGTTACAAAATTCAAAATGCAACTGTTATATGCAAAATGTCGCTCCATGCAAAATGTTTCCGCGGAAATTCAAGGTACACTTTGCATTATTCATAGTTCTATGGCATAGGGGCAGTATCATTAGGGTTGTTGTTTTTTCAATTTCTATAAGAGGAGAGGGATATTTTCATGGTTTCTTCCTTTCAAAGAAAAAACTATTTGTTTCGAGATTAAGTAAAGTTTATCACTCTCCAAGCAGATGTTTTGATCTTGCATGAAATGATTTAGAGGGTGCAAAGTCTGTTGGAAGAACGCTGGAAACATTTTGCATGGTAGTGACATTCTGCATGCGACACCACCATTGAATATGCAGGCATCATATTCCATCCCCCCCCCCCATTGAATACGGCGTGAGTAGTACTAAGCTCTAGTAATGATCGTATCAGCCATGGCATGAGATTGTGTATAGATCTGGATAGATGAATGAAGTATTGATTTGATTAGTTTGGTGGAGATGTAACTTTAATTCTGCTTGTCATGGGCAATGGCAGTTGTGATCCAGGTGCTGCAAACTCGACCATGGATTCTGATAACTGTATAAGGAATGGCATAAGGAAAGCTGGAAATATGCCCGCTTTGCTGGGACCATTCCTTAAAAGATGTCGCCTTTTGTTTAAAATGTTTAAAGTGGGGGTTAATTTTCATTCTTTTGCCGACGTTGTTCCTTTTCCTCCAAAGTTTCCCTAAGCAAGTGTCTATATTTCCACATATGGCATGAAAAATAAAAAGATTGTCTTAGCAATTTCCCTAAACAAGGCTCAATTAATTTGTCTAGCATGGAAAACTCCGGTACCAGTTCAAAAGATCGTACACAAATCCGTGGGACCCAGTGGAAATTTTGCGATGATGTGATTGGTCAATGGGTGGTCATGTAACTTGCTAATGCGGGTACGTCGTAGCCGTGCTAGCCCTCCTTTTTAAAGGAATGGTAAGAGTTGCCCAACCTCCAGCTGCACACACACGTCCAAAAAAAATTGAGTGCCCCCCGGTAGGCCTAGCTACTATGGCCTAGGTCTACATGAGGGTAAGGTACATTCCTACATCAGGGGACCAATATTCCTGGCACTAATCTGGCACTCATTTTATCATTTTTGACAATTTTCTATTTTTCTATGAAATTGGCGCGTAGGGGAAACTGGGGGAATACGGGACACTTAACACTTAGATCTGGCATGAGTGGTGTAATGAGGAATTTTAGAAAACTTTAAGCCCTTTTATATCATTAATTATTCATAGGAATCAAAATCCTGATATGCACTGGATTGGTGATAATGGGCACTTTAAAATTGTCCTGTATTACCCCACACTTCTTGTAAATGCCGGGTAATACAGGACACACAGAAAACCTGCTGCCGCCTAAAATTCATCAATACTGACGAGTTTAGAGTAGTCAAGGTCAAATGACAACCTAAACATGTCATACTGACAATACAAAGTCATCATATGGACGACCTAAGTGGTCAGGATGACGACCTAAAGTAGCCATTTTGACGACCTAAAGCTGTAGATTTAGGTATTGTCAACCTGAGGACTTAAAGTCGTCTGCACTGACGAGTTTTGGGCATCTCAGGTTTTCAGTGCACTTCTGTGGGGTAAGACAGGACACGGGAGGAATTTTTTATTCAAAGGGGTCAAATTTTCTCTGAGCAAAATATGAACTGTTTGAAATAAATTCCTTTGATATGTTTTAACAAAATATGCATTGATTTCAATAAGTCTAATACATTATATAGGTATTTTGTTAATTCACCTGACACTATGTGCTGATCATCATCTGGACAAATATTTTAATTTAAGCAGAATTTGACAAAAAATTAATGTTTAAATTGTTGCCATGGTAACCAGGTTACTATGGTATGCCCAAAACCCGTATATTAAATAGTTCTCACAAAGACCTTTCATTTGAGCCATTTTATGATCATATCCATCAAAATGCAACTGAGATCTGGTCAACTTCATGAATTCAATTCATTATGGTTATAGCTGTGGTGGTCATTTTCCAAAATGGCCACCACAGCTATACCCAATGCATAAAAAAACTCACAAAATTCTGAAAATGAGAAGGTTGTATATATCTTTGTCTTGAGAAAAGAAGTGGATGCTCAAGTCTATCATTGTCAGGAAGGTTTTAATTAGGATAATTGCTCAAATTGGCTCTTAAATATTATAAAGGTCCTCCCCATACAAATTCCCATAGGTAATGCATTGTCCTGTATTACCCCACCGAAAAACTAGTGAGGGGTAATACAGGATACTTCACACAGATGGTGATAAACTTATTATGCATGTCTCAAAGGATACGAAAATGATTTATTTTAGAAAACTATTGATTACTTTATTCTTTTCAACTGAGACAAGAAAAAAATAATGCTTTTTTTTTTAAATGAGGGGATTGTACCTATGATAATATCTAAAAACTTAATGTAATAATGCAGTTCCCAGCACCATACATTTTAGGTATATCATATGATCAGTCATTCCCTGTTGTGACAAAAAGTATAGAAGTCCTTTGGGACTTGAGATTAGGTCCTGGGGACTTGAACTGGTATGACATGATAAGCCTAAGAACTGTTGTTAAAAAATTACCACTCCCTAACGACTTTTTTTTTGTTACTGCAGGCAATGTGGTGGATGAGGACACAGTAAATACTACTGTTTTATTGTGTTACTGTGTTATCACATATTCTATATAGGCCTATATGACACTTAGGTCCCACTTAGCCTACTGTTTTACTGCAGGGAAGTCGGTGGATGATAAAACAGTCTGGGTAAAGTCTGCAGACTACCAGGGCACCCTTATATAATTATACATTATGTATATATGATATTTACCCTTGTGTATGTACTATTTACTGTTTTACTGCAGGGAAGTCGGTGGGTGATATCGCAGTCTTGGTGAAGTCAGCAGACTTACAGGGCACCCTTACATAATTACATATGTACATGGTTCTTACCATGGTATTGAGTATTTCTATGCTATATATATATATATATATATATATATATATATATATATATATACTAACGACCTTTTTTCATTACTGGAGGCAATGCGGTGGAGTGAGTGAGTGAGTAATAGATGTTTAACGCCATTTCGACAGCTAAGGTCATATTCAAGGTAAGAACTACATTACACAATTTCACAGGGGAATGTGTCAGTGCCCGCACATATGTGCACCACACACATCCGAGGGGATAGGAAAGAGTTATAGACCCTTTTCAGTGGGCTAGGGAAGCCCGCAATGTGGTGGATGAGGACACAGTACCAGGGCACCCTTACATAACTATATACAGTTTATATTCTACTTTCATATGGTACTTATTGTTTTAATGCAGGGAAGTCGCTGGATAATAAAGCCATCTGGGCAAAGTCTGCAGACCACCAGGGGAGCCTTACATAATTATATACAGTTTATATTCTACATATATGTATATGGTATTTATTGTTTTACTGCAGGGAAGTCGGTGGATGATAAAACAGTCTGGGTAAAGTCTGCAGACTACCAGGGCAGCGTATGTGACGAATGTGGAGAGGAAGAACCCCATGAATGTAAGCTACGGTCCCAGGAAACCAATATAGACTTATATGCTGAACTTTGTCATTTATTCACAAGGTGACCAAAATAGCAGGCAGAATTGTCCTCAGGACATGCCCCTTAATCCTCTTTAAATGGCATATAGAATATGTAGACCTATGCTACATTGCAAGATGCTAATATCATATCTACGTTCTTGTCACCCAAACCTGAGAAAAAAAGCAAATCTTTATTACTAACTTCTTTGAAAAGTCATGGGTTCTTGCTGTGTTGATAAAGTGTACCAAAACCCCTGATACTTGCAGCCCTGCAGTAAATCCTGTCATACTTACAGTAAAACCTGTCATACTTACAGTAAAACCTCTCATACTTGCAGCCCTGCAGTAAAACCTCTCATACTTACAGTAAAAGCTCTCATACTTACAGTAAAACCTGTAACACTTGCAGCCCTGCAGTAAAATCTCTCATACTTACAGTAAAACTTCTGATACTTGCAGCCGTGCAGCAAACCCTCTCATACTTGCAGCCCTGCAGTACAAACTCCCATACTTACAGTAAAACCTCTCATACTTACAGTAAAACCTGTAATATTTGCAGCCCTGCAGTAAAATCTCTCATACTTACAGTAAAACCTCTGATACTTGCAGCCCTGCAGTAAAACCTCTCATACTTACAGTAAAACCTCTCATACTTACAGCAAAACCTCTCATACTTACAGCAAAATTTCTCTGATACAGTTAAACCTCTCATACTTAAAGTAAAACTTCTCATACTTACAGTAAAACCTCTGATACTTGCAGCCCTGCAGTAAAACCTCTCATACTTACAGTAAAACCTCTGATACTTGCAGCCCTGCAGTAAAACCTCTCATACTTACATTTAAACCTCTGATTCTTACAGCTCTGCAGTAAAACCTCGCATACTTACAGTAAAACTTCTGATTCTAACAGCCCTGCAGTGTGGTGAGGATGAGTTTAAGTGTGGAACGGGTTGGAAGTGTATCACCAAGACATGGCTTTGTGACGGTGCGGCAGACTGTGCTGATGAATCAGATGAAGTGGAGGAATACTGCAGGCTTGGACGAATCCCAGGTAGAAATTGATAACCACTCAAGTGGTGTGTTGTAGCGCAGGTCATCAAATGGGTCTTCATCCTCCCTCACTTCTCCCTCTCTGCCATCTTATATGTCTCTGCCCTAATTTGTTGCCTCTCCATATTTTCCTACAAAATAACTTTGTCTTACCAAATGAGGAATTTGACTTACAAAACTAGGACATTGCATTCCAAAATAAGAACTCTGCCTTACAAAATAAGGACTGTGACTTACAAAATTAGGACATTGCCTTACAAAAATATGGATTTTGCCTTATGAAATTAGGATATTGCCTTACAAAATAAGGACTTTGACTAACAAAATAAAGACAGTGCCTTACAAAATAAAGACTTTGACTTCTAAAATTAGGACATTGCCTTCCAAAATAAGGACACTGCCTTCCAAAATTAGGACATGGTCTTACAAAAGAAAGATTTTGCCTAACAAAATAATCACAATTCCTCAAGAGATAAGGACTTTTACTAAATTGATAGGTAGAATTTAAAGTAATAATATTATGTGTTAAAAACAAGTATGTGTTTAATTATACCTCAGAACCATGTGAGGGGCAGTATAACTGTGGGGACAACCAGTGTGTGCCCTTGTCGGCAGTTTGTGACAACACCAATAACTGCGTTGATGGATCAGATGAAGCCAACTGTACCACGGGGCCCTTGTGTAAACATGACGACTTCCTGTGTGGTGATGGTAAATGTATCCGCACACACTGGGTGTGCGATGGGTACGCGGACTGTGAAGACGGAACAGATGAAGAGGACTGTAAGAACTACGAGTGTCATGGACACCAGTTTAAGTGTGACAACCATGTGTGTATTGACGCCCGGCAGGTGTGTGACGGACGCATGAACTGTAGGGATGGATCTGATGAGGAAAACTGCCCTAGCAGAAAATGAGGCCTATTGGGGAGCTGGAGAATAGGTGGGAATAAGGTGAAGTTAGAAAGTTAACTCCCAGAAATAAAAATTGTGATAAAGACTTCGTAAATTAATAAAGAAAGTACTTTAATCTGACACAACTTGAGTGCTGTTTCAATCTGACGATGAAAATTTCTAAAAGGTAGAATTCCCTGGTAGGTACTCTATAACATATAAGTATAAGGTATCCATGCACTAAATCACAGTATGGGGGGCAGGCAGCATTGATGGAGTACACACCTATAACTTATATGTATAAGGTATCCATGCACTAAATCACAGTATGGGGCGCAGGCAGCATTGATGGAGTACACACCTATAACTTATATGTATAAGGTATCCATGCACTAAATCACAGTATGGGGGCAGGCAGCATTGATGGAGTACACACCTATAATTTATATAAGTATAAGGTATCCATGCACTAAATCACAGTATGGGGGCAGGCAGCATTGATGGAGTACACACCTATAATTTATATAAGTATAAGGTATCCATGCACTAAATCACAGTATGGGGGCGGGCAGCATTGATGGAGTACACACCTATAACTTATATGTATAAGGTATCCATGCACTAAATCACAGTATGGTGGCAGGCAGCATTGATGAAGTACACACCTATAACTTATATGTATAAGGTATCCATGCACTAAATCACAGTATGGTGGCAGGCAGCATTGATGGAGTACAAACCTATAACTTATATGTATAAGGTATCCATGCACTAAATCACAGTATGGGGGGGGGCAGGCAGCATTGATGAAGTACACACCTATAACTTATATGTATAAGGTATCCATGCACTAAATCACAGTATGGGGGCAGGCAGCATTGATGGAGTACACACCTATAACTTATATGTATAAGGTATCCATGCACTAAATCACAGTATGGGGGCAGGCAGCATTGATGGAGTACACACCTATAATTTATATAAGTATAAGGTATCCATGCACTAAATCACAGTATGGGGGGCAGGCAGCATTGATGGAGTACACACCTATAACTTATATGTATAAGGTATCCATGCACTAAATCACAGTATGGTGGCAGGCAGCATTGATGGAGTACAAACCTATAACTTATATGTATAAGGTATCCATGCACTAAATCACAGTATGGGGGGGGGGGCAGGCAGCATTGATGAAGTACACACCTATAACTTATATGTATAAGGTATCCATGCACTAAATCACAGTATGGGGGGCAGGCAGCATTGATGGAGTACACACCTATAACTTATATGTATAAGGTATCCATGCACTAAATCACAGTATGGGGCGCAGGCAGCATTGATGGAGTACACACCTATAACTTATAAGTATAAGGGGCACCTTTGCTCAACATGAATTAACCAGTAGCAAGTGAGGGAGAGAAGTGAGGTTTTAATGAATGGATGTCGGTAGGCTTTGTTGTACCTTGTTGAGGAGCTGTTAAACAATCTAGTGTCATGGCGCCACTCCAGATGGCAGCACTATCTGTGCCATATCTCACATGCTATAATTCTAGGTCTCATTGAGGGGAATGGTTCTACTGTATAATACCTCCACCACTAATACTATACTGAGGTTTAAAGTTCCCCTATACTACACCATCATATTATGTCATGGACACTGCCATGGTGGCTGTTAGACAGTGGATTTGTCGTAGCGCCATCATTAAAGAGTGAATTTAAGCTGCCATCAGCTCCATGTTCAGCATGAATAAGGTGCAGATATCTCGGAAGCATGGACACTATGGGTGCAATTCAAACCAGGATGATATCCCTCCTTTAATAGAGCTTGACAAAACAACAACCAGAAGAACAATGTCCCTATTCTTAGATAAGTAAATGACAACAAAAAGGTTGTGTTTTGGAACAATAAATATCTAAATATTAATATATTGTAATTTCAAAATATCGTCTGCATCCACGATGACCTGCTTCCGAGATGTCTGCTTCTGACCTGTCCCTGCTCCTGAGGTGTCCAGTTAATGACCATGTGTCAGATCAAAGGCCATTGACAAGCCTATTAAGCTGCATTGTACCCTATCTTAGTCCCACCCATTGTTTCAGGTGTAAGGGGAGACTTAAGCCCTAGCCCTACCTGCAGCCTCTTTCCACCTGCCCGGGTTTGGTTCTCGTACTAGTCATGGCTTTTACATGATCATTTACGATAATCACTAGACGTCTTTGCAGAATCCTCTTTTAGTTGGTACAATGGATTTTGATACTGTGAAAGGTAGGCCTAGCTATCTACAATTATGTCTACAGAAGACATCAACACCATCATGTTGATAACACTCTTTGTCTTTTATTCCAACACTATGTGACAGTGAGCTCTCCATGTATGCTCCAAAACACACAAACCTTGTCAGAACACACGTGTGTCCAAAACCACAAAATGAGTGCACTGTCAAATGAACTGTATTAGGTGTACTAATATAACGATAAGTTCATGCGGCATATTCCGTGTGTCGTGTATTACCTGTATACACACAATACATGGGTGGGACATATCAAGTCACTCTATAACGTACCCCCACACTGTACATATATCTTCAAGCTATACTATATTAGATTCATACCTTTATACCTCACATTTCTTTTTGCGGTCTGTCTTGTAAACCGACATGTCAACAACTTGTTATACTTTGTTCAAACAATTCTGCACTGATGTCTAACAGACGTTGCACCAGGCAACACTGCTACATACATATTTAATTGTCCCTTTGACATACCATATTCAGAGTAATTAGTACACACTGCTTCTACAAATGTGTAAAATAGATGTCTACAAGCTTTTTTGGGCTTGTGAAATGGGGAATTTGAGTCAATTCTAGTCTAAAATGTAACTAAAAGAGGAGATGTATACAGTATTTAAGGTATGCGGGCTAATTACACCAAATGTAGTAAATCGTCAGGGCGACTTTTCGCTTCAGGCAGGTTTCAACATGATTCAAGTTCGCTCTGGGACTAAAGTGAGTGATGGATATGTAAAATTACAGAACTTGTCAATGGATCAGACATGCCTCTCTCCAGTCAACAAAAGGTAAGAAATCTGGCCAAATCTCTGCAGAACATTGTCATGATATTATAATATAGAAACTGTATTGAAAATTCATGTATTCCTGCAATGGCAGCGTTGGTTCCACTGCTGTCGGTCAGGTGACTTTTTGCTAATTCGACCAATATTTTTCTTTTGCAATATCATAAATTGTCTGATTAGCAAAAAAGCCTGACCGCGGGCAGTGTGACCTGAAGTTGTGTTAGTACTTAGGAACTGGCCATTTCTTAACACCTTGGTAATATGCAGGCTTATTCTTTGAAAAAAGAAGATGAAGGCATTCTGAATCTGATTTGAAATACCAAGAAATGAATCTGAAATAGGGATTTGAGGATATATGTGGACATGTTGATAACTTCAACCTAAAAAAAAAAAGACCCTAATTTCTGCTGAAATCAGATGAAAATTCCAAAATTGCCTGTTTCAGAGGTCAGGCCAATATTACCATGCCCTAGCTAAGTGTTATTACAAGAGGAGCACTCCCCATGGTTTGACACTGTCAGACATAGAGTGTGGCAGTTTGAACATTTGACATGGTTTAACATTGAGGTATATACATCCATACAGTTTTCCTGATGTGTGTTTCTCTTAGTATATTAAGGCAGTTCTATAGCTACAGTGAGGCAGTCACCCCATGTACAATAACTAGTGAAGGAGCAGTTTGTATCATGAACAAGAACCTAGAACCAGACTGTTTATTATTGTTAACATGGGTCATTCTTTCCGTTAAGTACAGTTTTCATGCTTCAATATTCTCACAAAATATCCGAGCCGGGCTTGAAGCGGATTTATGGTAGATGTCCTTTTCATTTTCAGGACTATCGGCAACATCCAACAATTAATGGCACTTCTTACATCCCTGCCACTTGTCATAGCTAACTCAAACTAAGTCTTAATGTCTACATGAATACATGAATATATATATAAATATTTGATTACAAGTTTTTCCAAATAATTTATGACACAATTCAGGAACACAATTGGGTCTGGAAGAAACATGCTTGAGCATAATATCTTAAATAACCCTAAACAACCTAATATCCACATAAATATGTTCGCAAAAGCTATATTCAACCAAGCTTTGTGCTATCTCAAATATAAATAGCTTAAACTTTATAAATATGCAGTACATAAGTCTGAATAGCATCAATGTCATGGGGAAGCCATCAGTACAGTACAGCTATAGGAAAATATACGGAAGCCGCAATTAAACAGGTCTGAGGAAAGACGCACCAAAGTTACATCAATTAAGTAATGCCATCATAACAAGTTTTAACTCAGCAATTAAATACAAACAAGTAAATTCATGAAAATCCATAGATACCTTAGTAGTTGATAGAGAGGAAGAGAATTTACAGAGCTTTTCTTTGAGAAAATTATTGTGATAAACCATTTCGTATACATAGTTTAATCCCAATGTGACTTCAGGCACCAGTCACTGGGAGAGCGTAATAATAAACCAACCTCAGCAAATTAAGTACACTATAATAACACTTCACTTCATGCGCTCCCATTGTTAACCCTTTCATGGCCGCTGAAGCATTAATTGCCAGCACTTCATTGAAGCATCATGACTCCAAGAGTGCATCAAAGCCATAGGATGGGGCTGATGCTTCAATGTACCCTGGTAAGTGTGAATGTGGGCTGGCAAGTTACTTACCACGGCAGCATCCATACATTATGGCGACCAATAGGTATAAATGCAGCACCGGTCTTTAAGGTGTTAATCAGATAATATTAACTCAGCTACATTAACTCAATCAGTGACATGACTAGGCAGTGGGAACAGCTCATGGAGTGAAGTAGCCCGGGATGGACTACACCAACGACACTGCTTTCTACAAGAAATGTCACATACTGGAGTGTCATTCTTCTCAGAGGCTAACTACAAAGGTTATGACACTTTATGTCATATCATATTTCAAAGACTACCACTACATGGGAAGTTGTAGTCAATGGCCATCAGGAAACCAATTTGACTGTAGAGATAAAATAAATATAAATCTTCCCTGGAATTGTAAAGGTTTCACCCAAAGGGATAGATGGAAGATAACTGAATTTTCTAGTCAGAATAAACAATACCAAATATGAGAAATAAGAAAAGACAATCGTTTGCCACATTTACCACTGGGTTCATATTTAGAATGCTTAGAATTTAGAGATCAATTCATCTTATAATAACTTTGATATTGAGAAGATAAAAGAAATTGAGTGGTTTATCTTGATAGTAACCAGAATAACCTTTACACATTCCTCCTCGGCCTCCCATGCTCAGTGAAGACCATTAGACACTAGGTACATAGAGAATATATAAGTAATGTGTGATCGTACTTAGAACGCAACGTGTACGTATCAGCGTAGGGTTTTACCGGCCACACCAACATCTGTCTCATTTCTAGTCCTCTATTGCAATTAATGCCACAGGTAGAAATATCCTGCAAAAATGAGCCTGTTGAAGCAGTTTTTGAGAAGTTGACTAAATGAGTCACTTTGATGAGTCAAATAACAAACTGCTAAATGGTAAGGTTTAGGAGGGTGCAGTGTCCACACTCCCTCGTCTATGTTTTTGCAGTGAAGAGGTAGGTAGAGGAAACCAAGTATAACATACCTGGGTTATATATATCAAACAGAGACTAGTTCATGTACAATCGCAATGCAGATATTTTTACTCAATTTTGCTTCCATTTATTGATTTGTTCACTCATTTCAAAATGTGGTTTTAAATATTCACAGATCAGTCAAAGATTCCTCCTCCTTTATTATAATATCCCAAGACTGACTTAAGATATGAGTCATAAAGGTAAATGAAACAAAATATAAAAAGAATTATTTCATAAATTGTTGTCTTTTCTCAAGCCCGCCTAATATTGTTTGACTAGTATCATATATTTGTGTCATGAGCTGGTCTTGTAACAATAAACAATGCATTCAACTCCTTACCGCAGCGTTTCTGTCTTCAACAACATGGATTCCTCAAGGTTTATCCTATACTCTATATACCCACATGGGTTCTTATTGAAGGCCGCTGATGCATTACAGCATCATGCTCATTGGTCGTCATGATGCATGAATGCAGCCCTGGCGAGTCTCATGCATCATGCCAACCCAGCGTATACCGGGTCGATACAACAGTGCAAGGTCAGCATGATGCTCCAATAAAATACTGGCGGGCAGAGCCGCCAGCATTCCATCGGTGCATCCTGACGATCAATGGGCATGATGCACTCCTGCATCTGCGCACCCATAAAGGGATAACTGGTAATGGCACAATACACCTTCACCAAGGCCAAGTCTACACCACCACTGTCTGCTAAACTATCACTAAGTCTATATCACAAGTTATAATATCATACATGAGTACCACATCTACATACTACCAACAGTTACAATGTCAAAACCATGCTGAACAAAAACCTCAAAAATAATATACAGGGAAAAAGTATACAGTATATCTATATGTATATATATATATATTAATCTCTCAGCTTCCAATAACTGCTGTTTAAATAATTTTGACAACTGTCTAAATATTTCATTCTGTGTGTAAATAGAGGAAGCCCAACAATAAATAATACTTTTTTCAAGCTAAGCAAATGCCTTTGCAACAAACATGTGTAATCCTTTTAGAACATGTAACATATCTGTAACATTTCTTACAACATAATTATTTCACACCTGTGCAAACAGAAGAATTCTAATCATAGGTCACACATTTCAAACAACAAACACTTTGTCTGAATCTGGAACCGCAAGGCACCGATATTTAAAATGATGGCAGATATTTCATATCAGTAAGTACATAGATTGTAAAGTGCCGCTTGGTTTCCGTCTATACCGTAAGGAATTGTTTGAGGCATGATCACACTTTGTCCCTGGTCAACTATCAACTTTTGTTGGAAGGATGGAGGGATGGTGGTGTCAGAGGGTGTCCAGCACCCGCGTTCAGATATTAACGGACACATATCTATCATCATATTTATAATAATACCGGTATAGGCTCACCGATGGCTGAGAGGGTGTGAAGTAATCGTCATCATATATCGTATTAACGCTAACTGGTTCAGTCTTCATCATATATCGTATTAACGCTAACTGGTTCAGTCTTCATCATATATCGTATTAACACTAACTGGTTCAGTGTTCATCATGTATCGTATTAACACTAACTGGTTCAGTGTTCATCATGTATCGTATTAACACTAACTGGTTCAGTCTTCATCATGTATCGTATTAACACTAACTGGTTCAGTCTTCATCATATATCGTATTAACGCTAACTGGTTCAGTCTTCATCATGTATCGTATTAACGCTAACTGGTTCAGTCTTCATCATATATCGTATTAACACTAACTGGTTCAGTCTTCATCATGTATCGTATTAACGCTAACTGGTTCAGTCTTCATCATATATCGTATTAACGCTAACTGGTTCAGTCTTCATCATGTATCGTATTAACGCTAACTGGTTCAGTCTTCATCATGTATCGTATTAACGCTAACTGGTTCAGTCTTCATCATATATCGTATTAACGCTAACTGGTTCAGTCTTCATCATATATCGTATTAACTGGTTTGCATTGATGCCGTTGTACATAACAAAAACATGGACAATATACTTCAACGGGTTAACTCAACTTTTTCGACATGCGTCAAAAAGTGCACACTTGCTGATGGATTTCTAAGTCTATGCATACTACCAAACATATGTCCTGAAACTTTTCTCCACAGACTGAAAAGTTCAATTTGTGTCTTGAGATGGTCTGTGCATTGACATGTTTTACAGGGGTAATCCCAGTTTCTAATTGAAATTTAAAAAAAATGATGTTTTAGTAACAGAAAACATCTTTCCTTTTAAAGGAGCACTGGGTTGTTTTTTTTATCAGATTGGAAGCTTCATGCCAGGAGTATCCGAGGGTAACTTTTGAACTGGCCAAAAAGAATACCTACCTATTCCACTGTGGCAGTCTTGTTTCAACTTAAATTTTGATTTTGTTTGTCAGCTTAACGCCGCATCGACACATAGCTGTTGCTGCATTCATGCATCATACCAACAGTTGAGGAGTGTTTTAATGCCACGGGGATATCATGATGCACGAATGCAGCAGTGATGGAACATAAATAGCGCAAAGTGTAGTTAAAATATAATTAAAATATATGTATAGTAGTGTGCAGTTTAACTGGGCTTCAAAAACATTGGAGTTATTTCTAGTTTAAGATATGGGTAAAATGAGGGGGTGTGCGCTCCTCAGGGTATGTGCGCTAATTACGTCAAATATGATACACATAGATATCTTCATTTGAAATCTTCAGTCACACCTTTTACACTAACTATACTTTATAGTCATCACAATTCACCTTGTTGGAATCTGTATATACTCTCTACGGTATTAGGCCTTCTTTAAGTAGGAGCACTGATTATGTATGAGTGCATATATACCTATCTTATGTACATGCGTGTATATGTATAAGTCTATGTTAATATTATGCTCAATGTACCGGGGTACCGATCTAACCTACATTAAATAGGGTTAGTTGAGTATATACTTGTTGGGAATAACCCCGTCGTCAAATACAAGAAAAGTTTGTGATATGATTGGGGAGGTTTTCTTGCCACCTCTGGTCATGAGATTCACAAGATGCGCTCTTATAATTCAAGACGTTTACACCCACAGTCCACCGGGGTCCGCAGGCTCAGAATTCTTCTTAATACGGATGGTTCCACATACCAGAGACCCTAATAAGGGGTAATACAAGACACCCAGGGGGGGAGCTCTTGGTGTGTTGTGGTGCTCTGGACCTGCCAACCTAGAACCAAAGTTATCCTCTCTCTGCTTCATAAAACCATCAACATTCCTGATTCAACCAAAACAACTTGTGTGTATTTGGTCTCCTTATCAGTTCCTCTGTCCACTGACACACAGCATCTTAAGTAAATGGGACGAGTGTGGTACTTGGACGCTGTTGTCGATGTCAGAGTTGCTCCAGGACGACTGGCAGCAATGGGTTCCAGATCATCCTCGGTATCTACCCAAGTCAAAGATGGGGAAAATAATCGCACGCGGCAGGCATTCAAACTGACACTATACATTGATTGTGTTATATACAGGGCTGGTTTTCTGTGATAGTCTGTTGTGAATAACTGGTGGTACACACTGAGCTCACCATCGACACGTCTGTATCCGGCGTTGTTACCATCGTGTGTTTATTACTGCCACCTGGCTCTACATCCAAAGTTACATCATACGAGGCCTTTCTTGATGAGTAGCGCACAGATAAGTACGTCATGAGTAGGAATACAAAGGTGAGTAGTTTCAGCACAAGGCAGGCACCAAATAAGACAAATGGGAGACGTTTAATGTTGTACTCCAAACACGCCCCACTGTTGTCACAACTGGCCGCAAACAGCATACATGTAGAGTCAAAGATACGCCCAAAGTAGATCGGTGCTGGAATGAAGGCTGTGGGGGAATACAAGAAAAAAATACATCATAATTATGTTGGGAAAAATGTCTAAGTCTAATAAAATTTAGGACAGGGCTATATACTTTCTCTAGATCATCATGATTATGAAAAACGAAAGCTTGATTTCTGAGACAATAAATGTGCTCATGAATATTGGGGAAAATGTTATCCACAATAATTCATTTCATACTTTTAATTCCCTATTGTGAACTAAAAAATTCAAATGTGCATTTCTATAAACCATTTTTACAAATATATTAAATCGGTACTCACCGAGTAGCCTACATAGGACGTTCTGCATGCCGAGTGCAAAGCTGCGTGAGCCTGCATCGACAGACCTGAGTGTGATGAGGAGAGACGGATTCTGACCGAGGCAGGTTATGAACACAACGAGAAAGAGGATAGAGAGTAGCGGGATGAGGTTATAACACCCCTTCTCACACCGCCCCATACTGGCCACTGACGCCTGGTGTATGAAGTCCTCGTAGATACACGCACACGCTGAGTAGTTCTGTAATGAAGTATTTGGTCATATATGTAGTGTAACATGGAGATAGACTTAGTGTAACATGGAGATGGATGTAGTGTAACATGGAGATATATGTAGTGTAACATGGAGATATATGCAGTGTAACATGGAGATATATGTAGTGTAACATGGACATATATGTAGTGTAACATGGAGATATATGTAGTGTAACATGGAGATAGACGTAGTGTAACATGGAGATATATGTAGTTTAACATGGAGATATATGCAGTGTAACATGGAGATAGATGTAGTATAACATGGAGATAGATGTAGTGTAACATGGAGATAGATGTAGTGTAACATGGAGATATATGTAGTATAACATGGACACTACATCTATATATGCAGTGTAACATGGACATAGACGTAGTGTAACATTGAGAAATATGCAGTGTAATATGGAGATAAATGTAGTGTAACATGGAGATGGACTTAGTGTAACATGGAGATAGATGTAGTGTAACATGGAGATATATGTAGTGTAACATGGAGATAGATGTAGTGTAACATGGAGATATATGTAGTGTAACATGGAGATAGATATAGTGTAACATGGAGATATATGTAGTGTAACATGGAGATAGATGTAGTGTAACATGGAGATAGATGTAGTGTAACATAGAGATAGATATAGTGTAACATGGAGATATGTGTAGTGTAACATGGAGATAGACGTAGTGTAACATAGAGATAGATGTAGTGTAACATGGAGATATATGCAGTGTAACATGGAGATATATGCAGTGTAACATGGACATAGACGTAGTGTAACATGGAGATATATACAGTGTAACATGGAGATAGATGTAGTGTAACATGGAGATAAGTGTACTGTAACATGGAGATAGATGTAGTGTAACAGGGAGATAGATGCAGTGTAACATGGAGATAGATGTAGTGTAACATGGAGATATATGTAGTGTAACATGGAGATAGATGCAGTGTAACATGGAGATAGATGTAGTGTAACATGGAGATATATATATAGTGTATCATGGAGATATATGTAGTGTAACATGGAGATAGATGTAGTGTAACATGGAGATATATGTAGTGTAACATGGAGATAGATGTAGTGTAACATGGAGATAGATGTAGTGTAACATGGAGATAGACGTAGTGTAACATGGAGATATATGCAGTGAAACATGGAGATATATGTAGTGTAACATGTAGATGTAGTGTAACATGGAGATAGACGTAGTTTAACATGGAGATAAGTGCAGTGTAACATGGAGATATATGCAGTGTAACATGGAGATATATGTAGTGTAACAGGGAGATAGATGCAGTGTAACATGGAGATAGATGTAGTGTAACATGGAGATATATGCAGTGTAACATGGAGAGAGATGTAGTGTAACATGGAGATAAGTGCAGTGTAACATGGAGATATATGCAGTGTAACATGAAGATAGACGTAGTGTAACATGGAGATAAATGTAGTGTAACATGGAGATATAGTGTAACATGGAGATATATGCAGTGTAACATGGAGATAGACATAGTGTAACATGGAGATAGATGTAGTGTAACATGGAGATAAGTGTAGTGTAACATGGAGATGGATGTAGTGTAACATGGAGATATATGTAGTGTAACATGGAGATATATGCAGTGTAACATGGAGATAGACGTAGTGTAACATGGAGATAGATGTAATGTAACATGGACATAGATGTAGTGTAACATGGAGATATATGCAGTGTAACATGGAGATAGACGTAGTGTAACATAGAGATAGACGTAGTGTAACATGGAGATATATGCAGTGTAACATGGAGATATATATATAGTGTATCATGGAGATATATGTAGTGTAACATGGAGATAGATGTAGTGTAACATGGAGATATATGTAGTGTAACATGGAGATATATGCAGTGTAACATGGATATATATATATATATATGTATATATATAGTGTATCATGGAGATATATGTAGTGTAACATGGAGATAGATGCAAATGCCTTGTGGTTTGAGATACACAATACGAATTGATAAACTTGTATGCATTATAAAAATTAAGGATGGATAGGTATATATATATATATATATATATATATATATATATATATATATATATATATAAGCTGTTTTTTTTTAAACTATAATAAAAACACAACTGGGCAATAGGAGTCTAGAACTTAACAGTGTATGTAACCAGAACCAGATCTAGTCCCGCTTACACCCAAAATAGAGGATCACTTTTATATTTTTTTTTCTTTTTTATCTAGAAGAATTGATGCAAATGCAAAGAAAAAATCTCCAAGTAAATCTGTTAATCCTTACCCTGACAGTCATGCCCTCTGGTGTGGTGTAGACATGTAGGTTGGTACACCCCGCATGGCAGGGACTGAAGTATGTCTTATGGTCATGTCCACACACCGGCTGGTACCCAGCCTGACTACACGCACACTGGTTGTTACACGCTGATGTTAAGTTTTCTTTGTAATGTACCTGGATCACCTCCACTACATCGTTAGACCTGGGAAATAGAAATACAAAAGAAAGCGTCCTTATTATTGAGTCATAAAAAGGAGTTTTTATCTAGCATGTCTATTAGACAATATGGAAAGACCAGATGGTGGGTATAGGGATAAATACACCAAAATCAGAAGCATTATCCATTAACTGTTTCAAATCATGTCAAAACTCTGTGTTTGCACAAGTGTTTGCTAACCAATCATAATTACAACATGACAATGTTCTGTTGTTCTGAACAAATTTGAACTATTTAGCAGCCTCAAATGTTCTTCAAACCAGCGCGTCACTATACTTCGCGCAGTGACCAAGTATGGTATCATACGTATCAAAGTCACAGTTCAAACAGTGTCTGACACTATAGGCACAGGGCGCTGAGTAAGCTGGCAGCAGACTAGGAGCAGACTGCGCCTTTATTTACTCACGACGAGCACCGCATTACCACTGTTAGCCTTGTATTGATTACCCATATCTAGCTCTATTTTACCTCCACCATGAATTCTACACAGAACTGGTTAGATGCAGAAAGTATGCTGTAGAAGAATAAAACCCCTGTTTAGCACCAACATGGTAACCACAGGTTAAAAATACCATGGTAACCACTGATTAACAATACCTTGGTAACCTCTGGGTAGCAATACCATGGTAACCACTGGTTAACAATACCTTGGTAACCTCTGGGTAGCAATACCATGGTAACCACTGGTTAGCAATACCATGGTAACCACAGGTTAACAATACCATGGTAACCATAGGTTAGCAATACCATGGTAACCACAGGTTAACAATACCATGGTAACCACAGGTTAAAAATACCATGGTAACCACTGGTTAACAATACCATGGTAACCATAGGTTAACAATACCATGGTAACCATAGGTTAACAATACCATGGTAACCACTGGTTAACAATACCATGGTAACCACTGGTTAACAATACCATGGTAACCTCTGGGTAGCAATACCATGGTAACCACTGGTTAACAATACCATGGTAACCACTGTTAACAATACCATAGTAACCACAGGTTAACAATACCGTGGTAACCACAGGTTAACAATACCATGGTAACCACTGGTTAGCAATACCTTGGTAACCTCTGGTTAGCAATACCGTGGTAACCACAGGTTAACAATACCATAGTAACCACAGGTTAACAATACCGTGGTAACCACAGGTTAACAATACCATGGTAACCACTGGTTAACAATACCTTGGTAACCTCTGGGTAGCAATACCATGGTAACCACTGGTTAACAATACCATGGTATCCACAGGTTAGCAATACCGTGGTAACCACAGGTTAACAATACCATGGTAACCACTGGTTAGCAATACCATGGCAACCACAGGTTAGCAATACCATGGTAACCACTAGTTAGCAATACCATGGTAACCACTGGTTAGCAATACCATGGTAACCACAGGTTAACAATACCATGGTAACCACTGGTTAGCATTACCATGGTAACCACAGGTTAGCAATACCATGGTAACCACTGGTTAACAATACCATGGTAACCACAGGTTAACAATACCATGGTAACCACTGGTTAGCAATACCATGGTAACCACTGGTTAGCAATACCATGGTAACCACAGGTTAACAATACCATGGTAACCACTGGTTAGCAATACCATGGTAACCACAGGTTAACAATACTGTGGTAACCACAGGTTAGCAATACCATGGTAACCACTGGTTAGCAATACCATGGTATCCACAGGTTAGCAATACCATGGTAACCACAGGTTAACAATACCATGGTAACCATAGGTTAGCAATACCATGGTAACCACTGGTTAGCAATACCGTGGTAACCACAGGTTAACAATACCATGGTAACCACAGGTTAACAATACCATGGTAACCACTGGTTAGCAATACCATGGTAACCACTGGTTAACAATACCATGGTAACCACTGGTTAGCAATACCATGGTAACCACAGGTTAACAATACCATGGTAACCACTGGTTAACAATACCATGGTAACCACTGGTTAACAATACCATGGTAACCACAGGTTAAAAATACCATGGTAACCACTGTTAACAATACCATATTAACCACAGGTTAACAATACCATGGTAACCACAGGTTAAAAATACCATGGTAACCACTGTTAATAATACCATAGTAACCACAGGTTAACAATACCATGGTAACCACCGGTTAATAATACAGTGGTAACCACTGGTTAGCAATTTGGTGAGCCTTGCTTAGCAGTTATATAGTAGCTTATGGTAAGGATTTGTAAGCATTAGTGCCTTGTAAGCAATACTGTGGTGCCAATGCCTGTTTTACTTCCCCATATAAGTATATGCTGCCTGGTATGATATATCATAACGACTATCACTTGTAGCTGCCATCCTCATATATCCCACCCTGCAGCATTATGCACCTCAGTCCCGGGTCATAATCCCTGCTACACGTGTAGTACAGCCATTATGTACAGGGTACACCAGGTCATACAGATGTAGGTCTATGTACAAGGAGGCATCAGAGGCATCTTGTAAGGGTTTTCCTCAGAAGATGCCATCAGACCTTTGCTCTCTATATGTACGTTATCCTCAACTGATATTCTTTTCTAAGTGAATATATTGGAAATCTACCACTTCAAAGCTGGAATACCATCATTATTCTTTCCACCTCTAATTTTCAGCAGAATTCCTTGTTAATTTCAATTTTTCTCATTTTCTTGCCTATTGAGGCCAATAAAACCTGAGTGACTCTGGAATAATTTTTTACATATTGGGGGCACCATGAGTGCCTCGACTGAGTGCCTTGACCGAGCACAGAATTGCTACCTAACCTCCTACATGTACAATGTGGGTGGCAGCTGTAAGGTTTGTCATGATACCATCAGGAGCCCCATGAAGTTGTAGGGAAGAGGGTCTATAGGATTCCGTATCGTGTAACCCCAGGCTGTCCATCCATGTGGTGTATTGTCTTACTTTCTACTGTATCATATTCCAATCTGCCATAATATATGTGGAAGAATGCCATATTCTCACAATTATTGCTCAATGGGCATTGTGCAGCATATTGAATATCAAAGGGTTTCCACAATTCTACATTGCTTTATGTAACAAATTGTATATTTATCCTATATCCCCAATACATACTGAGGTGTCATTCCTTAATCATACCATGGTTATCACGTTCTTGAATGAATTTACGGTGCCTGGAGCGGATATTGAAGTTCGAATAGCATGCGCTAAATGAACCCATGTTGACACTTGGATTGAGACGACATAACAGCAAGTTGACATCAAAGAATTTAATTCGATATAAAAAAATACTATAGCAGTAGGAGCTTAATGTGTATAGAGGATGAATCTAGACATTATATTCTATCACCTACCTTTAATTTGCCATGATTTGACATGTATATGTAACATGATTGATGATAGAAAAATCGAATCGAGCGGAAGTTTCGCCGTCATGTTGACTGCGTTGCGGAAGAATTGTTTACCGCGGCAAGACACAAGTTGTCACGTTGGCATATGCTCTAAGGGTATTCTGGCCATTGCGCGCACTGATTGCCAGTGGTTCTACTATGAAAATGCCCCTCGGACACACATTGACGTAATATTTTGTGTCTGGTCCGCTCGCTGAGGAAGACGCCTTGTTTTGATTCGGAGCTCTGTCTTCAACTGGCAACGAAAATCAGTGCATTTCATGGCTTTATAAGGTAAAATAATTAATTTAATGGTTGAAACCATGGTATAAACGCCATAGATAACAAATAGAGGTGCACACGGTGATTCTATGACTTTGCCTCTGTTAGTTAGTTAGTTAGTGTTTTATGGCACGTCAGCTACTGGTGATGGCTATTTGTGCCTAAAGGTTTTATGGAAGAAAGTTTCTACTGTTTAAATTTGACTGTAGTATCCCAGGTTCTTGACATATGCAAGTATTGTATCCGGTCTGCAGGTATCAAATAACTCTTTCAGTGTTGTACATTGATGGTATTGTGCCCTCATGGGGCACTGGCTACATTCCACAAGGAAATGTTCCACCGTCAGGTGTTTTTGACACCTGTTGCAAAGCGGTCTGGGTTCTCTCTTCATGAGGTGTGAATGCGTTAGTCTGGTGTGGCCTATTCTTAGTCTGTTCATGACAATTTCTTCTCTTCTGCTCTTGCATTTGGCTTTCTTGGTTGTGCCTATCTTGGGCTGTATTTTGTAAAGTTTATTATGTCTTTCAGCGTCCCATAACTCTTGCCACTTTTGTTGGATGTATTTCCTGATTTTCCGTTTGAGGTCCTCTGATGGTAGAGGCATATCTATTGGAACTTGATTTGTTGCATCCTTGGCAGCAACGTCTGCTAGGTCATTGCCATGGATTCCTTCATGGCCTGGTACCCAAGCATACGTTATCTTCTTTCCAGCTAGAGCAAGACTATTGTGTCGTTCCAACACTCTTTTCACGAGAGGGTGTGTCCACTTGCTATGCTGCATTGCTGACAGTGATGATTTGGAGTCAGATACAATCAGGTAGTTGTTGCCTTCTGATGTCTCAATGTGATCTTGTGCTAGGTATAATGCATGTAGCTCTGCTGTGTAGATGGAGGCTTCGTCTGGCAGGCGTTCTTTGAAGGCATGAGGTCCTAGAACGGCTGCAGATGCTGTTTTGTCTGCCATATGTGATCCGTCGGTGTAGATTGGTACGTGATCTCTGTAACTGTCACGCAGTTCATTGAATGCTGCTTGATATGTGGTGCTAGATGTTACCCCTTTCTTAAGCGCGGTAAGGTCCATTCTGACCTCTGGTTTGTGATATGTCCATTGGGGCTTTTCCGGGTACTCTACATTAAGTACATTATCCAGAGACATTCCCGCTTCTTCTAATAGGTGGGATACCCTCACCCGAAGGGGTGCAATGTATTGGTTCTTCTTTGCTTCATATTTTGCCTTGTGCTTGGGGTTTGTCAACAATGCTGCGGCTGGGTTGTTAAGATTTGTGGCAATCCGGATAGCATAATCAAGGGAGAGTTTCTCTCGTCTAAGGGCTAAGGGTAGTTCTCTAGCAGCGACTTGCAAACTCTTAATTCTGGATGTTCTGAATGCTCCCAAACAAATGCGGAGTCCATGGCTCTGGATCCGCTCTGCCATTGCTAGGTATGTCGCCCAGGTTGATCCATAAATACACAGACCATAGTCCAGTTGAGACTGGACCAGTGCTCTATATAGTTTGAGGAGTGTGTCCTGGTCTCCACCCCAGCATGGATGTGCCACTACTTTCAGTAGGTTGAAAGCTTTGTTACATTTATCCTTGAGGTACTTAATATGTTTATCAAAGATAAGTTTGCGATCTATGACTAGCCCAAGGAATTTGGTATTTTCCACTACAGAAATACGTTTCTTGTTGATTTCAATATTTGGTTGTCTGTCTGTTGTAGTGCGGTAGTGGAAGTGCATAACTGATGTCTTGTCTAGAGAAAATCGGAAGCCATTTTGGTCTGCCCACTTCACTGTTTCATCTATGGCAAGTTGGAGGTGTCGTTCAATGGTTCTCAGGCTCTTGCCACGGAAACACATGAAGAAATCATCAACATATAATGTTCGGCCTATCTCTGGCTTCAGTTCCAGTTTAGAGACGATGTTGTTGATCTTCAATAGAAATAGGGTCACTGAGAGAATGCCTCCCTGTGGAACTCCAGACTCCTGATTGAAGACATCAGAGTGGATGTTGTTTACTCTGATCCTGAAGCAACGGTTTGATAGGTATTGGTTGATGAAATGAGGGAGCCGACCTTTCAGGTCTGCATCTTTGAGGTCCTTAAGGATACCATATTGCCAGGTGGTATCATACGCCTTCTCCAGATCAAAGAAGACTGCTACCACTTGCTCCTTATTTATAAAGGCATCTCGTACATAGGTCTCGAGGGTAGTTAGGGCATCCTGTGTCGAGCGACCCTTTCTGAAGCCACATTGCTCTGTCTTAAGGATCTTTTTCTTTTCTAGGTACCAGACCAGTCTGGTGTTTACCATTCTTTCGAGGGTTTTGCAGATGCAGCTCGTTAGAGCTATGGGTCTATAGTTCTTTGGGTTTGACAAGTCTTTGCTTGGTTTTGGGAATGGAAGCACTATGGCCTCTCGCCAGTGTGGCGGAAAGGTACCTGTTTCCCAAATGTTATTCATGATACCAAGCAAACACTGTTTCGAGGGTTCTGGTAGCTGTCGTAGGAACTCATAAGGGATGTTGTCTGGACCTGGGCAACTGTTGTTACTGCTCCCCAGGGCTGTCTTCAGCTCATCCATTGAGAACTTTAGGTTGTAGTCTTCATCTCTGTTGTTGCCAAAGTCAATGGGCGTTCTTTCTGCCTTCCTCCGGTGAGCATTGAAGCTCTGTGTGCCTCCATTTAGAGAAGATGTTTCTGCCGGTGTTGAACCGATGCTATCAGCAATTTCTTTGGTATCTGTTATTTTTCTCCTACCAATTTGCAAATGGTGCACATATGTTGTAGTGTCTTTGCCTTTCATCTTCCTGATCATCTTCCAGATCTTATACATTGGTGTATTGCTGTTAACCTTGGAGACATAGGCCATCCAGGTTTCCTTCATGGCCTGGCGAAAGGTTCTTCGGGCGTGTGCCTTAGCCCTTTTCCAGGCGATAAGACTGGGTATGATTAGGTTCTTTTTGTAAGTCCTTTCAGCTTCTAGTCGCATCTTGCGGGCTTCTCGACATTCATCATTAAACCAGGGTTTATCTTTGGTTTTAGATTTGTTGGAAGTTTTTGGAATGCTCTTTTCTGCTATTGTTTGGAGGGTGGCTGTAAAGGTAGCCATAGGGTCTTCCTTTTGGAGTAGCTTTTCGAGATTGAGTTCCTTTTTACTGAGTTCCTGGAATGTCTCCCAGTCTGCTTTATACAACTTCCATTTAGGTATTTTGTCAATGGGACCTTGATGGATGTGTTCTATGAGGATTGGGGTATGATCACTGTTGTAAGGGTTTGTGGCCTTACGGACCTGGGGGGTTCGGGTCTTACGATTCGGAAAGAAAGAGTAAGACAGTATTCCAAGTGTATGCCAACGGTTAGGTTTATTACTTAATGCACACTCACGGCTGCCGAATGATATCAAAGAGGCAGCTAATATTAAAAGACAGTGGTTTACATAGTGTGGAGGCCAGAAGGGCCTCTGACGTAGCGGCTGAGCCCTGGGCTTTATATACGGACCCAGGTGTTCGTCGTCAGATGTCCCCACAGACCCGGATCGGTGCTGCCACCTATCCGGAACCTGAGGAACGTCCGACGACTCGACTCACCCACCACGTCAGACGGTACCCAACTCCTATGGTAGTAAAGTGTACCTCTACACCACTCCCCCAGACATTTAGGAGGGTGTTATACGTATAATATTACTTAGGATAACATTTCTACATGTCTAAACCTTTAGTAATAGAGGTACAACCACAGGTATAACATTAGCACTAAATAAATTGTGAACCAGATGTCATATATATATATTCGATAGTGAATTTTAGTTACATATAACGATTAGGATGTTGAAATATTATACGAATTACTTGAAGAAGAGACAGTTATGTGAAACGGAACTGTCTATTTAATTATTATACCACATAATATTGTATTATATTTCAGGTATAATTAATAAGACAAGTAATATGAATCGTATACATGTGATGATGACAGCTATATGTAACGGAACTGTCGATAATAAAACATATCACAAAATAACATCCGTATGTGTGTTTGTAGTCATTGACAACACATTTGAATATGTAGTCTTAAAGAAGACTGTTATAGTAACATCACTATCTAATGACATGTCGTATATTAATATTATACGAATCCGTTAAGGATTCCGTGAGTAGTACGAATAGGATTATTTATAACATACACTTGAAAAAAACATCACGGTGTGATAATGAATATAATAATATATTATCACCGTGTACCTAATAACTTTTATAGCACCAGATCATTATACTTATTATATAATTTGTCTCGCAGGACAATAATATGTGTTATCTGGTGAAGTTTAACGGATCTTATAATATAAATACTAATAGTGATTAGAGATCCGTATCAGGAAATGTCTATGTACCCGTATCATAATATGTATCTAGTGGATATGTACATACATATAATATTATAGAAAAATAGAAATATGACATTATATACAATATACAGGAATTATAAATGCTGCTGGAGTCTTCTGCTGTATCCTCCGGGTACTAGTAGGTAGGTGTGGCCAGCTAACCACGGGATGGACGTGCTAAAGTTTATAGTTTCCTTATATTGAGTGAACACGGTAGTTGATTTGGGGCAGCTACCCACAATCCTCTAGTAGTGCTAAAGTTTATAGTATATCCGAATGGTGTAGATTTGTAGAATATTAGTCCGGATGTGTCAACTGTGTAGAGAACGTAATCCTTTTTAAGTTTTAGTTGACATAAGTAAAATAATAGTCCGATATAGGTTGATCCGGAAGTAATAGTAGTAGAGATATAAGTCCATTCGGGAGTACAGATGAGTTGTAGAGGTAAATCGTAAAGTCCATCCTAGTAATTGGTTAGCACGGGTAACAGCAGGAGTCTGGAACTGGCATCCGGATACGTCTCACAGCAGCAAGTCTACTATCGGATTGTTCATGGATGAAATTATAAATCCGAATAGGCTATTCAGGGTGTAATAAATGTTATACAACCTGAATAATAGACTGGTCAAAGGAACCCGGAACACATAGCATAGGTGTTCATGCACTAGTAAAAGCATTCGCAGACCTTTAGGGTTCCGCAAAGACTATATCTGGTCATTTGGTGTTGGAAAAAAAATTATGGAAGAAATAACCCTAGCATGCTTTAAACGGATTTCTTAGCATGCTTCTTCTTCAGAAGAGCTAAAGCCGACTCGGGAGTGCCGTCCCACTCGTCCAAGTCGACTCCGAACACCCTCATGAACTTAGTGTTCAGGTTGGTGTTCCGAGTGATCTCCTCCTTTACACGCTTTTCCAACACGTGTACATCCATAGCTGCTTTTTCTTGAGCAGCTGAGGCAGCCTCCTCCTGGGCCTTTACATCGTCCCGGATGAGAGTCTCGAGACGTTGCTTTTCAGCGTCGCCCACCTGTTTCATACACAACAGGGTTTCGTTTAGGAGACCCTGATGAAACTCGATCGCTTTCTCACGAACGGTCTTCTCCCAATGGGTGTAGATGGCCTTCTGGACATCTGCCTCCCCTTGGCGAGACTTCTCAAACCAAACTTCCGCATTACCAGTTTTAATGGTAATGGCGTCCTTCGGTTTCTCAGGTGCCGCGACAGCCTTGGGAGGAGTCGAGGCGGCCTGTGGACCACTTCCGGGTTTAGGACTCCCGGACACACCTGTCGTTGGTACACAGAAGGCAGGTGGTACATTCTGTTTCAGTCCCATTTGCAGGTACATGTTTAACTGCTCCTGGGTAAAGGTAACTGGTGGGGCGGCTGGAGCGGATGCAGATCCGGCGGCAGCAGATGCGGTGGTCTTCTTTGGCATAAGGCGACCATCCTTTCCTACCACCAAGGTCTGGCTCTCAGTTCCAGGTCCCTGGTTTAAGGACGGAAAGTTTCGAGAACTCACTTTCCCAGGTTTAGATACGGCTCCAGCGTATCCGGCAGGTTCAGGCTTCTTGAACACCGGAGTGCCCTGAGCCTGTTCTGCGGGGTGCCTTGTCAGAGGGGACCTGGAACGGTCCTCTGCTCTGACCTTCGGTTTTGTTGTGCTCTGACCATTACCATTGCCGCCACGGTTCTGGTCTCTCCTGCTCCTTTCACGAGCTCTCTTTGCATCCTTTCCGGATTCCTCGCATTTCTGCCAGAGAGACTCGTGCATGTCCAGTTTACCCTTTCCAGGAGTCAGGACTATCTTTGCTCGGAGTTTCGAATCCTTGGTCTTCGGAACTTCGCAGAGGACTTGGTCCCCTGGTCGGATCTTAGACCAAGCATCCTCGCTCAGGCTATCGAACTCCTTCATGAGTTCCTGATGAAGCTCCATGATGCGCTTCCGGGCCCCGTCCAAACCTTCTGCGTGGCATTTCTTCTGGTGTCTAGCCAGATCACTACGTCGGTTGTATTGCACCTTCGTAGTACACTTCTTGCCCTTCTTACCATAACTCGGATCACAAATGTAAACCGGGTGATGGTGGAAGTGGGCCTCTACCAGATGCCTTTGGAACCGGGCTGGAGTACTCCAGGTCCGGATCGAGACATCACTCGCATCCTGGCAGATAGAGAAGGGACAGGACTTTTGATCGTCACCGTACCACTTCTCTAAAGCCCAACGCAGCTTCCTCCTCTGGGTATAAGTGTAATACCCTTCGGTGTGGTTTAGCATAAGCCACATCTTTCGATAGGCTTTGCTCGGATTGGGGTCCTCGTCCGAAAGGCGCATCCAATCTTCATCATCCGACTCATCGTTCTTATTGATTGAGTCTGGACAGGCATAGAGGGTAGAGCCGTCCTTCTTAACTCCGTACGCACAGTCGGAGAAACACGTCGGGATCCGGGTTTTGAATCCGGATTTGGCGTTAGCCCAACGTTCGGCCTCGGTTTGAGTTGATGGAGTGGCCTTCTCATCATACTCAACCGAGGATTCGTGCACCGACTCCTCGTCAGACGACTCAACCTCCATGGCAGTACTACCAGTGGTTGAGGTGCTGGGTTTCGGCTCGGCTCTCGCAGAATCCGGGAGATTCTTGAGCTTCCGAGCAGCGGATCGTCGGTTCTTACTGACCTTCCAGTCTTCCTCCGGTTCCTGGGTTCCGGATGTGCTGGAGGTCGTGGCTTCTACTGGAGTAGTAGTGCTGCCGGTAGCTGATGTAGCACTGGCGGAGCTTCTGGTGGCAAGCTTCAGGTCGGGGATAGGAGGTGCGGGTGCTTCCGCGGCCCTCTTAGCCTCTTCCTGTGCCTCCTGTTCGGCAGTCATGCGGCGGACAATAACCGTCCGAAGGGCTGCAGCTCGGTCCAATCCGATTAGTGAATTGTTCTGGACATCCACCAATTCCTGTTCGGTTATGTAGTAACCGTCGTCCCACTGCTCGAAGTTAGCAGCGGCCTCCCGGAATTCCTTAGTGGTCCGGCACGGCGTCCGGATAGCACTAGGGCGTGGGTAGGTCTGGCCATCGGTATCCCAGACACAGCCTACCCAGTTAATGTTCGTAGCCTTGACGTTCCACAGGGACTTGTCAGGCTTCGGATACGCTCCGAGCTCGAAGGCTCGGTTAGCTGCGTACACGGTTTCACGGAAACCGGCGTCCACCATAAGTCCCCGTTGGAACCACGGCCAGTCTCGAAGCCACTCGGGAGGCATCCTGGTCAGCTGTTCGGGAGCCATGACGCCCTCGATAGCTATCCTGACTTTCGGGTCCATCCTGACTGGTGTCCCGTCCGCGTAGGTCACTTGTGCCTGCAGTTCCGGGTGGACATACAGGTAGCGACCATCATAGCTAGCTGGAAAAGGCTCCGCCACTGCTGGCTTCCACTCATCCTTCTGTCCGTCAACTTGGGTAGTTTCGGACTCTGTCGCTGCGGGTTCAGCACTCGCAGTCGCTCCGGATCCCTCTGCCGGGAGTGGAGATAGTAGTTTCTCTGGCTCATTGAGTGAGAATGAAGCCAGCTTCTCCTCGAACGAGCGATCCGTGGGTTCCTCTACGTCCATCATCTCGCTCTCTTCCTGTGTAACAGGCGACAAAGCTTCCGGAAAAGCTTCTGCGGACGGAGTCAGCTTATCCGGGTCACCGGATAGCTTGGCTGCAGCTACGGATTCCTCAGCCATGACTGGGGAATCGCCCACGGGAGTAAACTACTCCTTTTTCCGGCTTTTACGGCGCCGGGGCCGGCACAAACGGAGTCTGTCTACCAGGAGACAGACTCTGGAGGAGCAGCGGGGGGTTTGCTTAGCCGGTAAAATCCAAGAAGGGAGCGAGCTCGACCGTCTTGAACGTTACCGAAAACAAATATGGCGACAGGCCAGCTTTCGTGACGTCATTTCCCCGCGGTCCGCGAGGTCACGAGAGGTCAGCCGAGACTGGACACGGTGACGTCATGCGGAAACGCACGTGCTACAGGCGGTACATCAACAAACTGATTGTTTTTAGGTAATTATCGCTCACCCCGATGACTCGACTGGGGATTTAAGTGGAGATTATGGAAAGCTTAAGCAAATCCACCGGATTATCCGTCCACTACCCATTGGTACATCATGCGGGGGCGACAAATAAGCCTTTAGGGTCAGTTGTCATCCGTTCCTCTAAATGTAAACATTACACTCGTTGTGTATACAGGTTAGGTCACTGCAGTCCTCTGGGCAATTCGGGGGCTGCGGCGAACGTATCTCCCCTTCTCGGATAGTTCTTTATCGGACCTGACAGTCTGAAGAGCTTTCTCTAGGTGCTTCTTAGCCTTAGAAACACCTTTCCTCTTCTTTCTGTCTTCACCTGCCGAGACTTTTTTAACTCCCCCACGCTTAATCGGTGTTGGCGTGGGTGTCACTGATTCGGAACACTTTTTGGGTCTACCTTGACCACGCTTCACTGTAGTGTTCTTTACCTGGTCTATTATGCGATTCTGATTCAGGATCCTTTCGGAACCTTCACCATACATTTCTGTGGAGGTCTCCCTCCCAGACCATCTCCTTAATCTAGCCACATTTGACTTATAGAGTCGACCAAGGTCAGATTTAATAATTACGGTACAATCACTGATAATTTGTGTTATAGTAAAGGGACCGTCCCAATTAGACGCTAATTTTATGTGTCTAAGTGGTTCATGTAATCTGAGGACTCTGTCTCCGGATTGGAATTTCCGATGCTTTAGATCGGTATCGTATCCTACTTTCTGCCATTTGGCACTTTTCTCCAAATCAATTCGGACAGACTCATATGCTTTTCTAAATCTGTCTCTTAAACATTCCACAAAAACTACATGGCAAGGTAGTTCAGGGTCCATTCCTACGACTCCAAAAACTAGGTCAGCAGGCATTATCAAATCCTCTCCGAATACTAAAAGGTTCGGAGAACAATTTGTACTTGAATGTACCGTACTATTATAAGCATGTGTCACAAAATGACATTGCTCATCCCAGTCATCCATATGTTCATTAACGAGTGACTTTAGGACTTGGATGAGGGTTCTATTGAACCTTTCCACCAATCCGTCGCTTTGTGGTCTATACGGATTGGTTCTAGTCTTGCAAATAGCCAAGTATTCGCACATACCCTGCCAGAGATTTGATTCGAACTCTCTGCCTTGGTCACTGTGTAACATTAATGGTACACCGAAGCTTAGTACCCAACCTTTTACAAAAGCTTCGGCACAAGTAATTGCTTTGTGGTCCGGTAGTGGAAATACTTTAGTGTATTTCGTATAATAATCACACACTACCATCATACAGGTATTATCATTAGCGGTTGTATTAAATCCACTAATAATATCTACCCCGATTCTTGCGAATCTAACTCCGAAAAGTTCTTGGGACAGGGGAAGTTTGCCCATCCCGGGTCCGGGTTTGTTTTTACAACAATCCGGACAGGTGGTTACCCATCTTTGCAAGTCCCGTGTCATGCCAGGCCAATAGTATTTCTTGGAAAGTCGTGCTAGCGAGCGTTTCCTTCCGAAATGACCACTGGTCCGATGTCCATGACAGAAGTACATAATGTCATGTCTCATGGCATGTGGTATCACCACTTGCATGATTCTATCACCATTATTACATGGCTTCCAACGGTATAACACGCCTTTCCGGACTTCAAGCTCGGTCCATTGAGCAAGAAACCTTCTCATTTCTCGATTTTCCAGAGAGACCTCTGGTCTAACTGGACGTATACCCTTTGGTACTAATTGCAGTAGCTGTGCAGTTATCGAGTCAGCTTCCTGGAAATGTCGTATGTGATCCATAGACCAATCCAGTATACTGGCAACTAGGGGTACGAATGGTCTTCGAATCCCTGCTAACACTGCCTTATGAGCTCCACAATCAGTACAATCCGGATTATCACATTTCCGGATTGGTATTCGAGACAAAGCATCAGCATTTAAATGCTTAACTCCGGGTCTATGCTGAATCTGTTGATGTTCAAGCCCATATTCGGATAAATGGGCTAGCCATCGGCCTAACATGCCTTCAGCATCTCGGAAGTTCAGTAGCCACCTTAAAGAGGAATGATCCGTACGCAAAGTAAAGTTCGTTCCCCATAGAAAATGTTTAAACTTCTTGGTATATACGACTACTGCCAACAACTCTCTTTTGGTTGTGCAGTAATTGCGCTGAGTCTTGCTCAGTGTGTTGCTGGCAAAGGCAATTGGTACTTCTCTCCCATTTTGGACTTGCGAGAGAGCTGCACCAATGCTATCATTACTAGCATCAGTATCCAGTATGAAATGATCCGTCTCATTCGGATATTGCAATACGGGAGTACTCGTGAACAGGTCTTTTAGCTTTCGAAAAGCGTTTTCCTGTTCATGTGTCCAAGGAAATTTTTCCTTGGTACTTCCTGGAGTCCAGTTAGCTATTGCTTGTAATGGGTAACTGACTCTAGAATAATTCGGAATAAATTCCCTGTAATAGGAACAGAATCCTAAAAAGGACCTCACTTCCTTGGGTGTTTTAGGTCTATTCCAATTCGTGACTGATTCGATTTTTTCCGGATCAGCCTTTATTCCTTCATCACTGATGATGCGGCCCAAATAATTTATGGACTTTCTAAACATGTGGCATTTCTTAGGTTTCAACTTGAGACCATTTGAAATAATACGTTCTAGTACCATTTTTAGGTTATTAGAACATTCTTCGAATGTTTTTCCGAAGACAATGACATCGTCTAGATATACAAGACATCTTTTCCACAATAAATCACTTAGAATTGTTTCCATCATTGCTTCAAATGTTGCAGGTGCATTGCACAATCCAAACGGCATTACATTATATTGGAATAATCCAATATGACTTGAAAATGCAGTTTTCTCCATATCTGAAGGGTTCATTCCCACTTGCCAATAGCCTGATTGCAAGTCTAGGGTACAAAACCAACTGTTTCCTCCTAAGGAGTCAATGGTTTCATCTATTCTCGGTAATGGATACGAATTCTTTTTCGTTATTCCATTCAACTTCCTGTAGTCTATGCAGAAACGGATAGTACCGTCCTTTTTTGTTACCATACACACAGGACTACTCCATGGACTATTGGAAGGGACTATTACATCCTGTTCCAACATCTTATTTATTTCATCCTCAGCTACTCTCTTTTTTGCTAAGGGTAACCGTCTATACGGTATCTTAAAGGGTTCGGCATCTCCAGTATCTATTTTATGTAATACCTTATTTGTCGTACCTAGTTTTTCACCAGGTTTGGCAAAGGCAGTATGATACTGACAGAGCATATCATAGAACTCTTTCCGGTGTTCCGGATCTTCTAATGAAGTTTCTTCATACAACTTAAGTAAGTCTTCCGAAATTTCATCATCTCCTGTTACCTTCTGTAAGCTTAGCTTACTATCCGTTACAGTTTCCGAAAGGGTCACGTTTCCAAAAACTTGTCCCTTTTTCAAGTAGATAGTAGTGTTTCCAGTATTGGAGACAGGTACTACCGACCAGGATGCATTCGCTACTATAGTGTCTACAGAATTTAATCCAATACCTGACAAAGTAACTACATCCGGTTCTATCACTGCAGGTTTGTTACGCATTGCAGGATCACTTCTTACAAGCACATCACAGGCTACTCCCGGAGGGATTCGCACAGTGTGTGCCACACTAGCCATACTGCTCACTTGTCTCAGTGCACATCTAACCTTCACGGGGTACGGGTATCTCACACTCAACACTCCTGTTTGGGGTTCCAATACAGCACCATACAGGGATGCGAAATCCAACCCGAGTATCCCCTCGTCTGCTATATCCGCAACGGTGGCGCTCATGACATAGTCATGTATACCATCTAACTGTAGTCTCACACAAGTTCTACCATACGTTTGCAAGGTACTGCCGTCGGCCGTCTGAGCACTTCCTCCCGATTTGAGAGTATCATGTTCATCCGGTATAAGGTCGTAGAACCCCCTGGAGATACAAGAGTGGCTAGCTCCCGTATCCACAAGGAATTCGGCAGACCTTCCGTTAACAGTAAGGCAAACATACCACCGCCTTCCGTTTAGAACAGAGGGCATGTCCGTGACAATCGGAACGTCATTTTTCACACCAGGAGTCAATCCACATCCTTTTAAGAATTCCAGACAAGGATGACCCGGGGGCAGGTGGGCACCACAGACCTTGGCTAACGAATAGCCGCCTGCCTCGTTACTGATATTGGGTTTCCCCTGTGCTCCCATAGCACCTGTTATATCAGCTTCCCTAACCTTCCGGGTGTCTACAACCACCTCGGTGTTAGGCGATCTTGTTACTTCATGTGAACTATCATCACGGATGGTGATATCATGGCAAGATTTGTCACTGGGATCCCCTTCTTTGCCCCTCGGGAGACCCCTCCTTAGTTTTCCTCTGTACTTACTCCAGAGACACTCTCCTGTCTACGAGGGACAGGTTTTTCAGCCATACATTCTGGAGCATAATGCCCCAGTTTCTGGCATCTGAAACATCTCCTCTGAGATTTGTCAACTCTCGGTCTCTTTAGAGCTTCTGTTAATCCGGCTAATAATGTTTCCATCATGTTAGTCGGAGCAACAGGGGCTGCTACAGTTGGGTTCGCCGTAGAGGCTACACTGCCAGGTTGAGTTGATCCGGAAGCTGTTTTACCAGCAACAGATCCTCCTCTCCCTCTCGAATGTACTTTCCTATACCGCTTTTGTCGGTAATACTTTCCAGCTACATGGACTGAACCAATATAATCTCCGTTTTCATCGGAGACATATTCATCTTTCTCATCAACTTCATTCGATTCAACCGGAGCTAATTGGGAAGTATCGTATACCGGAGCAGGTGTACCTCCATATTGGAATGGAGCT
Organism: Acholoe squamosa; assembly: GCA_949317995.1. NCBI lineage: Eukaryota > Metazoa > Annelida > Polychaeta > Phyllodocida > Polynoidae > Acholoe > Acholoe squamosa. The sequence continues at coordinate 77,592,328 of OX439046.1, read as the reverse complement.
GCTCTTATTGGATTAGGTCCGAGACCTACCAAACGTTTCTTCATGTCATGTCCATCGATTGCTATGAACAGATCACTGAAGGAAGTGTCATCTTTCCAAGAGTCCCAGACCACTTGCTTGTGATCCGGATCACGCAATCCACTGTAGAATTGTATAAACAATTCTTGTAGATAACAATCATCATCGTGAGCCCAATTTGGACGTGCTTTCGAAAGCAAGTCCTGTAGCTCCAAACCAAAGACTTTGTGTGATTCTTTAGGTTTTTGTGTCCTCTTCTTGAAACTTACCCACGGATCTTCTCTAACGATTGATCCAAACAGGTATGCGGCACATTCGACCAGTTGATCATAAGTACCGTATATTCCGTAAGCTGCTCTCCATTGGTTGAGGGCTACTTTTCCGCCTTTATTTAACCAACAGATCAAATATGGCAGAGCTTCTTCTTTTGTCCAGCCACTACAATTGACTTCGTCAACAAAAGCTTGATACCTGTCCTTCCATGGATCATTAGAATCATATGGAGGGGGTATCCGTGCCTGCCTACGTGCCGGATTATTACATCCGCGTAGTCTATCTGCTTCTCGCATGCTCCAGTTCATGACTTCCATGCCGTCTGCTCCCTTTCGGTAGCAGTCAATGCCAAGGTTTTGTATACATTGGCTTCTATCAAAGATGGTTTGCATCCCTGCAGGCATAGAAGTTCTCCTGTTAGGTTTCCTGCCATCTCCTCCTGATCCTGATCCTCCGAATCCGGATCCTCCTGGGCCGCCTGGAGGGTTTCCTCCTGGTGGACCATTATTATTATAGCCTCCAGATGAACCACCAGGGTATCCACTATTGTGACCGGTGTTTCCAGAAGAAGCATATCTAGGGTAAGAATCATTTTGATTCCATCCCTGGTTATAGCTATTACCATTCTGATAATTGCCACTTCCCGATGGATTATAATTATTTCTATATCCATAGGAAGATGTTCTCGGTTGGTGCGTACCGCCGTTGATATTGTTTTGTGGCGGATTTGGTCTCGGAAAACGTCCATCAGTAGGACCATTACCAGAACCTGGGGGTGGATTCGGTAATCTTGGTACTGCTGGTGTACTGTGGCCGGGTTGGGGGAAATATGAAGGTGGTGTCAACATATGTCTCATTGGTCCGGGTGCTCTTGGTTGTGCCACGGGTGAATTATTATTATTCCCTGTAGCACCATCGTGAGTCGCTTTGATTTTGTGACTCAAATCTGGTATGGGTGGTGCTGGTCCTATCGTATCCAGCATTGGAACTACTGGTTTAGATGCGGTTCCATTTACTGCAGCGTTATCCGGTTTCTTATAGATTCCGGATACCACATTCTTGTCAGCCCCATCATCAACGAATGGGCTGTATCTAATTGGGGTTGCATCTTTAGATGTCTTTCCCAACATTGTAGATACCACAGCTGGGTCTATATTACCTATAGTTAACTGGGCTGCTTCTACATATTTATCTAGAGTTATTGCAGTAGCCTGCAATTCCTGAAGCTCATTCGTGAGTTTCTGTCTATCCTCCTCCAGTTGTTTGTTGTAAGCTATGATGCCTACCCGGATGGTCTCATTATCTTCAGCTTGTTTACTGCACTGAAGTTTCAATTTATCCAACTCCTCCTGATAATGGCGAATCTCGGATTCGAATTTTGTCTTATCAAGGTTTAGTTGGTCGTTCGTATCTATGTATGTTTGGATACGAATGTGCCTATTGTCATATTCTTTATTGAATGAATTTCTCATAGATTGAAGTTTTAGTTCTTCACTCTCGAGTTCTTTCATGTACTCGCTCCTTCTGGCTTCGAATTCCTTTCGCATGCCAGTTAGGTCCTCTTCCATTTGAAGTTTTTCATGCAGTACTTCATCCTTAGCTTTGACCAAGGTATTTAAATTCTCGTTCAAAGTTACATAAGTTTCATTCAACAACAGGACATCCGGTCGTTTTAATTCTTCACCTTCCGGTACCGCATAGGTTAAGTCGCCATCTATAGCGCTATAATCTAATATTGGTAATTCGGGCCTGGGTAACCTATAAGGTAGTTCTCCGAATGTTACCCTTTTTCGCATTGGTGCCGGATGTTCTGGGTTAGTACTACCACCGACTTCAAACATCGAATCACATAATTCGTCAACAATTGAATGCTGGCCTATTAAGTTACTATGTCTCTGTATGGACTGTTCGCGTCGTACAGAGTCTGGCAGATTCTCCTCACTATCATTATAGTGGGGTCCGGGATCTCTCCAGGATGCTGATTCTGCATCTTGTGGGTCCGAATGGGCTTGGAGCATTAGCGATCCATTTCCATTCTCTTGGGCAAGTGATTGCCCTGCTGGGTTAGCTTCCCTAAGGGTGTCTAACCCATGTACTAGCCGTTCGGACGTTATAACGTCCGGGCTATACACCAGAATTAACTGGTCACGGCACCAGTGTAAGGGTTTGTGGCCTTACGGACCTGGGGGGTTCGGGTCTTACGATTCGGAAAGAAAGAGTAAGACAGTATTCCAAGTGTATGCCAACGGTTAGGTTTATTACTTAATGCACACTCACGGCTGCCGAATGATATCAAAGAGGCAGCTAATATTAAAAGACAGTGGTTTACATAGTGTGGAGGCCAGAAGGGCCTCTGACGTAGCGGCTGAGCCCTGGGCTTTATATACGGACCCAGGTGTTCGTCGTCAGATGTCCCCACAGACCCGGATCGGTGCTGCCACCTATCCGGAACCTGAGGAACGTCCGACGACTCGACTCACCCGCCACGTCAGACGGTACCCAACTCCTATGGTAGTAAAGTGTACCTCTACACTGTCATGACTGTCTTCTGTAACATCCCAGGAGTAGTCCAGGAATATGGATGGGCTGCAGAGTGTAATATCAATGTGTGTCCAGGTTTTAGAGGCTGCACTGTAATAGGTTGGTTTTCCAGTGTTCAGCAGGCAAAGGTTTTGTTCATTGATGAGATCCTCAATGAGAATGCCTTCCTGGTCATTTCTGGGGCTGCCCCAGATGGTATTGTGGGCATTAAAATCCCCAAGGAGGAAGAAGGGTTTGGGTAGTTGTTTAATTAGATTTGTCAAGTCCTGTAGACTTGGGTAAGGCAGTGATGGTGGACAATATAAATTACAGATAGTGACAGATTTTTCACAGGTGATTTGGGATGCTACTGCTTGCAGTTGGGTATTTAGTGGAATCTCTGACTGTATAACTGTTCCTTTTACTAGGATTGCCACACCCCCAAGGCTTCTGCCCTGTTGGTCTAGTGTTCCTTCTTTTTGGTATACTGTGTATCCTTTAAGTTTAACCTTAGTTTTAGTCTCTTGTAAGCAAATGGCTATGGGGTTGTATGTTTGGCATAGTAGGGCCACTTCTTGGGGTTTGTTACGGAAACTGTTGCAGTTCCACTGAACTATTGTGTTATTATGTGTTTTACCCATAATTTATAATTAGTTAGTGTTTTAGGGGTAGCTAACCGGGCGCATTGCCCCTTTGGTGACTCGCCCAGATGGGGAAGTTTTTGCCCCAGTATTGAGTTGAGGTTTCTGGTTTTTCTTATCCTTTTTGGTTTTCTTAGTGCTTGGCTGATTTTCTGGTGGTGTGGTTGGGCTTTTCTCAGTGAAAGAAAGTCTAGCCCCACCCCACGTTGGCTTATTAGGAGGCTTAGGGGTTACCACCTCCTGGAGGGGGGCACCTCCAGGTAGTGACATTTTCCCTGTTTGGTCAGAGGAGCTTGCCACAGGCGGTTCCCTACCATTAGGGGTTGCCAGCTGTGGGGTCTTCTCTTGGCTGTCTTCGTGGTGTCTGCTTGGTTTTTTGGTTGGTTCTTGGGTTTTAGCAGGGGTTTCCGGCTGTATACCTTCCGCCTGTTTTTGTTTCTTCTGTTGTTCTGGTTCCTTGAGTTCGGCTGCTTTAATAAAGTGGAGGAGGGCTTTGACTAACTCCCTCAATGTTGCAACCGGGATGTCCTTTAGGTCATCCAGGATCGACTGTGTGGTCTTTGTTGCCGCGGCAAAAGTTGGTTGCTGCAGATGGGGCTTTTGGGGTGTATGCCGTTTTCGTGCCTCCCACATGGGGATATCTTCGTCCTCTTTTAGACGGATGGCTTTTTTCTCCAGCTTCCACTGAGGGCATGCTGGAGAGTTTGCAGAGTGATCCCCCTTGCAATTTGCACAGGTGGGATCCTGGACGCAGTCTCTTGAATCGTGTTCTGAGGAGGAGCAGTTGACACACCTTGCCTTAGAACGGCACCTGTCTGAGTGGTGCCCAAATGCCTGGCATTTGTAATACCGGAGGGGGTTAGGATAGTAAGGTACTACCTTCAGTCTATGATAGAACACATATACGTGTTCTGGCCTGACACATGTCTGGAAAGTGCAGACATATGTGTTATGTGTTCTTTCTCCATCTCTTCTTGTTGATAGCCTTCTGATGGAGGTAACACCTTGGTCTTTAAGGCCCTCCAACAGCTCTGGTTCTGTTAAGTCTGAAAGGATTCCAGGGTGGTCTTTCAGAACTCCTTTCTTCGTGTTTAAGGTAGGGTGTGGTACCACCTCTACCTCTGTACCACCAATCTCCTTCAGAGCCAGGAGATTGGGGATTTGGCTTCTCCTGGCCACTTGGACCAGGATTTGGCCATTCTTTAACATCTTCACCTGTTGGGGTGTCGATATTGCTGCTTCGAATGTCTTTGTCAGGACAAAGACATTTATTTTTGTGGCCGGTTTTTCTCCTTTGGAGGAGATTAAAAAGTAGGAGGCCTTTGTGGGGTCTCCTTTGAAGGTTTGAGTTTGTTTTGTATTCGTTGTATCCATTTGTTAAAGTTTAAGATTCATCATTCTCCGGTCCACCCACCAACTTCACGGAGCCCCAATTTGGGGATGCCACTGAGTCCCGCGGAAATCCTAGCAGACCTAGTTGCTACATGACGCTTTTCGGGGCCATGGGCAGGACAGGGCACCAGACTTAGTTTATTGAGAATGATATACTCTTGTGGGATATAATCCCTCCGCGATTAACCCACTTGGGGCCGATTGGTTGAACTGGGTCAGGTCCAACCCCTTGTCTCAGGTAGAATATGTGAGCCGAAGAGGTGTGTTAGCATGGAGGCTGTACTTTGGCTCCAGGCCCTGACAGTGGTCTCCACCCTCAACCTCCAGGATCTCTTAATCCTACCCTACAAGGATGCAACCCATGGCAAACAGGTTGCCCACTTTGTTTTGTTGCTACTAGCAAAGGCATAAGTAGGAATTTGCCAGGAACCTATTTTTCTCCATCCGGGTTCCCTTCAGTGGAGTTGAATCGCTCTTGGTTTTTGGTTGATGAAAAGGTATGAGTGAGAAGGGGTGAAAGGGTTGTCTTTCGCATATAGAAAGAAACAACAAACATGTTAACGATCTATAACACAGAGAGAGGAAAGTAATGAGTCCGATGGACCTCCTAAGTTGTGATGAAGGTTTTGTCCTGCTTTTGGTACTTTTTGTACCAGGCTGATCAGGACATAAGCCGGGGCGGAATTTGTTGACCCTCCAAGCCCCATTTGGAGGGTGCCTGTTGACCGTTGGGGTGTCAGAGATTGACCCTCATCCGCTCATGACTGTTGGGAATGCAGCATCATCCATTTCAGAAATATGCGAGAGCATTCCTCATCCGCTCATGGACACAGGCAGTCCATTGCCATTTGGTCCGCGACTGCTTGCGCAGCTGGTCTAAATATCTGAAGACCGTTCCACTATCCGCCACCTGTGGACGCGCTCTATGCGGGTGGTATGGACCTGGCACACTAAGCCTATGTTAGGCTTGAAGTAGGCATTATAAGCCAGCATTGCCTCTGTTATACTGGGCCTGGCACACTAAGCCTATGTTAGGCTTGAAGTAGGCATTATAAGGCACCATTGCCTCTGTCATACTGGACCTGGCACACTAAGCCTATGTTAGGCTTGAAGTAGGCATTATAAGGCACCATTGCCTCTGTTATACTGGGCCTGGCACACTAAGCCTATGTTAGGCTTGAAGTAGGCATTATAAGGCACCATTGCCTCTGCTATACTGGACCGGGCACACTAAGCCTATGTTAGGCTTGAAGTAGGCATTATAAGGCACCATTGCCTCTGCTATACTGGACCTGGCACACTAAGCCTATGTTAGGCTTAAGGTAGGCATTATAAGGCACCACTGCCTCTGTCATACTGGACCTGGCACACTAAGCCTATGTTAGGCTTGAAGTAGGCATTATAAGGCACCATTGCCTCTGTTATACTGGGCCTAGCACACTAAGCCTATGTTAGGCTTTAAGTAGCCTTTATAAGCCCTTGAGCAGTGCCTCTGCTATACTGGATATGGTGCATTAAGCCTATGTTAGGCTTGAAGTAGGCATTATAAGGCACCATTGCCTCTGTTATACTGGGCCTGGCACACTAAGCCTATGTTAGGCTTGAAGTAGGCATTATAAGGCACCATTGCCTCTGCTATACTGGACCTGGCACACTAAGCCTATTTTAGGCTTAAGGTAGGCATTATAAGGCACCATTGCCTCTGCTATACTGGACCTGGCACACTAAGCCTATGTTAGGCTTGAAGTAGGCATTATAAGGCACCATTGCCTCTGTTATACTGGGCCTAGCACACTAAGCCTATGTTAGGCTTTAAGTAGCCTTTATAAGCCCTTGAGCAGTGCCTCTGCTATACTGGATATGGTGCATTAAGCCTATGTTAGGCTTGAAGTAGCCATTATAAGGCACCATTGCCTCTGCTATACTGGACCTGGCACACTAAGCCTATGTTAGGCTTGAAGTAGGCATTATAAGGCACCATTGCCTCTGCTATACTGGACCTGGCACACTAAGCCTATGTTAGGCTTAAGGTAGGCATTATAAGCCCTCACTGCCTCTGTCATACTGGACCTGATGCACTAAGTCTATGTAAGACTTTAAGTAGCCTTTATAAGCCCTTGAGCAGTGCCTCTGCTATACTGGATATGGTGCATTAAGCCTATGTAAGGCTTGAGGTAGGCATTATAAGGCACCACTGCCTCTGTCATACTGGACCTGGTGCACTAAGCCTATGTTAGGCTTTAAATAGGCATTATAAGCCCTCACTGCTTGTGCTATACTGGACCTGGCACACTAAGCCTATGTAAGGCTTGAGGTAGGCATTATAAGCCCTCACTGCCTCTGTCATACTGGACCTGGCACACTAAGCCTATGTTAGGCTTTAAATAGGCATTATAAGCCCTCACTGCTTGTGTTATACTGGACCTGGCACACTAAGGCTCGATTAACTCCCTCAGCCATCAATAGGCAAATTAGCCTTCGTTTATCCTGCTATAACATATGGTCGATGCTATAAGCTAGTACTGAGTTCCCTTCACCAGATTAAGCCTTCATTAATCCCATTGTGATCTATTGATTCTGCATCTATTGATTCTGTCATAAGCTAGTAGTGAGTTTCCTCCATCATATTAAGCCGACATGTCAGCGTAACCCGAGAAGATGGATTTGTCAATAGAGCTCCTACCCCCATCCTTTGCTAGCTGCCCTCTCCCTCCTCCACCCCTGTGTGTAGAGCAATGACTCATACCACACGCTATACCAGGTACCTGAGCTACTGTAAAGCGCCCGTTCCACAAAAAGCCCTAATCCGACGATAATGATATAATACCGTAAATCCCTGGTCATAAGCCGATCTCTTTTTTGCTATTTTTGGTCAAAATTGGCTTCTAATTTTTTGCTTAAGTCTACCCCCGCTTATGACCAGGGTTTTGATATAATAGATTAAAGAGAAAATTAAGTAAATTAAGCACCAAAGTCGGCTTATAATATCTGCAGACTCTACCTCTGGCTTATGACTGAGGTCGGTTTATGGGCGGGGTTTTACGGTATGTTAAAAGTATAGAAGAAAGACCAACATTGGAATGATAAGTGCATGAATGCATAATTCCCATTGCATGCCATGCTGCATGAATGTTGTAAAGTCTGCCGAGTCTGTCTACAGTCTGTCTGTCAGGTTGTCGCAGTGCTCCCCGGCTGTCTCCATACTACCAGGTCGTCTCAGTGTGCCCCCAGTCGTCTCAGTGCTCTCCAGTTACCATTTCAGGGAGCACTCTTGATGCTGCACAGGTAACCACAGTGACAGGTAGAGGAGGGGTGGGGAGGGGTGCATGTTGTCATTATAATCAGCCAGTGTTATTTCATTAGCTCATTTAATACCTGTATAGCCTCCCTCCTTCCGGATCTATGAGTATTTACTTCATGTTGGAAGCAGTGCAATATGGATGTCTCATACACTTAGCATGGGAGTTCCGTATCTCACCCCACATGAAATAACCCTTGCCCATATCTCACAGCCAGTAACAGCACCCAAAATGGTCCTAAAACTGATATATCAATTTTATTTCATCTTTGAGGATTTTTGAACATTTCTGACTAAGATAACATGAAATAAATACAAAGGCTCACGAGTGTTTGGTCTGACTGATGGTTAACTCACGAGATAAAGGCAAGTGAGATAACGCTCAATCAGACCCAATACTCGTGAACCTTTCTCCATATACACTGAGGAACCACCAAAGAACAACTGGGATAAAACCAACTGATCTTGGTCAATTCAAGGGTGCTGAATTCAGAAATCATAATGGAATTGCTGAGTTTCTTCTCATTTCTGAGTTATTTGACATTAAAGATGCATGAAATGCGATAAAAAAGCCCATACAAGTGAAAAATTTGGCAGGAAGCTTATTTTTTTCATCGTTAAATTCATATAGTACATGTCTTCAACATCAAGGAAATGTGGTATGTTGTCACTATGAACTGATGCATTGCCAAAAAAATAGCGATTTTCAACATAAGATTCTATGATAGCGGACAGCTGTTTGATAAGAACATAACACACTGAATATTTTCCTATTGGGTTTCTTTTGCATTGGCATGCTAGATAATTATCATAACAATATCGTGTGACCCTAGAATAAGAAAAAATGGGCTTTGCCCTGCATATAATTCAGTAGTATTACATAGATGCACACCTACATTGACACAGTACTTGAATAACATAGGTCTTTCTTAATATAAAAATTCACTATTTTATAGGCAGTGAATAGGTTCATAGTGACCATATACCACATTTTCTTAATATTGAAGACAGGTTTTATCCAGAATATATGAATCTAACAATGGAAAAAATAGGTGTCCATCCAAATCTTTCACTTGTATTGGCGCTTTTATCGCATTTCATGCATCTTTAACATCAAATAACTCAGAAATGAGAAGAAACCCAGCAATTTCATTGTGATTTCTGAATTCAGCATCCTTGAATTGACCAGGATCAGTTGGTTTTATCTCAGTTGCTCTCCAAAACTGTAAAAATGTTCCTCAGTGATATCAATGTTCTAAGCACATTAAGATCTTCTAAATCTAATCCTATAAGCTGCATAAGCAAAGGGTAAAGAAAATTGGGTATGACTCGGCTTTGACTAGAAAGCCACATTCAAACCACCTATTCAAACCACAAAGCTCCAGAGGTTGCAAAACAGGGGGCTTAGAATTGTTACAAAGTCCTTCAACATTAAAACCAGTACATAGGTCCTCCACACCCGGTGTGTTGTTGATAGGCTAGACATCAGACGCCAAAAACAACTGGCAATCTTTATGTACAAGCAAGCCACAAAACTGGGCCTGAGGGCCACTGAGACCCAAAGGACCAGAGGTGACACGAAAATAAAATTCCCCCAGAAGAAACCAAACCTTGAAAAGTTCAAGAAAAGTCCTTATTACAGGGGGGTCCAACTGTGGAACAGAATTGATTCCAGAACTCAGAAAGCAAAGACTATCGCAGAATTTAAAACCTTATACAGCAAGTATAACCTTGTCCCAGTCTTAATTGGCTAACAGCTAAGAATTACACCATGAGTCAATGGGCTCCTATCTTTGTTTTGCTGGGTAATCATTGACTTATAGCCGCCCATCAACTCTGGTGATACACTATGCACCGGTAAGGATACAACTACATTGAAGTAACGCAAACATATTTCATATTTCACTCTGCTTTGAGCTGACCTGACCTTCCTAAAGAGAGCTACAAATGCCCCATAGATGTAGAAAATGCCCACACCGCTGGGAAAATAACTACCATTATCATCACACCTCCACTTCACCTTAACTCATCCAAATATCTCCTATCTCACTGTCTGGATGGCATCAGCAGTGCACACTTTTATCTTTATCCTACCAACCTCCTTCTCCTACTATTCTATATTATTTGAATTCTATCAGCATGGCAAAATCATGAAAATGATGTGGTGAAGCTGGAACAAAAAAAAGATAATACTACTCCACTTGGCTTTTCCTCGCGAGATAACCCTCCTCCAGTAGGGTCATCTACTGCAGAGACGGCCAGGAAGCATTGCCTTTCACCAATCAGATTAAAGCTATTTACCAATTAATCATGATGTACCAATTGTATACCAGCAAATAACCAGTGACACTTAAGTAAACAAGATAAGTGTCGATGAACCACAAGTCAATGACCCATCAGTTGCTTGATTAAACAAAATATTCTACGCCGTCCCTCAGTGGAAAAGTTCTCGTGTGTTTAGAAACCTTTAGACTTTGCACAGAGACTCAAAATGTCTTGCACAGTAAACTAATGAACTAATTCTTCATTGAGAGCGTGGCATTTCAGAATACTTCATCTACCCTACTCTAGCTATAGTGCTATGCTGAAGGTTATTAGTAACCGGGTGACATAAACCAAAGATAGCCCTTAGCATCCAGTAGATAGGTGGTGTCAGTAATGACACTGGTCAGTTATAAGGAAGGATGCAGGCCTTGGATTACTCAGCGGCATCCGGAATCAATTGTGGTCGATTACCCGCCAGGCTCAAGATGCCTCTGGCAACTGTCAATAATCAATACAGCACTACCTGACCCGCCCAACTAGCTAAGGACCTCAGGGGGTACCTATACTCCTGCCACAACTAGGTAAGGGTCCTGATGGTACCTAGTCCTACCCAGACTCCTGCCACAACTAGGTAAGGGTTCTGATGGTACCTAGTCCTACCCAGACTCCTGCCACAACTAGGTAAGGGTTCTGATGGTACCTAGTCCTACCAAGACTCCTGCCACAACTAGGTAAGGGTCCTGATGGTACCTAGTCCTACCCAGACTCCTGCCACAACTAGGTAAGGGTCCTAGTGGTACCTAGTCCTACCCAGACTCCTGCCACATCTAGGTAAGGGTCCTGATGGTACATAGTCCTACCCAGACTCCTGCCACATCTAGGTAAGGGTCCTGATGGTACATAGTCCTACCCAGACTCCTGTCACAACTAGGTAAGGGTTCTGATGGTACATAGTCCTGTACAGACTCCTGCCACATCTAGGTAAGGGTCCTAATCGTACCTAGTCCTACCCAGACTCCTGCCACATCTAGGTAAGGGCCCTGATGGTACATGGTCCTACCCAGACTCCTGCCACAACTAGGTAAGGGTCCTAGTGGTACCTAGTCCTACCCAGACTCCTGCCACATCTAGGTAAGGGTCCTGATGGTACATAGTCCTACCCAGACTCCTGCCACATCTAGGTAAGGGTCCTGATGGTACATAGTCCTACCCAGACTCCTGTCACAACTAGGTAAGGGTCCTGATGGTACTTGGTCCTACCCAGACTCCTGTCACAACTAGGTAAGGGACCTGATTGTACCTAGTCCTACCCAGACTCCTTCCACAACTAGGTAAGGGTCCTGATTGTACCTAGTCCTACCCAGACTCCTGCCACAACCAGGTAAAGGTCCTGATTGTACCTAGTCCTACCCAGACTCCTGCCACAACTAGGTAAGGGTCCTGATTGTACCTAGTCCTACCCAGACTCCTGCCATAACTAGGTAAGGGTCCTAATCGTACCTAGTCCTACCCAGACTCCTGCCACAACTAGGTAAGGGTCCTGACGGTACCTAGTCCTACCCAGACTCCTGCCACAACTAAGTTATGGTCCTGATGGCACCTAGTCCCACCAAGACTCCTGCCACAAATAAGTAGAGGCCATGGTGGTATCTAGTTCTACCCAGACTGCTGCAACATCTAGGTGACAGTCCTAATGGCAGGCTACCTAGCGCTGTACACACTTGTGTCTTTAATACATTCAAGATACCCGACTGTGGTCGTATATATTCTCACTGATGTAAATTTTCACGGAAAGAGTAATGCATTTTCGCTGGTATTTGAATTCAAGTATTTTCAAAATTAGAATTTCAAATTTAGAATAAAATATGAAGTAATATTACAGGCCTAGAAATAGCCCAGATGCTGATGCTATACTAACTAGGATTAGGCATGTTTTTCAAAGCTGCTCTGTCGCTGTTAGCAGCGAGGTGTGAATACAATGATGCATGCACATTACAAACAGTAATCATAATTTTAATTGAAAATCAATTAGTGTTATTTGCATCATTATCATATCTTAGCACATTTCACACATTGTCTGCTCATCATGTTACCCACATTTCACCCATTGTCTGGTCATGTCACCCACATTTCACCCATTGTCTGGTTGTCATGTCACCCACATTTCACCCATTGTCTGGTCATGTCAACCACATTTCACCCATTGTCTGGTTGTCATGTCACCCACATTTCACCCATTGTCTGGTCATGTCACCCACATTTCACCCATTGTCTGGTTGTCATGTCACCCACATTTCACCCATTGTCTGGTCATGTCACCCACATTTCACCCATTGTCTGGTTGTCATGTCACCCACATTTCACCCATTGTCTGGTCATGTCACCCACATTTCATCCATTGTCTGGTTGTCATGTCACCCACATTTTACCCATTGTCTGGTCGTCATGTTATTATAAGCCAATTTCTTTTATTATACTCGGCTAATGAGTTTTCACCAAAGTAAGCTAAAGCACCTTATATATAATTCCCTCAGGATCTGATGAGCACAGTTTGCAAAGTTTTACGGTACCACATTTCACTGAGCCCCATTGTCTGGTCTACCTCCCTGTCTGAAAGACAACAACAACAGTCTCCATCAAAGGTCAATAACCCAATAGACACTCTCAAAGCTGTGCCCCTGACAAACCCCACACTTTACTCACTCTAAACACCTGCTTGGTGAGCAAGGAGAATCTCCTGGCTACCTTAGTTCTGTCTGGCCATGTTTGTCGACGTGCTAAAGGTCCTGATGATAGACCGTGGGTTTACATTGAATAACTGGCTGAACATTGTAGTGGGCATCAACTATATTGATGGTGAGAACTACATCACACAATTTCACAAAGGAATGTGTTGATGCCCATGCATATGTGCACCATTTATACATTCAGGGGAATAAGAAATAGGAGATATAGATATACTGTATTCATTCTAATAAGTGCACTTGTGCAGAAAATTGATTATTAGATGCTCAAAACCTTGTTAGAAGAATTATTTCTAATGAGCACACCCCAAAAGCCTAAATTCTTTGTTTTTTGCCTAATAATCTTGATTTTTACACCTCATTTGACTGATTTTACACCAGGGTGGGGCCCAAAAAGGAAGGGGATGCGCTTATTCGAGCAGGTGCGCTTATTAGAATGAATACGGTAGTAGGCTCGGAAAGCACAAGCTTTATTCAGTAAAACTAAGATTGCCGTGCTGTTCACCAGCCCCTACCTAACTGTTTGTAGGCATGGTGCAGCATTTGTAGAACTGCCTTGGGGTACATCCGCTGCTGTATATGAATGGGCCATGAATGGACGGTGCGGGAACCTCTCACCTTTACCGGCCATGGTGACCTTCACCCTGACTATACCCAGTACTAAGGCACAGGGACACAGGCAGTCCTGATCTCATAGACCCTCAATGGGATTGGATCATTTTGTATTTATATTATCTTACCTTATTGAATACAATGCTAACTGTTGGAGCATTTATAATGTGTCATTGACTAACCAGGCTAGGGAATCTGGTGTGCTATGCTCCAGGCCAAAAACATTAAATCAATGCAATAGGGGGAACAGTAGCTCGCTGGCACTGGACATCATAGTCACATTTCTAATCCACATCCAGAAATAGATGAAAGGACAGAAGGACAATGTCTGAAATGGGAGAAAATATGGAGGTAGGTATGGAGAGAAGGGGACAGACAGAGGAATAAGCGAGGCAGGGAGAGATAAGTAAAGGAGGGTAGAAGGGGGCAGACAGAGGAATAAGAGAGGCAGGGAGAGATAGGTAAAGGAGGGTAGAAGGGGACAGACAGAGGAATAAGAGAGGCAGGGAGAGATAGGTAAAAGAGGGTAGAAGGGGACAGACAGAGGAATAAGAGAGGCAGGGAGAGATAGGTAAAGGAGGGTAGAAGGGGACAGACAGAGGAATAAGAGAGGCAGGGAGAGATAAGTAAAGGAGGGTAGAAGGGGGCAGACAGAGGAATAAGAGAGGCAGGGAGAGATAGGTAAAGGAGGGTAGAAGGGGACAGACAGAGGAATAAGAGAGGCAGGGAGAGATAGGTAAAGGTGGGTAGAAGAGGGCAGACAGAAGAATAAGAGAGGCAGGGAGAGATAGGTAAAGGAGGGTAGAGAGGGTAAAACTCAGAGTGAACAAGGAAAGTGGAAAGAGTTAATTTCCCTCCCCGTCTAAAGCGCTGTATCACCCGGATACATAGAAAGCAGCCACATTTATATAACTGCTCCACCACATCCATATTTATGATATTATTTGGTGTTGGCATCTTTACGCCCCATTGTGGGAGGTACGATATAACTACTACTAAAACTGGTGGACACACTAAGGGCTGCATTGTACAATTCGGTGTATAAATCAGGGATGCACATCAGTCATGGGCAAAAATCAGCAAGTCATACATTTACTTGATATGAAAAGGCTTCTATTTTTTTCAAACAGGCCTGTTAACCACTTACATAAGGAAAATATTTGGTATTCAAAAATTCAAAAAAAATCCTTTAAAAAAACTGAAGCCTACATCCCTGAAAAATGCACATGTATACATGCTCCCCTTGAACCCTCTTGAGTGTGGGACCCATGCCAGCAAACGTTGATTAAATTCCCTTTGAACTCCCCGGATATGGTATTTTGACATAAAGCTCAATGGCCCACAAACTCCATATGTTAAAGCCGTGTTAAACCGGTGTAAGCCTTGCACAGCACTTTGGTGTACTGCAGCATTTTGTACTGATGGAACAGTATGCAGACCGTTGTTACATCCCCTACCGTGCTATGCTGCATTCATGTATCATGCCAGCTCCACTTGTCTATACCAACTTAAAGCAGGCATGATACGCCTGTAACCACCAATGGGTCAGTCACCCACAGTTGGTGAATGGTTAGCTTACATGGATCACGCATGCCCTCCTTAAGGAGTTAAATTGATTCATTTTTACAAAAGCGACATGAAAAGTGGCTAATGTAGCGGGTAGAGACGACATTAAATCCCCCCTGGCATGTCATTGATATTTCCTCCTCTTCATTCCGCTGTCGACTTACACAAATGTTACTTCCCCTCTTACTAAAAGCTTCTGGGGCTTCATTGAGCTTTTTACTTCCTGTTTGGCCCTACTTCCTGGTGCAGGGCATCATGGGATTGATTCTGTAGTTCCTCCAGGGCAGGTTGTTGTTTTGTTAATGGACATTGTTCTTCTGCTGTTTGCTGCACAAAAAGTGCACATGTACAAACTAACCTGCAGGTTAACCTTAGATTAGTGGTATGTATTCAACTGTCACTTGTCAAGATATTTCAGGCCAAAGTTTGTTTTTTTTCCCATATAAATCTCTCCTTTTTTAAAAAGGTTTTATTGGGTCTAAAGTTAAATACCAGAATTCGGTCTGGCCGTTCTGCCATCTGGGCCCACATTTCAGCCTTCTATATTGACAATTGGTATCACGGCGAGTAATTATATTATCTTCAGTGGACTACAAAGCAGAGAAAATAGGTTTAGTTCTAACAATCATGTTCACACATGATAAATCAGAAAAATCTGAAAAGTTCAAGACTCGAGGCACTCGCATTATAGTATTGGTGAAACCACTAATGCAATCAAACCCAAAGTTGTTGTTTTTTTCATCTAAAAATCTCTAACGCAATCATCATATATGTATGACTATGCAGCCACTTTTTTTTTTTTACAGACGATGCCTAAATTTTACACAAACCGGAAGTTGTCCAAAAGCTGTCTCTGAGGGATTTTCTCTTTCATCGATGGCAAAGAAGAATACTGATGCTGAAGGGATGGCAATAGGGTGGTTAGAATTAATGGGGATAGGGATTAACTCAACATGCTTAATGCTAGAATCAGTTGAAATCCTATCAAAAAAGTTGCAAATCTAGACAGGTCCAAAATTCCAGTGGGCCATTTATAAAGATAAAAATCACTTTTTTT
This sequence comes from Acholoe squamosa, assembly GCA_949317995.1. NCBI lineage: Eukaryota > Metazoa > Annelida > Polychaeta > Phyllodocida > Polynoidae > Acholoe > Acholoe squamosa. The sequence goes on along the minus strand of OX439046.1, from coordinate 77,575,942 downwards.
CCTTCAATGAACCATCAAGTTACCCTGTGAGAGTTAAAGGTAGAACTAAGTGAACAGGTCCCTATATCTCTGTACACCCCTAATGTGGGTGCCTATATCTCTCTACACCCCTAATGTAGGTGCCTATATCTCTCTACTCCTCTAATGTAGGTGCCTATATCTCTGTACACCCCCTAATGTAGGTGCCTATATCTCTCTACACCTCTAATGTGGGTGCCTATATCTCTCTACACCCCTAATGTAGGTGCCTATATCTCTCTACACCTCTAATGTAGGTCCCTATATCTCTCTACACCTCTAATGTAGGTGCCTATATCTCTCTACACCTCTAATGTAGGTCCCTATATCTCTCTACACCTCTAATGTAGGTGCCTATATCTCTCTACACCTCTAATGTAGGTGCCTATATCTCTGTACACCTCTAATGTAGGTGCCTATATCTCTCTACACCTCTAATGTAGGTGCCTATATCTCTCTACACCTCTAATGTAGGTGCCTATATCTCTCTACACCTCTAATTTAGGTCCCTATATCTCTCTACACCCCCAATGTGGGTGCCTATATCTCTCTACACCCCTAATGTAGGTGCCTATATCTCTCTACACCTCTAATGTAGGTGCCTATATCTCTCTACACCTCTAATTTAGGTCCCTATATCTCTCTACACCCCTAATGTGGGTGCCTATATCTCTCTACACCTCTAATGTAGGTGTCTATATCTCTCTACACCCCTAATGTAGGTGCCTATATCTCTCTACACCTCTAATGTAGGTCCCTATATCTCTCTACACCCCTAATGTGGGTGCCTATATCTCTCTACACCTCTAATGTAGGTGCCTATATCTCTCTACACCTCTAATGTAGGTCCCTATATCTCTGTACACCTCTAATGTAGGTGCCTATATCTCTGTATACCTCTAATGTAGGTGCCTATATCTCTCTACACCTCTAATGTAGGTGCCTATATCTCTCTACACCTCTAATGTAGGTGCCTATATCTCTCTACACCTCTAATGTAGGTCCCTATATCTCTCTACACCCTCTAATGTAGGTCCCTATATCTCTGTACACCTCTTATGTAGGTGCCTATATCTCTCTACACCTCTAACGTAGGTGCCTATATCTCTCTACACATCTAATGTAGGTCCCTATATCTCTCTACACCCCTAATGTAGGTGCCTATATCTCTCTACACCTCTAATGTAGGTCCCTATATCTCTCTACACCCCTAATGTAGGTGCCTATATCTCTCTACACCCTAATGTAGGTCCCTATATCTCTGTACACTCCTAATGTAGGTCCCTATAATATTTTCTCTCTACACCTCTAATGTAGGTCCCTATATCTGTCTACACTCCTAATGTAGGTGCCTATATCTCTCTACACCCCTAATGTAGGTGCCTATATGATATCTCTCTACACCTCTAATGTAGGTGCCTATATCTCTCTACACTCCTAATGTAGGTGCCTATATCTCTCTAAACCTCTAATGTAGGTGCCTATATCTCTCTACACACCTAATGTAGGTGCCTATATCTCTCTACACCCCTAATGTAAGTGCCTATATCTCTGTACACCTCTAATGTAGGTGCCTATATCTCTCTACACCTCTAATGTAGGTCCCTATATCTCTCTACACCCCTAATGTAGGTGCCTATATCTCTCTACACCCCTAATGTAGGTGCCTATATCTCTCTACACCCTAATGTAGGTGCCTATATCTCTCTACACCTCTAATGTAGGTGCCTATATCTCTCTACACCCTAATGTAGGTGCCTATATCTCTCTACACCTCTAATGAAGGTGCCTATATCTCTCTACACCTCTAATGTAGGTGCCTATATCTCTCTACACTCCTAATGTAGGTGCATATATCTCTCTACACCCTAATGTAGGTGCCTATATCTCTCTACACCCCTAATGTAATACAGGTGCCTATATCTCTCTACACCCTCTAATGTAGGTCCCTATATCTCTCTACACCCCTAATGTAGGTGCCTATATCTCTCTACACCCCTAATGTAGGTGCCTATATCTCTCTACACCCTAATGTAGGTGCCTATATCTCTCTACACCCTAATGTAGGTGCCTATATCTCTCTACACCCTAATGTAGGTGCCTATATCTCTCTACACCTCTAATGTAGGTGCCTATATCTCTCTACACCTCTAATGTGGGTGCCTATATCTCTCTACACCCCTAATGTGGGTGCCTATATCTCTCTACACCTCTAATGTAGGTGCCTATATCTCTCTACACCCCTAATGTAGGTCCCTATATCTCTCTACACCCCTAATGTAGGTGCCTATATCTCTCTACACCCCTAATGTAGGTCCCTATATCTCTCTACACCCCTAATGTAGGTCCCTATATCTCTCTACACCCCTAATGTAGGTCCCTATATCTCTCTACACCCCTAATGTAGGTCCCTATATCTCTCTACACCCCTAAAGTAGGTCCCTATATCTCTCTACACCCCTAATGTAGGTCCCTATATCTCTCTACACCCCTAATGTAGGTCCCTATATCTCTCTACACCTCTAATGTAGGTCCCTATATCTCTCTACACCTCTAATGTAGGTCCCTATATCTCTCTACACCCCTAATGTAGGTCCCTATATCTCTCTACACCTCTAATGTAGGTCCCTATATCTCTCTACACCTCTAATGTAGGTCCCTATATCTCTCTACACCCCTAATGTAGGTCCCTATATCTCTCTACACCTCTAATGTAGGTCCCTATATCTCTCTACACCTCTAATGTAGGTCCCTATATCTCTCTACACCTCTAATGTAGGTCCCTATATCTCTCTACACCCTAATGTAGGTGCCTATATCTCTCTACACCTCTAATGTAGGTCCCTATATCTCTCTACACCTCTAATGTAGGTGCCTATATCTCTCTACACCCCTAATGTAGGTGCCTATATCTCTCTACACCCCTAATGTAGGTGCCTATATCTCTCTACACTCCTAATGTAGGTGCCTATATCTCTCTACACCTCTAATGTAGGTGCCTATATCTCTCTACACCTCTAATGTAGGTGCCTATAATTATAAGGCTAAAAAAGACAGCCCAAGTAAGTGAAGCCATTTCAAGTTGAGAATCCCCAGTGCCTGCCAGGAGACATTAGCAGCAGGCGAGTGGCCAGTCCCCCACACACCCCTTTCCCTACCTCGGTACACACTGCTACCCCTACCTTTTATCTACACAGACACGTTCTACTGCCACTTTGAAGTCTTCATTAAAGGAATAAAGCCTATCGGCACTTGTATGCCCCTGTATCAGGTCCCCCTCACCCCAGCACTTACTCAGGACCCTGGCACTTAAACAAGCCGCTACGCCTGACTGTACACATTACAGACTGGGCACTGCATGACGGTATTACATTGTATTTACACCCTGCTTACAACTAGCCCTTTAAAAGCCCCATACTGGTCAAGGGTCCACGGACATGCGTACATTCAGTAAGACTCAAACAGCGTATCGACCCTGTAGTATCGGTATGATCCGTAAATCTTCATTGCAGAATGGTAAAACCCTACATATAAGCTTTGGATAAATGATGGGCGTCTGTGGCTAAGAGGATGTTCATGAAGTCTGAGGTGGCTAATATGCAGGACAGAACATGACAAAACTACCACTCTTCAAGCCCAAAGCGTGGCAGGCTTTTACAGCCCAAAGTGTGGCAGCTTTTTATAGCCTTCTTTCAAAGTCTAGTATGGCATAATTGTGGGTGTGATTTACATCTGGGGCTTTGACTGTAGATCTGGAGTGACAGTGCCTGCGAGTTACTGCACACTCAGCCAGCCAACGTGATGCCCCAATCACAGTGCCTGCCAGTTACTGCACACTTAGCCAGCCAACGTGATGCCCCAATCACAGTTACTGCACACTCAGCCAGCCAACATGATGCCCCAATCACAGTGCCTGCCAGTTACTGCACACTCAGCCTGCCATCATGATGCTCCAATCACAGTGCCTGCCAGTTACTGCACACTCAGCCTGCCAACATGATGCCCCAATCACAGTGCCTGCGAGATACAGCACACTCAGTCAGCCAACATGATGCCCCAATCACAGTGCCTGCGAGTTACTGCACACTCAGCAAGCCAACATGATGCCCCAATTACAGTGCCTGCCAGTTACTGCACACTCAGCCAGCCAACATGATGTCTCAATCACAGTGCCTGCCAGTTACTGCACACTCAGTCAGCCAACATGATGCCCCAATCACAGTGCCTGCGAGTTACTGCACACTCAGCCAGCCAACATGATGCCCCAATCACAGTGCCTGCGAGTTACTGCACACTCAGCCTGCCAACATGATGCCCCAATCACAGTGCCTGCCAGTTACTGCACACTCAGCCAGCCAACATGATGCCCCAATCACAGTGCCTGCGAGTTACAGCACACTCAGTCAGCCAACATGATGCCCCAATCACAGTGCCTGCAAGTTACTGCACAGCATGGTAGCGACACAGCAACATCATTAAGCATGCAACTTGAGGTATCATGCTGCCACAAGCGAGTTAAGCACCCTCCCCCTTTCCTGTACCACCCCCTCGTCCCCCTACAAACCTCATCCCCCCGTCCCCCATGTTACCATGGTTACGTCTTACACCTGGCCAGGATGACCATGGAGGAAATCTAATCAAGCCAGGAGGAGACACTCTCCAGGCACAGTCTGCCCCAACTAAGCCTTAAGGAGCCATTAGCGCACCCACTAAGGTCATGTAGGGAGACTGAGAGATGTAAGGCACGTCCTTAGTTTGCAGGACCTTAAAGTTGGGCTATCAGGAATTTTAGGCTCTTAAAGATAGGTTATTTGTTGTTGACACAACTTAGGCAATTAGCTCTTCATTTTCATGGGCATAGGTTATATCATCATTGAGACCTGAACCTTGCATTACCAGTTATTCTAGCCTTATGATTGGGTCATCCTCTATTTTACCTAAACCTTGTAGATGGTTTAGAACTATTTGGACCATTTTCTACTACATTACAATCCTTTATTGCACTGCCTTAAAAAAAAGACTAATGTCACAAAAAATTGTTAAAAGTTACCTTTTTGATATAACTGATAACGAAACTTTAAAGCTACCATGAGCACACTGATTAAGGTCATGCCTCAATAATACTCAAAAAGACGCCCGTCTCTCACACGCCAAGTGTTAACTGATGTTTCTACCAAATTAACATGCTCAAGGCTTTTTTTATCTCTAAATGTTCAAAAGAGAGCCATGAAATGACAAGAATTAGGTCATGATTTTGAGTAACTCTATATTAATGATCGTCATGCCATGGTTAGAAAAACAGACATAGTAGGTGGAAACTAACAGCTTGCACCATGTGTGGCAGCACGCATTATGACCAAAAACACCGGACAAGCGCTGGGCTTTGTTCTGGTATGGTCCGAAACTAAGTGAATAAAATGTTACCACACACGAAGGGCTGGTATTGATTTACTTTCCCCCTCATTATGTAGATATCTAGGCGCTTGTCATATTCACAATTTGGAGTACTGGACCATAATCATCACTGCAGCAAGCTGCCTTTAAAGGTTTAAAAGGTTTAATGTCTTTTGAAAATATTTTTAAATGTGGCTGGTCTTTTGATCAGGAAAAACACAAATAGCAAGCTAAATTTAACAAACACAGTAACTATGGATCTGGCTGACTTCCATGTTGGGGACTATGTATGTATATTTGTATGTTTGTATGTATGCATGTCACAAGTATTGAGCTTGAGGTTTTTCCTGAATCAAAAGCTAGACATGCCATTCCAGCACAGATATTAGGCTGTAAGCAAGAATCAACTTGCCTGTAGTTACCTTTTAAACGCCTTGAAATTCAGCAAATTCTAACTTAAGCTGGTGAAATTTCATCATGAAAATTACTTTTCACTTGTTTGCTTAAATATCTACATATCCAAAATGCACTACACCATCCAATGGAGGAGTGTTTATTGCCCAAGTACAGAAAGGTTCTAACTGACACTATAAAACATTGCAGTTACAACTTTCTTGCTTTATGGAATTCCATAACTTACCCATAGTTAGCAGTAATACCGGCCAGGTCAATGTTCTGTATGTCTTACACATAGTTAGCAGTAATACCGGCCAGGTCAATGTTCTGTATGACTCCCCCATAGTTAGCAGTAATACCGGCCAGGTCGATGTTCTGTATGACTCACTCATAGTTAGCAGTAATACCGGCCAGGTCAATGTTCTGTATGTCTTACACATAGTTAGCAGTAATACCAGCCAGGTCAATGTTCTATATGACTCACACCCATAGTTAGCAGTAATACCGGCCAGGTCAATGTTCTGTATGACTCACCCATAGTTAGCAGTAATACCGGCCAGGTCAATGTTCTGTATGACTTACACCCATAGTTAGCAGTAATACCGGCCAGGTCAATGTTCTGTATGACTCACACCCATAGTTAGCGGTAATACCAGCCAGGTCAATGTTCTGTATGACTTACCCATAGTTAGCAGTAATACCGGCCAGGTCAATGTTCTGTATGACTTACACCCATAGTTAGCGGTAATACCGGCCAGGTCAATGTTCTGTATGACTTACACCCATAGTTAGCAGTAATACCGGCCAGGTCAATGTTCTGTATGACTCACCCATAGTTAGCAGTAATACCAGCCAGGTCAATGTTCTGTATGACTCACCCATAGTTAGCAGTAATACCAGCCAGGTCAATGTTCTGTATGACTCACCCATAGTTAGCAGTAATACCAGCCAGGTCAATGTTCTGTATGACTCACACCCATAGTTAGCAGTAATACCAGCCAGGTCAATGTTCTATATGACTCACACCCATAGTTAGCAGTAATACCGGCCAGGTCAATGTTCTGTATGACTCACCCATAGTTAGCAGTAATACCAGCCAGGTCAATGTTCTGTATGACTCACACCCATAGTTAGCAGTAATACCGGCCAGGTCAATGTTCTGTATGACTCACACCCATAGTTAGCAGTAATACCGGCCAGGTCAATGTTCTGTATGACTCACACCCATAGTTAGCAGTAATACCGGCCAGGTCAATGTTCTGTATGACTCACCCATAGTTAGCGGTAATACCGGCCAGGTCAATGTTCTGTATGACTCACACCCATAGTTAGCAGTAATACCGGCCAGGTCAATGTTCTGTATGACTCACACCCATAGTTAGCAGTAATACCGGCCAGGTCAATGTTCTGTATGACTAACCCATAGTTAGCAGTAATACCAGCCAGGTCAACGTTCTGTATGACTTACCCATAGTTAGCAGTAATACCAGCCAGGTCAATGTTCTGTATGACTCACACCCATAGTTAGCAGTAATACCGGCCAGGTCAATGTTCTGTATGACTTACCCATAGTTAGCAGTAATACCGGCCAGGTCAATGTTCTGTATGACTCCCCCATAGTTAGCAGTAATACCGGCCAGGGCAATGTTCTGTATGACTTACCCATAGTTAGCAGTAATACCAGCCAGGTCAATGTTCTGTATGACTCCCCCATAGTTAGCAGTAATACCGGCCAGGTCAATGTTCTATATGACTCACACCCATAGTTAGCAGTAATACCGGCCAGGTCAATGTTCTGTATGACTTACCCATAGTTAGCAGTAATACCAGCCAGGTCAATGTTCTGTATGACTCACACCCATAGTTAGCAGTAATACCGGCCAGGTCAATGTTCTGTATGACTTACCCATAGTTAGCAGTAATACCAGCCAGGTCAATGTTCTGTATGACTCACACCCATAGTTAGCAGTAATACCAGCCAGGTCAATGTTCTGTATGACTTACACCCATAGTTAGCAGTAATACCGGCCAGGTCAATGTTCTGTATGACTTACCCATAGTTAGCAGTAATACCGGCCAGGTCAATGTTCTGTATGACTCACACCCATAGTTAGCAGTAATACCGGCCAGGTCAATGTTCTATATGACTCACACCCATAGTTAGCAGTAATACCGGCCAGGTCAATGTTCTATATGACTCACACCCATAGTTAGCAGTAATACCGGCCAGGTCAATGTTCTGTATGACTCACACCCATAGTTAGCAGTAATACCGGCCAGGTCAATGTTCTGTATGACTTACCCATAGTTAGCGTTAATACCGGCGAGGTCAATGTTCTAAATGACTCACCCATAGTTAGCAGTAATACCAGCCAGGTCAATGTTCTGTATGACGCACCCATAGTTAGCAGTAATACCGGCCAGGTCAATGTTCTGTATGACTTACACCCATAGTTAGCAGTAATACCAGCCAGGTCAATGTTCTGTATGACTCACCCATAGTTAGCAGTAATACCGGCCAGGTCAATGTTCTGTATGACTTACACCCATAGTTAGCAGTAATACCGGCCAGGTCAATGTTCTGTATGACTCACCCATAGTTAGCAGTAATACCGGCCAGGTCGATGTTCTGACATCCGAGGAACAACAGCGTGACGACCGCAATGGTGGGTACGAGGTTCATGACGAGGAGGATCTTTGTGGTCCCCATCATGTCTAGTGTTAGCTTCTTCATCAGGTAACCACCAATAATGATACCAAGGAAGGCACCTGGAATTATCACCGAACCTGGAAATAGACAACATGGAGAAACCCTTATTATCGATACCCAGAAAGGTGCATGGATTGATCACCGACCCTAGAAATATAAAACATGTGGAAACAATTATTATTGTATTGATACCTAAAAAGGCGCCTGGAATGATCATCGAGGCTGGAGATATGTAGGAACATTTATTTTCAATACCTAAAAAGGTGCCAGGAATGATCACTGAGTGATCACTGACCCTGGAAAAATATAACACAGATGTTGGTCCAAAAATATCCCAATTCAATCAGAACCGACCCTACAATACCTCGGTACAGTAAAACTTCTATATCGTAAAACCCAACATAAAAGCCAAGGCTTACAGACCATTTCACACTTAAACCATGGTCACACCTTAGAACAAAAGAATCTCACTCTGAATATATCACGTAACCTTCTGTATAGAAATGTCTCCCATATACACTAGGTGTGACAAACCCAGACCATGGTTTAAAGCTTCGCACCGGGTATATATTCACCTAACCTGGTTAACCCATAGTTTATCTACTTCATATACAGAGTTTATAAATATTTAAGAGTAAAGAAGGGCAAACTATGCTACTTATACCATTCCTTCAAATGAAGGGTGTGGCTTATATGTGAGTGCAGTTTGTATGTGGGGTTTTACAGAGCTTGTTGCCCATTCCGCTGCCCCTACAATGAATGCTAAAGTATACAGCAGAGCCATCAGCGCACCACAGCACGATACATCCATTACAACACACAGCGGGTACAAAATGACACCCGATCCACTGATAACATCCACATACATTATTTAAATTGGAAACCTCACATTTCCATTCTGCGCCAAGATAATTACAGACAGACAAAAGCATTGCGGTCTGCCTCTGTCTGGTCGCTCACACTGTTCTGGTGTGATGATCTATTATTGAGCTCAAACACCGCTCGCCAACTCTGGTTTTGTCCGGTGCACAGACACAAACAGGAAGGGTCCAGGAGATAAGACAGGTTTCTGGAGTCCTTATGTATTGTACTCTTTCACCTCCCTCAAGTTATATCGAATCTTTCAATAGGCAAACGAGAGAACACAAAGGTCAGGTTCCAGTTAAAAGTTTATTGTCAATGTGTTGGACAAAAGCAAGTCAAGTAACAGGGTACAGTTTTGGTGTATCACATAATTAACAAGGTAGGTCTGAGACTTTGCCTATGACTTTGACAATAGCTGACCGAAGTGAACTAAGGTTGCTGAGTAATGCTCATAAATCTCTCTATGCTCGCACACAGAGTTAGCTTGACATGATGTGGAGCCGTCTTGATATACTCTGGAAAGGGCCACCTTACCAGAGTTTTTATTTGAGGTGACGTGGCACATGCTCCCAGCGCCCTCAGTAGGCGGGTGTAGGAGGTGTATCAAGAGATCATCAAAGAGGGATCAAACATACACCCGACCCATCAAAGTCACAACCACCACAGTATCATTGGGTACTAATCATCAAAGTCACAACCACCACAGTATCATTGGGTACTAATTATCAAAGTCACAACCACCAGAGTATCATTGGGTACTAATTATCAAAGTCACAACCACCACAGTATCATTGGGTACTAATCATCAAAGTCACAACCACCACAGTATCATTGGGTACTAATCATCAAAGTCACAACCACCACAGTATCATTGGGTACTAATCATCAAAGTCACAACCACCACAGTATCATTGGGTACTAATTATCAAAGTCACAACCACCAGAGTATCATTGGGTACTAATTATCAAAGTCACAACCACCACAGTATCATTGGGTACTAATCATCAAAGTCACAACCACCACAGTATCATTGGGTACTAATTAGCAGGACATCAGGATGTACCGTAATAATCTATTACCGTAAAACCCTGGTCAAAAGCTGATCTTTTGTTGCTATTTTGGATCAAAATCGGCCTCTAAATTATTTCCCAAGTCTACCCCCTGGTTATAACCAGGTTTTATTATTATAGAATAAAGAGAAAATGGTTGAAATTTGACCCCAAAATCAGCTTATGACATTTCTTCAAACTCTACCCCTGGCTTGGTGCATGCTGATAATGACATGTGACTGTAAAGTTTACATCATTATGTGTCCTACTGAGGCCATCTATCAGGAACGGCTGACAAAATGTCCTACTGAGGGTTAAATGCCGTCTATCAGAAATGGCTGACAAAATGTCCTACTGAGGGTTAAATGCCGTCAATCATGAACGACTGACAAAATGTCCTACTGAGGGTTAAATGCCGTCTTTCATGAACAACTGACAAAATGTCCTACTGAGGGTTAAATGCTGTCTATCAGGAACGGCTGACAAAATGTCCTACTGAGGGTTAAATGCCGTCTTTCAGGAACGGCTGACAAAATGTCGTACTGAGGGTTAAATGCCGACTATCAGGAATGACTGACAAAATGTCCTACTGAGGGTTAAATACTGTCTATCGTGAACGACTGACAAAATGTGCTACTGAGGGTTAAATGTCGTCTATCAGGAACGACTGACAAAATGTCCTACTGAGGGTTAAATGCCGTCTATCAGGAACGAGTGACAAAATGTCCTACTGAGGGTTAAATACCGTCTATCGTGAACGAGTGACAAAATGTCCTACTGAGGGTTAAATGCCATCTTTCAGGAACAACTGACAAAATGTCCTACTGAGGGTTAAATGCCGTCTTTCATGACCAACTGACAGAATGTCCTACTGAGGGTTCAATGCCGTCTTTCAGGAATGACTGACAAAATGTCCTACTGAGGGTTAAATGCCGTCTATCATGAACGGCTGACAAAATGTCCTACTGAGAGTTAAATGCAGTCTATCATGAACGGCTGACAAAATGTCCTACTGAGGGTTAAATGCCGTCTTTCAGGAACGGCTGACAAAATGTCCTACTGAGGGTTAAATGCCGTCTATCAGTAATGGCTGACAAAATGTCCTACTGAGGGTTAAATGCCGTCTTTCAGGAACAACTGAAAAAATGTCCTACTGATGGTTGAATGCCGTCTATCAGTAATGGCTGACAAAATGTCCTACTGAGGGTTAAATGCCATCTTTCAGGAACAACTGACAAAATGTCCTACTGAGGGTTAAATGCCGTCTTTCAGGAACAACTGACAAAATGTCCTACTGAGGGTTAAATGCCGTCTATCATGAATGGCTGACAAAATGTCCTACTGAGGGTTAAATGCCGTCTTTCAGGAACAACTGACAAAATGTCCTACTGAGGGTTAAATGCCGTCTATCATGAATGACTGACAAAATGTCCTACTGAGGGTTAAATGCCGTCTATCATGAATGACTGACAAAATGTCCTACTGAGGGTTAAATGCCGTCTATCATGAACGGCTGACAAAATGTCCTACTGAGGGTTAAATGCCGTCTTTCAGGAACAACTGACAAAATGTCCTACTGAGGGTTAAATGCCGTCTATCATGAATGACTGACAAAATGTCCTACTGAGGGTTAAATGCCGTCTATCATGAACGGCTGACAAAATGTCCTACTGAGGGTTAAATGCCGTCTTTTATGAACAACTGACAAAATGTCCTACTGAGGGTTAAATGCCGTCTATCAGGAACGACTGACAAAATGTCCTACTGAGGGTTAAATGCCGTCTTTCATGAACAACTGACAAAATGTCCTACTGAGGGTTAAATGCCATCTATCAGGAACGACTGACAAAATGTCCTACTGAGGGTTAAATGCCGTCTTTCAGGAACGACTGACAAAATGTCCTACTGAGGGTTAAATGCCGTCTATCATGAATGGCTGACAAAATGGCCACTGTATTACCTAGACCCTACACAGCACTAGTGACACCTGTTGAGTGAATGGTGTACTAAACAGGATACATGGCTGATGAACTAATGGTGTTTTGTAAAAGGGTATTTGGTGCATTCAACTTCTCTACAACTCACAAAACTCCAACCAAACTACCTCCAAAACTACGACTATGATGTATCATATTAGATATTGATATATCTTTTTTTTCTGATTCAAATGGAACAGAATATGCAGTTTCTGGTTCGGAAGTCAAATATTTTGTTTTCCTTGAATGAACTACATTTGAAGATAGCGTATGTGCCAAATTATTTCATTAATTCAACATATTGAAACTTTACTTTATTTCATTTGAACATTATATATTTAGGACTAAGTATTTTCCCCAAATATGTCTCAATTTTAGAAAGTAATCCTTCCACAATCTAGCAGTTATTATGCAGAAATACAGTCTTATAGAGGTGGAAATTGAGTGCCCCATCTTGCCCCTACTTCCCCTTCACCATAACATAACGTAAAAGCGCCAATCGGCCCAATACCCCATCAGGAGGCAATCCAATAACAATCATTGATAAGTGCCACACACTCAATTGCCAATCACACCGCAGGCCGGATTGGCCGACAAATATTGTAGTATAAGAAGATCAATGGTGGATCCCATTAATCTGATGCCCGGCAACACACGGGGAACCACTTGCAAATATTTTCTTACTTTTCTTATCTTACTATGGCTTTTTGGACAGTGGTACGATTGGGGAAACCTGGTAATACTGTCAATTATTTTTTCAAATGAAATTATTTCAAAGATTTATTGTGGAAGTGAAAGTACAACTAAGGCAGAAAGTTGGGTTTTATTTTGGTTTCAGAGTGAGAGAGAGAGAATATGATGCGATCTATGTGGAGCTGACGTATCGGTAGCTGATGTAGATCTATGGTTAACATGATCACTGTTGGAACTTAGTAAAACACATATAAACACATAACATTGCTGACACTCCTCATTCTATCAGCACAAATAGGACAATCTCATCACTTTCTGCTTACTGATTTATCGCCTGACCATAAGCCGACCTTAGTCATAAGCCAGGGCTAGAGTTTGTGGAAAGCGATACGTGGATTCTGGTGCTTGATTTACATCATTTATTCTTGACTTCATTATAATAAAAGCACAGTCATAAGCCGGGGATCGACTTTAGTAAAAAGCGCATTTTGATCAAAAATATTAAAAGAAAAGATGAGCTTATGGCCGCTTTTTTTACGGTAATTACTACATGTTAATTCATTATTCCATCTGACATCAGACATGTAGAAATCCACCTCTTTGTCACCAGCCTTAGAATCATGGTCTTAGCTTTTCCAAACTCTTAAAAAACTAAATGAATTGTTAGAAAAAATAAACTTCAGCCAATAATATATATAGAAATGAGTATTCTCCCACTAGTTTGAAATATTTTTTCTGAATCTTTCTTCAACAATGACGGATGCTTTCACACAACAGCTATTTGTCTATTTTTGTCCAAGGCTTGTCAAAGGCTCACTTACTATGACATGTAAGCCCATGAAATCCTGGTGACTGGGACTAAAATATAGTCTGATTCGTATTTAATTTTCAAAGATATTTTTAATGTAAAGGTCCACACCATTTAGACCGTCTTCCAGAGCATGAACTGATATAAATCCATTAATTCCATAGACAAGTTTATAACGCGACTCACCGTCTCTGTGACATAATTTGGTCTACTATCCCAAATTGGAACATGATTCTGTTCACAGCCTCATTCATTACTCTCTGTTATCAACTTGTTAATATTGAGTCTCTGTTGTTAATTAAGGAGACGATGTGTCCATACATGAATCTTCCGCTCATGTTGATTATCATAGACATGTTTACCATGGCCTTGGGCCATATGCGTGGAAACTGAAACATTCCCTTGTGAAATTGCTTAATGTAGTTCTCGCCATGAATATGACCTTAGTTGTCAAAGTTGCGTTAAACATCTATTACTCACTCATTCACCATGGCCTATCCCCCTGTACTTAGTCAAGCCCCTCTCTCCGATACCTACTTTTTTCCCCAATTACTCTCCCCCTCGGACCCTTTCTTCATTAGATTTATGCCACCTACCACTCGCTCCCCCTGCCCCCTCTGATTTTGCCCCCTTCATTTTCCCCATTCTACACCATAAGTAAGCCTTCAAAGACACTCTACATGCTTGTCAGGTAAGAGGGTCAGTGTTATGTTTATATCAACCACCAAGCTCACTTTCCAAAAACAAGGCTGAAAGCAGGCTCGAAGTGAAAGTTGTCCTGCATTTATTTACACCCGCCACAACTAGGTTCTGACGGTACCTAGTACTACCCAGGCACCTGTCACAACTAGGTAACTGTCCTGATGGTATCTAGTCCTACCCAGATTCCTGCCACAACTAGGTTAGGGTCCTGACGGTACCTAGTACTACCCAGGCACCTGTCACAACTAGGTAACTGTCCTGATGGTACTTAGTACTATCCAGGCACCTGTCACAACTAGATAAGGGTCCTGATGGTACCTAGTACTACCAAGGCACCTGTCACAACTAGGTAACTGTCCTGATGGTACTTAGTACTATCCAGGCACCTGTCACAACTAGGTTAGGGTCCTGACGGTACCTAGTACTACCCAGGCACCTGTCACAACTAGGTAACTGTCCTGATGATACTTAGTACTATCCAGGCACCTGTCACAACTAGGTTAGGGTCCTGATGGTACCTAGTCCTACCCAGGCACCTGTCACAACTAGGTTAGGGTCCTGATGGTATCTAGTCCTACCCAGACTCCTGCCACAACTAGGTTAGGGTTCTGACGGTACCTAGTACTACCCAGGCACCTGTCACAACTAGGTAACTGTCCTGATGGTATCTAGTCCTACCCAGACTCCTGCCACAACTAGGTTAGGGTCCTGATGGTACCTAGTACTACCCAGGCACCGGTCACAACTAGGTTAGGGTCCTGATGGTATCTAGTCCTACCCAGACTCCTGCCACAACTAGGTTAGGGTTCTGACGGTACCTAGTACTACCCAGGCACCTGTCACAACTAGGTAACTGTCCTGATGGTACTTAGTACTATCCAGGCACCTGTCACAACTAGATAAGGGTCCTGATGGTACCTAGTACTACCCAGGCACCTGTCACAACTAGGTAACTGTCCTGATGGTATCTCGTCCTACCCAGACTCCTGCCACAACTAGGTTAGGGTCCTGACGGTACCTAGTACTACCCAGGCACCTGTCACAACTAGGTAACTGTCCTGATGGTATCTAGTCCTACCAAGACTCCTGCCACAACTAGGTAAGGGTTCTGATGGTATCTAGTCCTACCCAGACTCCTACCACAAATAGGTAAGAGTCCTGATGGTACCTAGACCTACCCAGACTCCTGCCACAACTAGGTAAGTGTCCTGATGGTACCTGGTCCTACCCAGACTCCTGCCACAACTAGGAGAAAATGTTTGAAAAAAATGGCTGTGGCACCATGTAGTGCATACTACTATTGACTCAGTAGAGGAAAGACTCGTGAAGTTGCAGCGGGTCCTGCTCAGTCAGCAGCATTCAAAACAAGGATCTGTTGTCTTGGTTACCTTTTCACCCTCTGCGCTCTTTAATCTTACTCCCTTGGACTCGCCACCCACACACTGACAGAGGGAGCTCAGAGCTCCCATCCCCCAACACACACACAGCCAAACTGCCCCACCTGGCCCAGGCTGTCTCCACCCTCAGCTACTGGTAACTAAGGGGATCCAACACGGGTTGCCATGGTTACTATACAAAGTTACCTTGACAACCGGCTAATGCCACCCCTTGTTTACCAACCCAAAACCTTATTTAACCCCGACTGCATTCATTGGATTTCTTCATTCTAACCCAGTCTGACCCTTCTTCGACCCAACTACTCAATCTTTCATTGACATTGACATTGACAACCTGGCCAATGCATCTTTCTCCGAACTCAGAATCCAATTAGAAGTTCCTCGCTAGGAGGAAGGCGGTATTGCCTACTGATGATGAAATAGTTACAGGGATATAGCTCTGAAGTAAGGCAAGCATCAAAGCATCATATATATATGCACCTTTAGTCCCAGTACCTTCAATCCTGAAGTTACCGTATTGTTGCATTTAAACGCTAGGTTTTAAATAAGCGCTGGTCTCAAATAAGCTAGTGGGTAAGGAGGTTATTGAAATAACTCTTAAGCATTGAAAATATACCTTAAATAAGTGCCGTCTTGTATAAGGATCAGGGTTGTGTTTTTTCACGATATGTTAACCCTGTTTGTCTGACGTCTCCCAATTCCTGTGTAAGCTCAGCAAGATCACTCAATCCCCAAACTGTCCCTGTGGGTTCCCTATGGCCAAGGGTTACTTAGAGAGGGTCAGTAAGGACAGGGTAGGTGAAGGTATCACTAGTAATAGCTGTAACAGATACCAGACACATGGCATCTCTACAGCTTATAATGTGATATGTAGTAATGATATAGTGCACTCTATTCATGATGGGAAGTATCAGTTATAGTAGGTAGCCATGGTAACATGAACCACATGTAGTCAACCTGCCCCCAGCCTCCCTAACCTACCCGGATGTAGCAGTGACACACGTCACATTTATACACTGAATGAACTCCTTGTATTAGTACACACCGAGGCAGAAGCTATCCACAATAAGCTACTAGACAAGCAGACAGACAGGAAAGAAGGCAGGTAGAAAGAAGGCAGCTAAAAGACACAGTAGGGGCAGACAGGTAAAGAGAGACAGGTAGAAAGAGACAGGTAGAGCAAGAGACAGGTGGACAGAGACAGGTAGTGCGAGAGACAGGTAAACAGAGACAGGAAGAGAGAGAGAAACAGAGAGAGAGAGAGAGGGAGACAGAAACAGAGAAAGATGGATAGAAACAGGTAGAAAGAGACAGGTAGAATGAGACAGGTGGAGAGACAGGTCGAGAGACAAAGGTAAGGAGAGACAGTGGGGGCAGACAGGTAAAGAGACAGGTAGAGAGGGACAAGTAGGAAGAGACAGGAAGACAGAGAAAGGTGGACAGAGGCAGGTAGACAGATACAGGTAGACAGAGACAGATAGAGAGGCAGACAGAGACAGGGAGAGACAGGTAGAAAGAGACAAGTGGGAAGAGACGGGTAGAAAGAGACAGATAGAGAGGTAGAGAGAGACAAGTAGAAAGGGAGAGGTAGAAAGAGGCAGGTGGAATGTACCATAGAGGGCATATGACACAAAAAGGGACATAACAAGAATAATCAAGGTAGATGTCAGTTAACAGTGTGTCTATGTGTACTGTGTTATTCCGCCCCCCCCCTGTCCTACTGGTGAGGGAGCAGCTCACACAACTCACTATGTAGGACACGTGGGTGCCAAGTACACGTGTACTCACACTGAGACCTGAGTATAGGTGATATCTGGGTGGGATATCCCATTTGAGTAAACAGAAATGTAACAGAGGTGAGGAGGGAACCGCAAAAAGGATGAATGTCAGACCGGAGGACAAAGAGACAGGCAGGCTGGGACAGAGACAGGCAGGGACAGAGACAGGCAGGGACAGAGACAGGCAGGGACAGAGACAGGCAGGGACAGGGTCAGAGACAGACAGGATCAGACAGACAGGAACAAGGATGGACAGGGACAGGGTAAGGGACAGGCAGGGACAGACAGGGACAGGGTAAGAGACAGGCAGGGACAGAGACAGACAGGGGCAGCGTAAGAGACGGCAGGGACAGAAACAGACAGGGACAGAAACAAATAGAGACATACAGTGTAAGGGACAGAGACATACAAGGACAGAGGCAGGAAGGAACAGAAGCATGCAGGGATAGGGACAGACAGGAATGGAGACAGGCAGGGACAGGCAGGGAGACAGAGAAGGGCAGGAAGAGAGAGAGGCTGGGAAAGAGGCAGGCAAGGAGATACAGGATTGAAGGACGAAGAGACAGGCAGGCAAGGCGGCAGACAGGCAGGGAGAGAGGCAGGCAGGGAGAGGGGCAGGCAGGGAGACGGGCAGGCAGGGAGAGAGGCAGGGAGAGAGGCAGGGAGAGGGGCAGGCAGGGAGAGAGACAGGCAGGGAGAGGGGCAGGCAGGCAGAGAGGCAGGCAGGGAGAGGGGCAGGCAGGGAGAGAGGCAGGCAGGGAGAGGGGCAGGCAGGGAGAGAGGCAGGCAGGGAGAGGGGCAGGCAGGAAGAGGGGCAGGCAGGGAGAGGGGCAGGCAGGGAGAGGGGCAGGCAGGGAGAGGGGCAGGCAGGGAGAGGGGCAGGCAGGGAGAGGGGCAGGCAGGGAGAGGGGCAGGCAGCGAGAGGGGCAGGCAGGGAGAGGGGCAGGCAGGGAGAGGGGCAGGCAGGGAGAGGGGCAGGCAGGGAGAGAGGCAGGCAGGCAGGGAAAGAGACAGGTATGAGATACAGGCAGGCAGAGAGACAGTCATGGGGAGACAGGCAGGGAGAGGGGCATGCAGGGAGAGAGGCAGGCAGGGAGAGGGGCAGGCAGGGAGAGAGGCAGGCAGGGAGAGGGGCAGGCAGGGAGAGGGGCAGGCAGGGAGAGGGGCAGGCAGGGAGAGAGGCAGGCAGGGAGAGAGGCAGGCAGGGAGAGGGGCAGGCAGGGAGAGGGGCAGGCAGGGAGAGGGGCAGGCAGGGAGAAGGGCAGGCAGGGAGAGAGGCAGGCAGGGAGAGGGGCAGGCAGGGAGAGGGGCAGGCAGGGAGAGGGGCAGGCAGGGAGAGGGGCAGGCAGGGAGAGAGGCAGGCAGGGAGAGGGGCAGGCAGGGAGAGGGGCAGGCAGGGAGAGGGGCAGGCAGGGAGAGGGGCAGGCAGGGAGAGGGGCAGGCAGGGAGAGGGGCATGCAGGGAGAGGGGCAGGCAGGGACGGGGGCAGGCAGGGAGAGAGGCAGGCAGGGAGAGGGGCAGGCAGGGAGAGGGGCAGGCAGGGAGAGGGGCAGGCAGGGAGAGGGGCAGGCAGGCAGGGAAAGAGACAGGTATGAGATACAGGCAGGCAGAGAGACAGTCATGGGGAGACAGGCAGGGAGAGGGGCATGCAGGGAGAGGGGCAGGCAGGGAGAGAGGCAGGCAGGGAGAGGGGCAGGCAGGGAGAGAGGCAAGCAGGCAGGGAAAGAGACAGGTATGAGAGACAGTCATGGGGAGACAGTCATGGGGAGACAGGCAGGGAGAGGGGCAGACAGGGAGAGAGGCTAGCAGGCAGGGAGAGGGGCAGGCAGGCAGGTCAGGGAGGCAGGCAGGCAGGTGGGGAGAGGCAGGCAGGGAGACAGGCAGGCAGGCAGGGAGAGGGGCAGGCAGGGAGAGGCAGGCAGGCAGGGAGAGGCAGGCAGGCAGGGAGAGGGGCAGGCAGGGAGAGAGGCAGGCAGGGAGAGGGGCAGGCAGGGAGAGGGGCAGGCAGGGAGAGAGGCAAGCAGGCAGGGAAAGAGACAGGTATGAGATACAGGCAGGCAGAGAGACAGTCATGGGGAGACAGGCAGGGAGAGGGGCAGACAGGGAGAGAGGCTAGCAGGCAGGGAGAGGGGCAGGCAGGCAGGTCAGGGAGGCAGGCAGGCAGGTGGGGAGAGGCAGGCAGGGAGACAGGCAGGCAGGCAGGGAGAGGGGCAGGCAGGCAGGTCGGGGAGGCAGGCAGGCAGGGAGAGGGTAAGGCAGGGAGAGGCAGGCAGGCAGGGAGAGAGGCAGGCAGGGAGAGGGGCAGGCAGGGAGAGAGGCAGGCAGGCAGGTTAAGAGACAGGCATGAGATACAGGCAGGCAGAGAGACAGTCATGGGAAGACAGGCAGGGAGAGGGGCAGACAGGGAGAGAGGCTAGCAGGCAGGGAGAGGGACAGGCAGGCAGGTGGGGGGAGGCAGGCAGGTGGGGAGAGGCAGGCAGGGAGACAGGCAGGCAGGCAGGGAGAGGGTCAGGCAGGGAGAGGCAGGCAGGGAGAGAGGCAGGTAGGG
Source organism: Acholoe squamosa (assembly GCA_949317995.1). NCBI lineage: Eukaryota > Metazoa > Annelida > Polychaeta > Phyllodocida > Polynoidae > Acholoe > Acholoe squamosa. The sequence continues at coordinate 77,555,608 of OX439046.1, read as the reverse complement.
AGAGGGGCAGGCAGGCAGGCAGGGAGAGTCAGACAGGGAAAGAGACAGGCAGGGACAGGGTCAGACAGACAAGGACGGAGACAGATAGGGAGAAGTAGGCAGGGAGACAGACAGACAGGGAGACTGAGACAGGCATGAGATACAGGCAGGCAGAGAGACAGTCATGGGAAGACAGGCAGGGAGAGGGTACTCTAGAAACCTGGTGAGTGAGTGAGTGAGTAATAGAGGTTTAACGCCATTTCGACAGCTAAGGTCATATTCATGGCGAGAACTACATTACACAATTTCACATTGGAATGTGTCAGTGCCTGCACATGTGCACCACACACATCCGAGGGGATAGGAAAGAGGAGAAATAGACCCTTTTAAGTGGGCTAGGGAAGCCCCTAGAAACCTGGTAGAGAACAAGTGATAATATGGTATACAGGTAGACGGAGAGGGAGGCCATATTGGCTTGAACTGGCCAGGTGAACACGGGACACTACAGGATATAGATATAATATACAGGTAGGCAGAGGGAGGCCATATTGGCATGAACTGGGCAGGTGAACACGGGACACTACAGGATATAGATATAATATACAGGTAGGCAGAGGGAGGCAAAAAAATCTGGACATGAACCAGAGACAGCGATGAGTGTGCTGCAGCTGAGAGTCCGGTGAGAGGCAAGGATGAGGCGGGAGAGATTGTATCAGTGAGTGATGTGTTTTAACCTGTTTATTGGGGCATATTTTGACCATCATAGATTCAAATGGAAACAGATGTAGCACCCCCCCCCAGGTGATCCACCATAACACTGTAAGGACACCATGATGCACTCACGTCATGATGCACTCACATCATGATGCACTTGATACATCATGGCCTACAAATCATGATGCACCAAGACTGTCACACCATGATGCACTTGACACATCATGGCTTACAAATCATGATGCACCAAGGCTGTCACATCATGATGCACTTGACACATCATGGCCTACAAATCATGATGCACCAAGACTGTCACATCATGATGCACTTGACACATCATGGCTTACAAATCATGATGCACCAAGGCTGTCACACCATGATGCACTTGACACATCATGGCTTAAAAATCATGATGCACCAAGGCTGTCACACCATGATGCACTTGACACATCATGGCTTACAAATCATGATGCACCAAGGCTGTCACACCATGATGCACTTGACACATCATGGCCTACAAATCATGATGCACCAAGGTTGTCACACCATGTTGCACTTGACACATCATGGCCTACAAATCATGATGCACCAAGGTTGTCACACCATGATGCACTTGACACATCATGGCTGTCTACAGGCCTAGAGCCTGTCACACAATGTATCCAGAGCACATACCAGACATTGTATGTATGTCTTCAGGCCTAGAGCCTGTCACACAATGTCTGGTATACAGAGCACATACAAGACATTGTATGTATGTCTACAGGCCTAGAGCCTGTCACACAATGTCTGGTATACAGAGCACATACCAGAAATTGTATGTCTACAGGCCTAGAGCCTGTCACACAATGTCTGGTATACAGGGCACATAACAGACATTGTATGTATGTCTACAGGCCTAGAGCCTGTCACACAATGTCGGGTATACAGAGCACATACCAGACATTGTGTGTATGCCTACAGGCCTAGAACCTGTCACACAATGTCTGGTATACAGAGCACATACCAGACATTGTATGTATGTCTACAGGCCTAGAGCCTGTCACACAATGTCTGGTATACAGAGCACACACCACACATTGTATGTCTACAGGCCTAGAGCCTGTCACACAATGTCTGGTATACAGAGCACATACCAGACATTGTATGTATGTCTACAGGCCTAGAGCCTGTCACACAATGTCTGGTATACAGAGCACACACCAGACATTGTGTGTATGTCTACAGGCCTAGAGCCTGTCACACAATGTCTGGTATACAGAGCACACACCACACATTGTATGTCTACAGGCCTAGAGCCTGTCACACAATGTCTGGTATATAGAGCACATACCAGACATTGTGTGTATGTCTACAGGCCTAGAGCCTGTCACACAATGTCTGGTATACAGAGCACATACCAGACATTGTATGTATGTCTACAGGCCTAGAGCCTGTCACACAATGTATACAGAGCACATACCAGACATTGTATGTATGTCTACAGGCCTAGAGCCTGTCACACAATGTCTGGTATACAGAGCACATACCAGACATTGTATGTATGTCTACAGGCCTAGAGCCTGTCACGCAATGTCTGGTATACAGAGCACATACCAGATATTGTATGTATGTCTACAGGCCTAGAGCCTGTCACACAATGTCTGGTATACAGAGCACACACCAGACATTGTATGTATGTCTACAGGCCTAGAGCCTGTCACACAATGTCTGGTATACAGAGCACACACCAGATATTGTATGTATGTCTACAGGCCTAGAGCCTGTCACACAATGTCTGGTATACAGAGCGCATACCACACATTGTATGTCTACAGGCCTAGAGCCTGTCACACAATGTCTGGTATACAGAGCACATACCAGACATTGTATGTATGTCTACAGGCCTAGAGCCTGTCACACAATGTCTGGTATACAGAGCACATACCAGACATTGTATGTCTACAGGCCTAGAGCCTGTCACACAATGTCTGGTATACAGAGCACATACCAGACATTGTATGTCTACAGGCCTAGAGCCTGTCACACAATGTATACAGAGAACATACCACACATTGTATGTCTACAGGCCTAGAGCCTGTCACACAATGTCTGGTATACAGAGCACATACCACACATTGTATGTCTACAGGCCTAGAGCCTGTCACACAATGTCTGGTATACAGAGCACACACCAGATATTGCTACCCTCCAAGTGGACCAACTGTCCTGAGGCTATAGAGAAAGAGTTAGAAAATCTCCATATAATGCTTTTACAGAGTGGAATATGATACCAGTACATATTGGATTAAAGTAGGATAAGGATTCATTTAAAAGAGTGCTAAAAAGGATAATTTAAAAAAATGTCATTGCATCTTGGAATTGTGATCTCTAGATTACTGTTTATGCTGTAAATAACATTTATATAAATATTTAAGATATTTATATTACTGATCTCATGAACATAACTTGTAATAAAACAACTCACTAGTCGCCACGCTAATAAAACAACATATTTATATATTGGAAAATGGCTAAATTGTTATATATTGTAATTGTCCAGATATATGAAATGTCTCATTCTCTCTCTTTGTTTTTATGTTTCTATATTCTGATAAGATACTAAATTCATAATTATCATTGTAAAATTGATATCAGCTATTATGTCATTATCATGATCATCATCTTCATAATTCCCTCTCATTCCCCAAGTAATATCATAATTTTCTCTTTTTTTTTTTAACTCAAATTGTTCTGAATGGGTCAGATGAAAGTATTTATCAAGCTAAAGGCCAAAATATGAACTTAATTGTCTAGGACTACTGCTTAACACTTTCATATAGTCCATGTAACTGAGCTTACATAATGTCTGTTCAGTATAATTAACTATCAAATTGAATTGAGTTGCTACAGTATTGGTATCTTAGCCTCATAGCACTTTGGTCTGTATCTGGGATGGCATGGGACTTTCTCTTTAATGCACCACTGCTATGCAGACATGTACCATATCAGAACTGCATTGGTGCATCATGTTTGATAATAGCAGTGTTTCACAACTGCATTGGTGCATCATGCTGACCCTTCACATGTGCATCAACACTGAAGTGGTCAGCATGATGCATTCAGGAATGCAACCCTAGTGAGTCATTCTCATAGGGCCTAAAAAAAATGTGTTCAGGTAACAGGTTTTTTTTTTGTTGTTTTCTTTGAGAATTATTTTTAGGCCAGCTGTACATTTCCGCGCCTACACGACACGAATTTGATGCGCAAGATCATGTCTCGATGAGTGCCAAAATAGCAGATTTTCCCCCAGGGTAGGGCCAAAAAACTAGGGTAGGTAGCATTACCTGAACACAACAATTTCTTTTTTAGGCCTAGACTTCCTCACTCAAGCTGAATTCATGTATCGAGGTAGTGAAAGGTAAATATGCAGCTATCAGGGATCAACCTATTGCTTATCTGTCAGTAAATGCTGGAATTCCTGGAAAGCTGAAAGCAGGAGATGAGGCAAGTCTGCTGTGCCATCTGTGGACATCATTCAGCACATTGGTTTGTTTCTTTGTTTGTGTCTGTACAAGTCAGTTTGTAGGTTCATGTGCCTGCAGTTCTAAACTTTTCATCATGTCACTGGTCATTTTGTAGTTTACCGTCTGAATACCATATTCAATGTAATTAGCACACAGTGCGCTTAAATAATCAATTCTAGCTATGAATTCTAAAACAGAATTTAATTCTAATAAGCGCACATTCTTGGCTACTGACCAATTATCATTTAATGGAGACTTTTAAGGTGCCACTTTTGCTATTGCAAGTTTTCACACAGTATCACTTAAGAACAAAGCTGAGTATCAATTCACATTCATTTTGCCCACATTGCCTGAGTCTGGACCCAGCATCAGGTGAGGAGGGGTAGATAGGTGGGGAGGGTGCACACTGAGATGAGAGTTGTGGACCATGTACCTCATTCCGCTTTAATCTGCCACTTTAAATTATAACATCAATTCTCCATTTAACGCTGTAATTATTTTGGCCCGCTGATGCATTCATGCATCATGACTGCCCCATGAGGTTAATGTGGGTACTCACGGAGGCTTGGCATGATGCATGAATGTAGTCAAGGCTCACAAGAAGTGTTTAGCATCATAGTGAGTAACTCACAAGAAGTGTATAGCATCATAGTGAGTAACTCACAAGATGTGTTTAGCATCATAGTGAGTAACTCACAAGAAGTGTTTAGCATCATAGTGAGTAACTCACAAGAAGTGTATAGCAACATAGCATCATAGCGAGTAACTCACAAGAAGTGAATAGCATCATAGTGAGTAACTCACAAGAAGTGCATAGCATCATAGCGAGTAACTCACAAGAAGTGCATAGCATCATAGTGAGTAACTCACAAGAAGTGTATAGCATCATAGCGAGTAACTCACAAGAAGTGCATAGCATCATAGTGAGTAACTCACAAGAAGTGTATAGCAACATAGTGAGTAACTCACAAGAAGTGCATAGCATCATAGCGAGTAACTCACAAGAAGTGTATAGCATCATAGTGAGTAACTCACAAGAAGTGTATAGCAACATAGTGAGTAACTCACAAGTAGTGTATAGCAACATAGTGAGTAACTCACAAGAAGTGTTTAGCATCATAGTGAGTAACTCACAAGAAGTGCATAGCAACATAGTGAGTAACTCACAAGAAGTGTATAGCATCATAGTGAGTAACTCACAAGAAGTGTATAGCATCATAGTGAGTAACTCACAAGAAGTGTATAGCATCATAGCGAGTAACTCACAAGAAGTGCATAGCATCATAGTGAGTAACTGACAAGAAGTGCATAGCATCATAGCGAGTAACTCACAATAAGTGCATAGCATCATAGCGAGTATCTCACAAGAACTGCATAGCATCATATTTATTTCTATATGAACCAGTGCGACACTAAGCCGTCCATAGAGGGTTCTTCTGGTGCTTTGAGGAAGAACGTGGGAGGAGAGAACTCATCACTTGGGGTTGTTTTCTACCTGCACATGGCAGGCAGCTTATAAGATAACAATAGCCAAGGGTGATGGACGAGGGGGGAGAGAAGAGGAGGGAAGGGGGGTGGGTCTGCTGGGGAAAACTAGTGAGAGATGTACATTTAAGCAGAGAGGGCCTAGGCTGTCTTTTTCTTGTGTGGTTTAAACCATATGTAAGGCGCTTTTGGTGGTCTTGACCTGGTTACATTAGAATTTTAAGGGAAATTATTGAATCGGAAATCACCTTGAGATTGGAAATTGGATGACTGCTTCATGGAAAACCATGCAGTGGTACAGAATCAGGAGGGACCCTGGACAATATGAGTGCAGGTGGACTATAGAAATGGCAGAATGAGAGTGTCTGAATCACAAATGTCTTAGTCACTGTTAGATTGGTATTGGACAAACATAACCAGTAATGTTGGAAAGGACCTGATGAGTTTCTCATTAGGGCTACATTAATGAATCATGCGGACCAACGGGCATGATGCAGGAGGGTTTAAATTCAAAACTAGATCATGAATGATGCAGGAGGGTTTAAATTCAAAAATAGACCATGTATGATGTAGGAGGGTTTAAATTCAAAAATAGACCATGAATGATGCAGGAGGGTTTAAATTCAAAACTAGACCATGAATGATGTAGAGGGTTTAAATTCAAAACTAGACCATGAATGATGTAGGAGGGCTTAAATTCAAAATAGACCGTGAATTATGTAGGAGGGTTTAAATTGAAAACTAGACCGTGAAGGATGTAGAAGGGTTTAAATTGAAAACTAGACCATGAATGATGTAGAAGGGTTTAAATTCAAAACTAGACCATGAATGATGTAGGAGGGATTAAATTCAAAACTAGACCATGAATGATGTAGGAGGGTTTAAATTCAAAACTAGACCATGAATGATGTAGGAGGGTTTAAATTCAAAGCTAGACCATGAATGATGTAGGAGGGTTTAAATTCAAAACTAGACCATGAAGGATGTAGGAGTGTTTAAATTGAAAACTAGACCATGAAGGATGTAAGAGGGTTTAAATTGGAAACTAGACCATGTATGATGAAGGAGGGCTTAAATTCAAAACTATACCATGAATGATGTAGGAAGGTTTAAATTGAAATCATGCGGACCAACGGGCATGATGTAGGAGGGCTTAAATTCCAAACTTGACCATGAATGACGTAGGATGGTTTAAATTCAAAACTAGACCATGAATGATGTAGGAGGGATTAAATTCAAAACTAGACCATGAATAATGTAGAAGTGCTTAAATTGAAAACTAGATCATGAATGATGTAGGATGGTTTAAATTCAAAACTAGACCATGAATGATGTAGGAGGGTTTAAATTCAAAACTAGACCATGAAGGATGTAGGAGTGTTTAAATTGAAAACTAGACCATGAAGGATGTAAGAGGGTTTAAATTGGAAACTAGACCATGTATGATGAAGGAGGGCTTAAATTCAAAACTATACCATGAATGATGTAGGAGGGTTTAAATTGAAAACTAGACACAAAGCTGGCAGTCTTACTGTGTGTAGCATACACCTCCTCACACATCATACTGTGTTGTTGTGTCTACAACAAGCCTTTTAAACATCAGCAGACCACATAACATCAATCATCATATACACGGCAGTGTTGAGGCATTTCTACATGCAGCGGACTGTCAGGAATTTGAACTCATGTTGTTCTATACAGGAAGTTGGGGGACGTTTTTATCAATGTCAGAAACTTACAACTAAAGAAGAAACACACTAACCCTTTAATTACAGCATAGTGTTTTACTGCAACATGACCGCCTTAGTCAGAATTGAGTGATTGATTTGTTAAACGTCCAAAAGTGGGAACCCCACTTCATGGGACTGCCTCATTAGTTTACAGACACTCGGTCCTTTATTTTTCAGCCTGGAAAGGTATTTAAAAGCTGCTTGTCCATACAGCTACACAGGTATTTATTTGCTGCTTACCCGATACAGCAGTGATCGAATCTATGATAGTCTCGGATTAAGAGGGGGGCGCAGGGGCAAGTGCCCCCCCTTTTTCCCAGTACTTAAGAGTTTAATTAGATATTTTGGACCCCAAAATTTGCTCAAAAATAGGGAGTGCACCCCCTCCTTCTAGGCCGCGCCCCCTCCTTTTCAAAATCCTCAATCCGCCACTGTATAAGATAAATGATTGAATCTATGGGGAGGGGTGAGGGAGAAAATTGCTTATGGGGCTTCATTCCCCACATCTTGTAGAGAGATAGCAAGTGTTCTTTTATTTGCGGTCCTTACAGGGTTATCATGTAGAGTACAAGTCATAGTTACCATGCAGCATAACCCCCCTCCCCATAGCTACACTGTAAAAATAAATGTTGTTAGAATAACAAAGAAAGCCTCATCCAAAGTTGCCAGAGATCTGCCGTTAATTTAACAGATTCTTCTACTACCATACTGCCACCTGGGGCTTCTTGTAAAAACTACACTGGCTCCCTGCTATATAATAATGGTAGCCCACTGTTCAGTTTTACAAGGCTCCCTGGTAGATTCAAGTTATTTTTTACAGTGTACCTCGGGGGTGGAGGTGGATTGCAGGGTTCTGACAGGTTCGTAAGGGGTTATTTACTTATTTCACTTACAGCTAACATTGTGAACCACAAAACAAACATACCAGGTAACTATACTGTAAAAGATAACTGTTAAATCTACCAGGGATCCTTGGAAACTGACAAATGGACCACTGTGATTATATTGCAGTGAACGAGTGTAGTTTTTACAAGAAGCCCCAGGTGGCAGTATAGTGGTACAAGTACTCTTTGAAAATAACAATGGATTTCTGGCCATCTTGGGACAAGGATTCCATTGTTATTTTGACATTTTATTTACAGTTATTCATAATTGTTATTCTCTCAAAGCTACCTCCCCAATGTTTTGTGCACCTTATACGGTCAGCAAAGGTGCACCATATACACGAGGCCTTGTCTTATAGAAGAGTGCTAATGTGCCCCAATTATGGACCAGGATGCCCCTAATGGAATGAACTCAAGGTGCCAGGTACTACAGGTGATATTGCATCTATAGCTATGCACCTATGCCATGTGTATAGCCAATTAGTGATTGAATCATATTTGTAAGATCCCCCAGACCACAAATAATTAGTAAAACATCCAGTTTGGCGGTGAGGTAGAGTTAGTTTAGGCCGTGTTGTCAGACGTTAGGGCGTCCTTCATTTTACCTCAGGTTGTCTTGTATTGATCGTGTTCATCTCTCTACCACTGCTTATCAGCTCCCCCCCCCCTCGCACACCACAACCCACCCTACTCCCCAGCCCCCCATCTCACCTGCCCTTACTAGGATTTACTACACCTCACCTACCTCACAAACTTGCTTCTTTCAACTATCTTTTCTACCTTTCCCTCTGTCTCTTTTTCTCCCTCTTTCTGTCTGTCTCTCTGTCTCCCTACCTTCCCTTTTCTTCCCCCACCTCTCTCTCTCTCTCTCTCTCTCTCTCTCTCTCTCTCTCTCTCTTTCTCTCTCTCTCTACCTTCCCTTTTCTTCCCCCACCTCTCTCACTCTCTCACTCTCTCTCCCTACCTTCCCTTTTCTTCCCCCACCTCTCTCACTCTCTCTCTCCCTACCTTCCGTTTTCTTCCCCCACCTACCACCCCCTTTCCCTGCCCCCCCACCCTACCTTACCCCCATGTTGTTGCCCACCACCTATTCACACACAGCCCTTATTGATTATAAGGTTCTACCACAAAAACAACATGGCCGTTTTAGACAAGATTCAAGTGTGTGCAGAAAGGTGTATGTCGCACTATCCTCAAGTACCCCACCTATATGGCGCACCCCATTTTAGGTCTAAGCAGGACTAGAGCTGGTTTCGAGCGACTTGTACTGTTAAGAGCTTATAGGATGCAACTTGTCCCTGGTTGTTATCAAGGGATAAGGTACCCATCATGACATGTCTTATCAGTGTTTTTTGCCACTTTTAGATGAACCAGCAAAGTTCAAAATGGTGGAGCCACTGGGTATGGGTCTAGACTACTATATAAGGCGCACCCTGAGTTGGAGAAAAGAGGTTGTTTTTGAGCAGTTAAGTTAAATTCTTATGTAAATTCACCTACAAGGTGGAGCCCCTCTTTAGAGAAGTTCTACAAGGCAGTACTTCACACAAAGATTCTTGTAACCTAAAGCAGAAAGGTAGCAGGGAGCAAATAAAGATAAAATAAAACAAAAAGGTTGTAATAATGGAGTCGTGGCGAGCAATGACGGGCACTGCATCCATGCATCATGTCTGCTGCAGGGTTACCGTGATGCACTGATGCAGTGCTGGCCTGCTACAGGGTCAGCATGATACACTAATGCAGTGCTAGCCTGCTGCTGCAGGGTTAGCATGATGCACTAATGCAGTGCTGGCTTCCTGCAGGGTTAGCGTGATGCACTAATGCAGTGCTGGCCTGCTGCAGGGTTAGCATGATGCACTAATGCAGTGCTGGCCTCCTGCTGCAGGGTTACCGTGATGCACTAATGCAGTGCTGGCCTGCTGCTGCAGGGTTAGCATGATGCACTAATGCAGTGCTGGCCTGCTGCTGCAGGGTTAGCATGATGCACTAATGCAGTGCTGGCCTGCTGCAGGGTTAGCATGATGCACTGATGCAGTGCTGGCCTGCTACAGGGTCAGCATGATACACTAATGCAGTGCTAGCCTGCTGCTGCAGGGTTAGCATGATGCACTAATGCAGTGCTGGCCTGCTGCAGGGTTAGCATGATGCACTAATGCAGTGCTGGCCTGCTGCAGGGTTAGCGTGATGCACTAATGCAGTGCTGGCCTCCTGCTGCAGGGTTAGCATGATGCACTAATGCAGTGCTGGCCTCCTGCTGCAGGGTTAGCATGATGCACTAATGCAGTGCTGGCCTGCTGCTGCAGGGTTAGCATGATGCACTAATGCAGTGCTGGCCTGCTGCTGCAGGGTCAGCATGATGCACTAATGCAGTGCTGGCCTGCTGCTGCAGGGTTAGCGTGATGCACTAATGCAGTGCTGGCCTTCTGCTGCAGGGTCAGCATGATGCACTAATGCAGTGCTGGCCTGCTGCTGCAGGGTTACCGTGATGCACTAATGCAGTGCTGGCCTGCTGCTGCAGGGTTACCGTGATACACTAATGCAGTGCTGGCCTCCTGCTGCAGGGTTAGCGTGATGCACTAATGCAGTGCTGGCCTGCTGCAGGGTTAGCATGATGCACTAATGCAGTGCTGGCCTGCTGCTGCAGGGTTAGCATGATGCACTAATGCAGTGCTGGCTTCCTGCAGGGTTAGCGTGATGCACTAATGCAGTGCTGGCCTGCTGCAGGGTTAGCATGATGCACTAATGCAGTGCTGGCCTCCTGCTGCAGGGTTACCGTGATGCACTAATGCAGTGCTGGCCTGCTGCTGCAGGGTTAGCATGATGCACTAATGCAGTGCTGGCCTGCTGCTGCAGGGTTAGCATGATGCACTAATGCAGTGCTGGCCTGCTGCAGGGTTAGCATGATGCACTAATGCAGTGCTGGCCTGCTGCTGCAGGGTTAGCATGATGCACTAATGCAGTGCTGGCCTGCTGCAGGGTTAGCATGATGCACTAATGCAGTGCTGGCCTGCTGCAGGGTTAGCATAATACACTAATGCAGTGCTGGCCTGCTGCAGGGTTAGCATGATGCACTAATGCAGTGCTGGCCTGCTGCAGGGTTAGCATGATGCACTAATGCAGTGCTGGCCTGCTGCTGCAGGGTTAGTATGATGCACTAATGCAGTGCTGGCCTGCTGCTGCAGGGTTACCGTGATGCACTAATGCAGTGCTAGCCTGCTGCAGGGTTACCGTGATGCACTAACGCAGTGCTGGCCTCCTGCTGCAGGGTTAGCGTGATGCACTAATGCAGTACTGGCCTGCTGCAGGGTTAGCATGATGCACTAATGCAGTGCTGGCCTGCTGCAGGGTTAGCATGATGCACTAATGCAGTGCTGGCCTGCTGCAGGGTTAGCGTGATGCACTGATGCAGTACTGGCATGCTGCAGGGTTAGCATGATGCACTAATGCAGTGCTGGCCTGCTGCAGGGTTAGCATGATGCACTAATGCAGTGCTGGCCTGCTGCAGGGTTAGCGTGATGCACTAATGCAGTACTGGCCTGCTGCAGGGTTAGCATGATGCACTAATGCAGTGCTCGCCTGCTGCTGCAGGGTTAGCGTGATGCACTAATGCAGTGCTGGCCTGCTGCTGCAGGGTTAGCATGATGCACTAATGCAGTGCTGGCCTGCTGCTGCAGGGTTAGCATGATGCACTAATGCAGTGCTGGCATGTTCATCAAGAAGCTTCAATCTTGTGTTCATTACAAGGATTAAATTGATGCATCATGATGGCAAAGGAACACGAACATGGGCCACAGTGTTACCCTTGACCCTTAGCCAATGAAGTACTGGCAACTCTGGCCATTAAAACATAACTGACCCTTAGAGGGCTAGAGACCACTGATACAGGAGTGTAGCCCATTGATCAGAATGTGGCTAGGGCTAGAGACCACTGATACAGGAGTGTAGCTCAATTATCAGAATGTGGCTAGGGCTAGATACCACTGATACAGGAGTGTAGCCCATTTATCAGAATGTGGCTAGGGCTAGAGACCACTGATACAGGAGTGAAGCCTATTTATCAGAATGTCGCTAGGGCTAGAGACCGCTGATACAGGAGTGTAGCCTATTTATCAGAATGAGTTACTCGCTAGGGCTAGGGACCACTGATACAGAAGAGTAGCACATTTATCAGAATGTCGCTAGGGCTAGAGACCACTGATACAGGAGTGTAGCCCATTTATCAGAATGTCGCTAGGGCTAGAGACCACTGATACAGGAGTGTAGCACATTTATCAGAATGTCGCTAGGGCTAGAGACCACTGATACAGGAGTGTAGCCCATTTATCAGAATGTGGCTAGGGCTAGAGACCACTGATACAGGAGTGTAGCCCAATTATCAGAATGTGGCTAGGGCTAGAGACCACTGATACAGGAGTGTAGCCCATTTATCAGAATGTGGCTAGGGCTAGAGACCACTGATACAGGAGTGTAGCCCATTTATCAGAATGTGGCTAGGGCTAGAGACCACTGATACAGGAGTGAAGCCCATTTATCAGAATGTGGCTAGGGCTAGAGACCACTGATACAGGAGTGAAGCCCATTTATCAGAATGTGGCTAGGGCTAGAGACCACTGATACAGGAGTGTAGCCCATTTATCAGAATGTCGCTAGGGCTAGAGACCGCTGATACAGGAGTGTAGCCTATTTATCAGAATGAGTTACTCGCTAGGGCTAGGGACCACTGATACAGGAGTGTAGCACATTTATCAGAATGTCGCTAGGGCTAGAGACCACTGATACAGGAGTGTAGCCCAATTACCTGAATGTCGCTAGGGCTAGAGATCACTGATACAGGAGTGTAGCCTATTTATCAGAATGAGTTACTCGCTAGGGCTAGAGACCACTGATACAGAAGAGTAGCACATTTATCAGAATGTCGCTAGGGCTAGAGACCACTGATACAGGAGTGTAGCCCATTTATCAGAATGTCGCTAGGGCTAGAGACCACTGATACAGGAGTGTAGCACATTTATCAGAATGTCGCTAGGGCTAGAGACCACTGATACAGGAGTGTAGCCCATTTATCAGAATGAGTTACTCGCTAGGGCTAGAGACCACTGATACAGGAGTGTAGCCCATTTATCAGAATGTGGCTAGGGCTAGAGACCACTGATACAGGAGTGTAGCCCAATTATCAGAATGTGGCTAGGACTAGAGACCACTGATACAGGAGTGTAGCCCATTTATCAGAATGTGGCTAGGGCTAGAGACCACTGATACAGGAGTGTAGCCCATTTATCAGAATGTGGCTAGGGCTAGAGACCACTGATACAGGAGTGAAGCCCATTTATCAGAATGTGGCTAGGGCTAGAGACCACTGATACAGGAGTGAAGCCAATTTATCAGAATGTGGCTAGGGCTAGAGACCACTGATACAGGAGTGTAGCCCATTTATCAGAATGTCGCTAGGGCTAGAGACCGCTGATACAGGAGTGTAGCCTATTTATCAGAATGAGTTACTCGCTAGGGCTAGGGACCACTGATACAGGAGTGTAGCACATTTATCAGAATGTCGCTAGGGCTAGAGACCACTGATACAGGAGTGTAGCCCAATTATCAGAATGTCGCTAGGGCTAGAGATCACTGATACAGGAGTGTAGCCTATTTATCAGAATGAGTTACTCGCTAGGGCTAGAGACCACTGATACAGAAGAGTAGCACATTTATCAGAATGTCGCTAGGGCTAGAGACCACTGATACAGGAGTGTAGCCCATTTATCAGAATGTCGCTAGGGCTAGAGACCACTGATACAGGAGTGTAGCACATTTATCAGAATGTCGCTAGGGCTAGAGACCACTGATACAGGAGTGTAGCCCATTTATCAGAATGAGTTACTCGCTAGGGCTAGAGACCACTGATACAGGAGTGTAGCCCATTTATCAGAATGTCGATAGGGCTAGAGACCACTGATACAGGAGTGTAGCCCATTTATCAGAATGTCGCTAGGGCTAGAGACCGCTGATACAGGAGTGTAGCCTATTTATCAGAATGAGTTACTCGCTAGGGCTAGGGACCACTGATACAGGAGTGTAGCACATTTATCAGAATGTCACTAGGGCTAGAGACCACTGATACAGGAGTGTAGCCCAATTATCAGAATGTCGCTAGGGCTAGAGATCACTGATACAGGAGTGAAGCCTATTTATCAGAATGAGTTACTCGCTAGGGCTAGGGACCACTGATACAGGAGTGTAGCACATTTATCAGAATGTCGCTAGGGCTAGAGACCACTGATACAGGAGTGTAGCCCATTTATCAGAATGTGGCTAGGGCTAGAGACCACTGATACAGGAGTGTAGCCCATTGATCAGAATGTGGCTAGGGCTAGAGACCACTGATACAGGAGTGTAGCTCAATTATCAGAATGTGGCTAGGGCTAGATACCACTGATACAGGAGTGTAGCCCATTTATCAGAATGTGGCTAGGGCTAGAGACCACTGATACAGGAGTGAAGCCTATTTATCAGAATGTCGCTAGGGCTAGAGACCGCTGATACAGGAGTGTAGCCTATTTATCAGAATGAGTTACTCGCTAGGGCTAGGGACCACTGATACAGAAGAGTAGCACATTTATCAGAATGTCGCTAGAGCTAGAGACCACTGATACAGGAGTGTAGCCCATTTATCAGAATGTCGCTAGGGCTAGAGACCACTGACACAGGAGTGTAGCACATTTATCAGAATGTCGCTAGGGCTAGAGACCACTGATACAGGAGTGTAGCCCATTTATCAGAATGTGGCTAGGGCTAGAGACCACTGATACAGGAGTGTAGCCCAATTATCAGAATGTGGCTAGGGCTAGAGACCACTGATACAGGAGTGTAGCCCATTTATCAGAATGTGGCTAGGGCTAGAGACCACTGATACAGGAGTGTAGCCCATTTATCAGAATGTGGCTAGGGCTAGAGACCACTGATACAGGAGTGAAGCCCATTTATCAGAATGTGGCTAGGGCTAGAGATCACTGATACAGGAGTGTAGCCCATTTATCAGAATGTCGCTAGGGCTAGAGACCACTGATACAGGAGTGTAGCCCATTTATCAGAATGTGGCTAGGGCTAGAGACCACTGATACAGGAGTGTAGCACATTTATCAGAATGTGGCTAGGGCTAGAGACCACTGATACAGGAGTGTAGCCCATTTATCAGAATGTCGCTAGGGCTAGAGACCGCTGATACAGGAGTGTAGCCTATTTATTAGAATGAGTTACTCGCTAGGGCTAGGGACCACTGATACAGGAGTGTAGCACATTTATCAGAATGTAGCTAAGGCTAGAGACCACTGATACAGGAGTGTAGCCCAATTATCAGAATGTCGCTAGGGCTAGAGATCACTGATACAGGAGTGTAGCCTATTTATCAGAATGAGTTACTCGCTAGGGCTAGAGACCACTGATACAGAAGAGTAGCACATTTATCAGAATGTCGCTAGGGCTAGAGACCACTGATACAGGAGTGTAGCCCATTTATCAGAATGTCGCTAGGGCTAGAGACCACTGATACAGGAGTGTAGCACATTTATCAGAATGTCGCTAGGGCTAGAGACCACTGATACAGGAGTGTAGCCCATTTATCAGAATGAGTTACTCGCTAGGGCTAGAGACCACTGATACAGGAGTGTAGCCCATTTATCAGAATGTCGATAGGGCTAGAGACCACTGATACAGGAGTGTAGCCCATTTATCAGAATGTCGCTAGGGCTAGAGACCGCTGATACAGGAGTGTAGCCTATTTATCAGAATGAGTTACTCGCTAGGGCTAGGGACCACTGATACAGGAGTGTAGCACATTTATCAGAATGTCACTAGGGCTAGAGACCACTGATACAGGAGTGTAGCCCAATTATCAGAATGTCGCTAGGGCTAGAGATCACTGATACAGGAGTGTAGCCTATTTATCAGAATGAGTTACTCGCTAGGGCTAGAGACCACTGATACAGAAGAGTAGCACATTTATCAGAATGTCGCTAGGGCTAGAGACCACTGATACAGGAGTGTAGCCCATTTATCAGAATGTCGCTAGGGCTAGAGACCACTGATACAGGAGTGTAGCCCATTTATCACAATGTCGCTAGGGCTAGAGACCACTGATACAGGAGTGTAGCCCATTTATCACAATGTCGCTAGGGCTAGAGACCACTGATACAGGAGTGTAGTACATTTATCAGAATGTCGCTAGGGCTAGAGACCACTGATACAGGAGTGTAGCCCATTGATCAGAATGTCGCTAGGGCTAGAGACCACTGATACAGGAGTGTAGCACAATTATCAGAATGTCGCTAGGGCTAGAGACCACTGATACAGGAGTGTAGCACATTTATCAGAATGTTGCTCGGGCTAGAGACCACTGATACAGGAGTGTAGCACAATTATCAGAATGTTGCTCGGGCTAGAGACCACTGATACAGGAGTGTAGCCCATTTATCAGAATGTCGCTAGTGTAGGCCATTTATCAGATGGTCGCTAGGGCTAGGGACCATCTGATACAGGAGTGTAGCCCATTTATCAGAATGTCGCTAGGGCTAGAGACCACTGATACAGGAGTGTAGCCCAATTATCAGAATGTCGCTAGGGCTAGAGATCACTGATACAGGAGTGTAGCCTATTTATCAGAATGAGTTACTCGCTAGGGCTAGAGACCACTGATACAGAAGAGTAGCACATTTATCAGAATGTCGCTAGGGCTAGAGACCACTGATACAGGAGTGTAGCCCATTTATCAGAATGTCGCTAGGGCTAGAGACCACTGATACAGGAGTGTAGCCCATTTATCACAATGTCGCTAGGGCTAGAGACCACTGATACAGGAGTGTAGCCCATTTATCACAATGTCGCTAGGGCTAGAGACCACTGATACAGGAGTGTAGTACATTTATCAGAATGTCGCTAGGGCTAGAGACCACTGATACAGGAGTGTAGCCCATTGATCAGAATGTCGCTAGGGCTAGAGACCACTGATACAGGAGTGTAGCACAATTATCAGAATGTCGCTAGGGCTAGAGACCACTGATACAGGAGTGTAGCACATTTATCAGAATGTTGCTCGGGCTAGAGACCACTGATACAGGAGTGTAGCACAATTATCAGAATGTTGCTCGGGCTAGAGACCACTGATACAGGAGTGTAGCCCATTTATCAGAATGTCGCTAGTGTAGGCCATTTATCAGATGGTCGCTAGGGCTAGGGACCATCTGATACAGGAGTGTAGCCCATTTATCAGAATGTCGCTAGGGCTAGAGACCACTGATACAGGAGTGTAGCACATTTATCAGAATGTGGCTAGGGCTAGTGACCACTGATACAGGAGTGTAGCCCATTTATCAGAATGAGTTACTCGCTAGGGCTAGG
Organism: Acholoe squamosa; assembly: GCA_949317995.1. Lineage (NCBI taxonomy): Eukaryota > Metazoa > Annelida > Polychaeta > Phyllodocida > Polynoidae > Acholoe > Acholoe squamosa. Next base: position 77,537,926 of record OX439046.1, on the reverse strand, counting down.
GACCACTGATACAGGAGTGTAGCCCATTTATCAGATGGTCGCTAGGGCTAGAGACCACTGATACAGGAGTGTAGCCCATTTATCAGAATGTGGCTAGGGCTAGAGACCACTGATACAGGAGTGTAGCACATTTATCAGAATGTGGCTAGGGCTAGAGACCACTGATACAGGAGTGTAGCCCAATTATCAGAATGTCGCTAGGGCTAGAGACCACTGATACAGGAGTGTAGCACATTTATCAGAATGTCGATAGGGCTGTATTCATACATCACGGCAATCCGTGGACATGATGCATGAATGGTCTTTAAAGAGTTAAGAGTTAACATGTATCAATGATTCCCAATAAAAGTAGGAAATATCAAACTTGTGAAGCTACTCTGGGTCTAGATGAGTGAATAAATGGAGCTGTTTGACATATTTCACAGATTTATTCCCTCCCTGAGGCGGTAAGACGCAGTGTGTGAGACAGAATCCATGGTCCGCTGGTTCCTGAGGGGCAAATAACCAACCAACCACAGCTGCCATACCATTCCATGGGGGACCTGCATTCCCTGTGATACTGTGATTCATCTTTATGCACGGCCACATCTCATTGGTCAAACCAGACGCTGCATGTCTTAAATCTGACTTTCTACCTTTTCAGTTATTTTTACGACCTTGCACATTCTCGCCAAGATCGATAACAGCTTCTGCCATGTCAAAGGCATTACTTCTTATAAATTTAAAGCTTCATCATACTCCTCCACCTTTTTCTATAAGAAACTTCCTGCAGCGCTATACAATAGGTACCCAAGGGAGTACAGGAAGAAGCAGGGCCTTGTGGGACGGCTGTTGTCCCTCTATAAAGGTGGTCTGGGTGGTCAGCTCACCATGCATGTATTTCTTTGGGTCTACAGGAGGGCATTTCTTGATGTACTACGACTGTGTATATAGTTATATATAGCTACTGCGATTTGAAACTGTGAAAATCATAGTCAGTCATTGTTGGTAATGCCCTAACACTGCTCAAAAACGATCCATCAGGATCAGACTGGTTCCTGAGAATACCACGTACATGTACCAGCACGTTCCAGCTCTGATCTCTCACCATGTCATGCAGTTTGGAAATATTGTACTTAGCTGATTTGATTATCAGCCAATGAAATGATCTCAACTCTTCACTGCTGTCATCCCGGGGGGAGGCAGTTGGTACCCATCTGATAGCTGTTATCAGTGACAACTGTTGGTAATCAGCTTCAGCAATGGCCACTCACATAGGACAATCCACTACCTCCGTATTTATTGTGAGACGTTCAGAGTTCAGACATCAAGTCCAATCTCTCTGTTTGAGACAGATATTTAAAAGCTGCTTGCCCTAAACAGCTAGACAGGTATTTATTATGCTGCTTGCCCTAAACAGCTAGACAGGTATTTATTATGCTGCTTGCCCTAAACAGCTAGACAGATATTTATTATGCTGCTTGCCCTAAACAGCTAGACAGGTATTTATTATGCTGCTTGCCCTAAACAGCTAGACAGGTATTTATTATGCTGCTTGCCCTAAACAGCTAGACAGGTATTTATTATGCTGCTTGCCTGACACAGCAGTGATATCTATGAGATAAATCTATGGGGAGGGTTGAGGGGGAAAACCACTACAGGGGCTTCATTCCCCTACTCTTCTCAAAGGATAGCAACTGTTCTTTTATTTGCCTGGTCCTATAGGCAGGGCCAGACAAACCACGGCCTTTGATCACTCAGACGTGGTTCACTGAGGGGGACTCCCATGGCAAAAGACAAACATGTAGGCCTAGGCGCATATGGACACCAGCTGCCTACACGCTCACCCCAAGCCACAAGAAACCCCAAGTTTGTCGCCTTTTACGAATCTGATATGCCAACTGGTAGAATGGAAGAATTCCTCCTTCATGGACTCCCAATGAAGTTATTCTGCTCTTTCATGCCCTCACATGAAGGTCCCCACTCCACAGGGGGAAGTGTTGACTGTAATCTTAACATACTGAGACCACGCTCTCTCAAATTGTAGTGAGAGTTGTGACTATATTAGCAATACAGAAAGCAGTGTATATATGCCCCTTGATTACAGTCACCAAGGGGCATATATACAACTTGCTGTAATGCTAATATAGTCACAACTCTCACTACAATTTGAGAGAGGGCAGTCTCAGCATGTAAAGAAATAACCTCCAGGGCTCCCTTTCACCACAGGGGGTGAAGTTTTCAGAGCACAGTGCAGAAAGGCTGTATATATGCAGTATGAGGACCCTGGTTAGATTGATCACGTGATTGATCCCGATACAGTCTAACAACCACCGACAGTTGCATTCCACACACGGAGTAGATTTGTCAAATATGTGTCTGTCTGTGGGGGAGTTTGTGCAGTCTGTTTGTACCACCATAGACACAGTTACAGACAAATAGGTCTGGTTTTTATGACACATGTGACGGTCATTTTGGGTGGTCCAAAGCCCCATGGTTGAGGTGGCTGTACACTGTAAGACCTTCCTTTAAATAACCTCCTGGGGGCAGCAACATACACTGGCGATGTTTGATCGGACATTCAGTACTTTCTTTTCTCAATCTGGACAGGTATTTAAAAGCTGCTTGTCCAAAACAAGGTATTAATATATTGCGTCATGCGATCATGCACCTATGGATGGCCAAATCTATGAGATGAATGATCAAATCTATAGGTGAGGAAGGAAGCATCTTGCCTGGTCCGAGGACCAGACAAACTGTGACATTTGGTAACTCAAACATGGTTCACTGAGGGGATTCCCAGGACAAAGAGCACGTAGATACAGGCCCATGTACATGGACACCAGCTGCCCATGGTTCACTGAGGGGATTCCCAGGACAGAGAGCACGTAGATGCAGGCCCATGTACATGGACACCAGCTGCCCACATGCTCAGACAGAGAGCACGTAGATACAGGCCCATGTACATGGACACCAGCTGCCCATGGTTCACTGAGGGGATTCCCATGACAAAGAGCACTTAGATGCAGGCCCATGTACATGGACACCAGCTGCCCATGGTTCACTGAGGGGATTCCCATGACAGAGAGCACGTAGATGCAGGCCCATGTACATGGACACCAGCTGGCCACATGCTCAGACAGAGAGCACGTAGATACAGGCCCATGTACATGGACACCAGCTGCCCATGGTTCACTGAGGGGATTCCCATGACAGAGAGCACGTAGATGCAGGCCCATGTACATGGACACCAGCTGGCCACATGCTCAGACAAAGAGCATGTAGATGCAGGCCCATGTACATGGACACCAGCTGCCCACATGCTCAGACAAAGAGCATGTAGATGCAGGCCCATGTACATGGACACCAGCTGCCCACATGCTCAGACAAAGAGCATGTAGATGCAGGCCCATGTACATGGACACCAGCTGCCCACATGCTCAGACAAAGAGCACGTAGATACAGGCCCATGTACATGGACACCAGCTGCCCACATGCTCAGACAAAGAGCACGTAGATGCAGGCCCATGTACATGGACACCAGCTGGCCACATGCTCAGACAAAGAGCACGTAGATGCAGGCCCATGTACATGGACACCAGCTGCCCACATGCTCAGACAAAGAGCACGTAGATGCAGGCCCATGTACATGGACACCAGCTGGCCACATGCTCAGACAAAGAGCACGTAGATGCAGGCCCATGTACATGGACACCAGCTGCCCACATGCTCACCTAAAGCCACAAGAAACCACACGTTAATTGCCTCATATGAATCCGGTATGCCCACTGTCAGTATGGAAGGGGATCTTCTTCATGGACTCTCAGACTTCTCTAGGCCACATAAAAGGGCCTATATCTCCTTTTTCCTATCCTTTCTGATGTGTATGGTGAAAATATGCACGGGCACTGACACATTACTCTTTGAAACAGTTCTTGCCATGAATATTTCCTTTCCATGCCCTAATCATAGAGGTCCCTACTACACAGGGTCAAACCATGCCCTAATCACAGAGGTCCATACTACACAGGGACAAACCATGCCCTAATCATAGAGGTCCATACTACATGTATACACAGGGTCAAACCATGCCCTAATCACAGAGGTCCCTACCACACAGGGACAAACCATGCCCTAATCGTAGAGGTCCCTACTACATGTATACACAGGGTCAAACCATGCCCTAATCATAGAGGTCCATACTACACAGGGACAAACCATGCCCTAATCATAGAGGTCCATACTATACACGGCAAAACTAAGCCCTAATCACAGAGGTCCATACTACACAGGGCTAAACCATGCCCTAATCATAGAGGTCCATACTACACAGGGAAAACCATGCCCTAATCATAGAGGTCCATACTACACAGGGTCAAACCATGCCCTAATCATAGAGGTCCATACTACACAGGGTCAAACCATGCCCTAATCATAGAGGTCCATACTACACAGGGTCAAACCATGCCCTAATCATAGAGGTCCCTACTACACAGGGACAAACCATGCCCTAATCATAGAGGTCCATACTACACAGGGAAAAACCATGCCCTAATCACAGAGGTCCCTACTACACAGGGTTAAACCATGCCCTTATCATAGAGGTCCCTACTACACAGGGACAAACCATGCCCTAATCATAGAGGTCCATACTACACACGGCCAAACCAAGCCCTAATCACAGAGGTCCCTACAACACAGGGTCAAACCATGCCCTTATCATAGAGGTCCATACTACACACGGCCAAACCATGCCCTAATCATAGAGGTCCCTACTACACAGGGTCAAACCATGCCCTTACCATAGAGGTCCATACTACACACGGCCAAACCATGCCCTAATCACAGAGGTCCCTACTACACAGGGACAAACCATGCCCTAATCATAGAGGTCCCTACTACATACACAGGGTTAAACCATGCCCTAATCATAGAGGTCCATACTACACAGGGACAAACCATGCCCTAATCATAGAGGTCCACACTACACAGGGTTAAATCATGCCCTTATCATAGAGGTCCATACTACAGACGGCCAAACCAAGCCCTAATCATAGAGGTCCATACAACACAGGGACAAACCATGGCCTAATCATAGAGGTCCATACTACACATGGCCAAACCATGCCCTAATCACAGAGGTCCATACTACACAGGGACAAACCATGGCCTAATCATAGAGGTCCATACTACACATGGCCAAACCATGCCCTAATCATAGAGGTCCCTACTACACAGGGACAAACCATGCCCTAATCACAGAGGTCCATACTACACAGGGACAAACCATGCCCTAATCATAGAGGTCCCTACCACACAGGGACAAACCATGCCCTAATCATAGAGGTCCCTACTACACAGGGACAAACCATGCCCTAATCACAGAGGTCCATACTACACAGGGACAAACCATGCCCTAATCATAGAGGTCCCTACCACACAGGGACAAACCATGCCCTAATCATAGAGGTCCCTACTACACAGGGTCAAACCATGCCCTTACCATAGAGGTCCATACTACACACGGCCAAACCATGCCCTAATTATAGAGGTCCATACTACACAGGGTCAAACCATGCCCTTATGATAGAGGTCCATACTACACACGGCCAAACCATGCCCTAATTATAGAGGTCCCTACTACACAGGGTTAAACCATGCCCTTACCATAGAGGTCCATACTACACATGGCTAAACCAAGCCTTAATCATAGAGGTCCTTACTACACAGGGACAAACCATGGCCTAATCATAGAGGTCAATACTACACATGGCCAAACCATGCCCTAATCATAGAGGTCCATACTACACAGGGTCAAACCATGCCCTAATCATAGAGGTCCTTACTACACAGGGACAAACCATGCCCTAATCATAGAGGTCCCTACTACACAGGGACAAACCATGCCCTAATCATAGAGGTCCATACTACACAGGGTCAAACCATGCCCTAATCATAGAGGTCCATACTACACATGGCCAAACCATGCCCTAATCATAGAGGTCCATACTACACAGGGAAAACCATGCCCTAATCATAGAGGTCCATACTACACAGGGTCAAACCATGCCCTAATCATAGAGGTCCATACTACACAGGGTCAAACCATGCCCTAATCATAGAGGTCCCTACTACACAGGGACAAACCATGCCCTAATCATAGAGGTCCATACTACACAGGGACAAACCATGCCCTAATCACAGAGGTCCCTACTACACAGGGTTAAACCATGCCCTTATCATAGAGGTCCCTACTACACAGGGACAAACCATGCCCTAATCATAGAGGTCCATACTACACACGGCCAAACCAAGCCCTAATCACAGAGGTCCCTACAACACAGGGTCAAACCATGCCCTTATCATAGAGGTCCATACTACACACGGCCAAACCATGCCCTAATCATAGAGGTCCCTACTACACAGGGTCAAACCATGCCCTTACCATAGAGGTCCATACTACACACGGCCAAACCATGCCCTAATCACAGAGGTCCATACTACATACACAGGGACAAACCATGCCCTAATCATAGAGGTCCATACTACACAGGGACAAACCATGCCCTAATCATAGAGGTCCCTACTACATACACAGGGTTAAACCATGCCCTAATCATAGAGGTCCATACTACAGACGGCCAAACCAAGCCCTAATCATAGAGGTCCATACAACACAGGGACAAACCATGGCCTAATCATAGAGGTCCATACTACACATGGCCAAACCATGCCCTAATCACAGAGGTCCATACTACACAGGGACAAACCATGGCCTAATCATAGAGGTCCATACTACACATGGCCAAACCATGCCCTAATCATAGAGGTCCCTACTACACAGGGACAAACCATGCCCTAATCACAGAGGTCCATACTACACAGGGACAAACCATGCCCTAATCATAGAGGTCCCTACCACACAGGGACAAACCATGCCCTAATCATAGAGGTCCCTACTACACAGGGTCAAACCATGCCCTTACCATAGAGGTCCATACTACACACGGCCAAACCATGCCCTAATTATAGAGGTCCATACTACACAGGGTCAAACCATGCCCTTATGATAGAGGTCCATACTACACACGGCCAAACCATGCCCTAATTATAGAGGTCCCTACTACACAGGGTTAAACCATGCCCTTACCATAGAGGTCCATACTACACACGGCCAAACCAAGCCTTAATCATAGAGGTCCTTACTACACAGGGACAAACCATGGCCTAATCATAGAGGTCAATACTACACATGGCCAAACCATGCCCTAATCATAGCGGTCCCTACTACACAGGGACAAACCATGCCCTAATCACAGAGGTCCATACTACACAGGGACAAACTATGCCCTAATCATAGAGGTCCCTACTACACAGGGACAAACCATGCCCTAATCACAGAGGTCCATACTACACAGGGACAAACCATGCCCTTACCATAGAGGTCCCTACTACACAGGGACAAACCATGCCCTAATCACAGAGGTCCATACTACACAGGGACAAACCATGCCCTTACCATAGAGGTCCCTACTACACAGGGACAAACCATGCCCTAATCATAGAGGTCCATACTACACAGGGACAAACTATGCCCTAATCATAGAGGTCCCTACTACACAGGGACAAACCATGCCCTAATCACAGAGGTCCATACTACACACGGCCAAACCAAGCCCTAATCATAGAGGTCCCTACTACACAGGGACAAACCATGCCCTAATCACAGAGGTCCATACTACACACGGCCAAACCAAGCCCTAATCACAGAGGTCCATGCTACACAGGGACAAACCATGCCCTAATCATAGAGGTCCCTACTACATAAACAGGGTGAATTCTACCTGTGAGAACCTCAGCGTGGCTGATTTACCAACTGCTGTTTAGCACACATCCATTAGCAGTAAGACAGGTGGTCGGTGTATAATGATGAGTTGATCTGACGCTGTGCCCCGGTACACCTGCGGCCCACCCACACTTACTGCCTACCTAACTTCATACATGCAGGGTAACGGTAGACACTATATAACATGTTGGGTATTTACCAAACCAGGCCTGCAGTCTAGTATATAGCAAAGAATGTTGATATATACTATGGTCCAATTGGCCAGGCTGAGGGTTTGCAATAATACAGTGGTGGTCATTAAATCCAGTAATGCTGAAGACATGTGTTTGAAGGCATAGGCTAGCAATGCTGAGCAACTGGGTAGAAAAAAAAAAACAAGTCAATCTGATCGTCTCGGAGTCAAGACAACAGTTTGTTTGTTTTTTCGCCTTAGGACCCTTCAGAATATTGATGGTATATTCCTGTATGAAGCGCAGTGTCCCACCCCTTGTTAGTTATCAAACCCTTCGATAGACAATGGAAGAACATAATTCAGGTTCCTGTCACAACTCTATCGTCAATGCATTTGACACCAGCAGATCTGGCAAGTACACCAAAAAACCACTACAGGATATCAGACTCTGCTAATAATATCGATGATGGTCAACCATAGTCGACTAAAGTTGCTCTCCACAATGGTTGCGCAGCGAGATTCAACTATTTGGGACAGCCTTGCTACAGGGTGGTCTTCAAAACAGGAGCGTCAGGAAGGTGTAAGGAGTACCTTATATAGGCTTAAAATTATACACCTTTATTTCGCACTATGGGAATGATGAAGCCAATAATATCCATCCACCCAAATTATATACCACAGCCCTTACTCCCCGCCCCACCAACCCCTCCATGCTGTGCGCCCCCCCCCCCCGCCCCGCCCTTACACCTGGCACTCAGCCATTAAGTATTGACCGTGCACTGACCAGCCAAACAGGGTTGGGGGAACATAGACACACCAACTGTGTGTTTAGTAAAGGCCAAATGGTCCTCTCAGATTCTGAATGCTGCTAGACTGGGTATGGGTGGAGTTTGGTGTAGTGATTACAGTACTATATTCCCTCTACGAGTGTTGAAGCAATTTATATTGCAGGTAACTCGGAAAGGTTCATACCAACGAGGGGTGAAGCGATTTGAATTGCACGTAACTCTGACAAGTGCTTAAATAATAACTGAGGCCTGAAAAGGAATCATAAAATTACCAAACCTTCACCAAGAGGTTAAATCCCCAACAACAGCAAAATATCGAAAATTTTGTGATGTCGGGAGTCAGGTGGAAGTGTTGTGACAGTGTCAAACACTTCTCTGCCCCCTATAAAAAAGTTAACAATAAGAGTGATAATTTGCCCATTCATGAAAAACACCTCAGTCCTCCCTGCTAAATAATGAGCCACAGTGGGTGACAGGATGTAGCTGACATCAGCACTGTTCTATAGAGGTGGTGGCTCCTAGTGAGAAATGAGTGAACTAGGCAGACTGAAGGGTTGTAGCTGGCTCATATTTTATCAGGGTAGGACACAGGATGTACTTAACATAGGTGGACCAAGTATCAGAAAATCTCTCCCCTTTCAAAATATCTTATCTATAGCTATATATTCATGTAATATTATGTGTTAGAGTAATGCTATTATACACAGTTATATGCTGCTATATTCAAGTGGAATAAACCAAGAAGAAAACACTATGGTATAGAATATTCATTTCCCATTACCCCCTAGCTGGAAACACCTCAGTTCCCCCTGCTAAATAATGAACAATGAGACCATCACCCTGTTTAAAAACGGCGGGAAACCTGACACCCTAAGCTGACACCTCAATAGAAAAGCATTGAGAGCACAAAGGATGTTGCTCCCATTTTGAGATGACCTACTTTTTTAAAACCTTAATATCAGAAAGATAAGAACCAGATAACAGGTAACAATTACACCTCTATGTTCCTGAATATGTACACTATTTTATGACAGGTTTTCATTTTGCTTCATATTTAAGCATTTTCATGTTATTTGAGGTTGAAGGGAACGGTCCCATCTCTGAAACAGGCAATTTAGTTCTTAAAGTGTCACCCGGCCCCCACCTGTCTCTAAAAACTCGGAAAAGTAAACTTTGCGAGTTAACTAGTGCTTTAAAGCACTGAGTTTGTGGTTTGTATGCCACCTACACCTGGGCACCAGTATCGACAGCGGAAGTCAAGACTGGGAGGAAGTAGTCACTAGTCCTGCTATTTTACAATGATGTGATTCAATATCTTGCAACTGTTTTGACTAAGTAAATATCAAAGTAGGTTTGCTTGATATGACATTTTTTGAGTGTTTGCTTTTGACACCTTTGCCAACATCAAAGACCACACCCCTTATCTTAAATCCCTTAATTGGTGGTAAATAAGAGATGTTTATTCTGACCCTGCCTCCACCTTACTGCCCAGGCCCTTATCTGCTGATCATCACTCTCCAGTCATTTGGTTTATAACAATAGTGGTGCTGAGCAAGTCTATTTTCACGGTCCATGACACTACTTTGGGCTAGACCAGAGTTATGATATCTGGGTTGCTGAGCAAGTCTATTTTCACGGTCCATGATACTACTTTAGGCTAGACCAGAGTTATGATATCTGGGCTGCTGAGCTAGTCTATTTTCACAGTCCATGATACTACTTTGGGCTAGACCAGAGTTATGATATCTGGGCTGCTGAGCAAGTCTATTTTCAGAGTGGAGGAATCAACAAAATGTGAATTCAGCTTCTTTCAGTACAACAAAAAAAACTTTCAGTTTTTCCTCAATCACTAGCCCTTCATTACACTAATTCTCATGGTTTCATTTCATTACAGCAGCACAGAAGGGCAGTATGGCTAGACACCTGACATGACCCACCTGGTATTTGAATGTTTAACATTTACTCTAATATAGAAGCCGCAGCTAATATACCAATTCAGAGACCTACTGCAGCTTATAGTCTGTCAAGTAACTGCACTGAGAAAATATTCTTACTCACATGAGTATAGATCCAGACTCAGGCAATGTCGCCAAAATGAGTATTGTTTGAGACTCAGCCTGATCCTTGGATGATACTCAGGCAGATCCTGAGGCTAGTCCTCGGGTGATACTCTGGCTTGTTTATCTTGTATGTACCACTCGGAGTTCTGACAGGGCCAGATGGCAAAACAGCAAGACCGATTGACAAAACAACACTACTTCTACACCTTCAGCCTTGGCAGAATTTTAGATGTATAAAGATCTCAGTCCCCACACACTGACTTTAACACTGCCTTACAGCCATTCATAACGCAGTGCTCTCCTTATGATCAGCTCCACTCTCCGGGTCGTCTTCTTGCACTGAATTTGTGCACCTTACCAAATATTCATACAGTCTTTAGGTATGCAGGGACATGCGTGTTAGACATACCCTCTGTGCACTTGGCTCTACCTCCATCATAACCGTCTCTTTCTGACTGTTTGACACTTGTCGGTTCTACCTATAAATCCCATTTCCTAAACCTATCTAGAGTTCTCTCACCATTACCGCAGTGTCGGATCCAAGATTTCAGGAGGGGGTGCGCCCCTTAATTAGCCTTCTAATTTGGCTGAATTTTAGGTTAACAGGGGTAGGTGTATTCTTAACCCTTTAAATCCCTGCATATCAGAAATACAATGTTATGGTGCTGCATATATACAGTAAAGGGAGTTAAAGGGTTAAAGGAGAGGTGCGCACCCCTGCACCCCCATGTCCCCATTCAAAATGTTATTACCATTATTTTACTTCATATGTCCCATTTCTATTACCATCTTTCACCATCATACATATATGTTCTAAAAATACATGTGCCAAAAATATGCAATGGGTGTGCGACTGAAATTGAGAAAAATACTACATAAGCAAATGTTCATGACAAAGGGATATTTTGACATTGTATTGCCTGCGGTGAGGTCTGATACTCAATATCCCATTACCGGGAAAGGTGGAGTGTGATGAGGTCTGACACTCCCCGCGCATTGATCAAGGTCCTCAACATGGCAGCCCTGCCTCTTATTATACCCCCCATACGATACTGTATAGCAAATGTACAGGATCGCCGTATGCCTACCATGGGGGCATACGGGCGAAATATGCAGAGCAGGGGGCATACGAATAGAGGAGGGGGCAGTAGTGCCAAAACACAACCCTATTCCTGATATAAGCTAGCACTACAAAATATAGTTCCCCTCATTATTTAGGTCTTATATAGGGAAATCCTGGGGTCACTCAGTGCATCCTTACTGCAGAAGACCTCCGCACTGAATACTACATGAGTTCTGGGTGGATAAAATAGTTAGCTGTGCCCCAGAGGTATTGAGCAAAAAATCCCACGTATATCTTTAGGGGCAACCTCGATTTACGACATATAAAAAAAAACCTGCGCATCGATCACGAAAATCTGGAATGCTGGCCATAAATGTACAGACACCTGCATAAAACCTGCGCATCGATCACGAAAATCTGGAATGCTGGCCATAAAGAATACTACATGAGTTCTGGGTGGATGAAATAGTGAGCTGTAAAAATTCATAACTGGTCCTGAGTAGATCTAGGTACTTATTCATATGATATAAAATAAAACATGATTATTGCAGTGATGTCCTTTCATTTTTGGGATTGTTTGGATTGGGTCTGAACTGAATTTATTCACTGCAAAAATGCCAATTATGCACGTGTCTGTACATTTATGGCCAGCATTCCAGATTTTCGTGATCAATGCGCAGGTTTTTTTTATATGTCGTAAATCGAGGTTGCCCCTAAAGATATACGTGGGATTTTTTGCTCAATACCCTTCGGGGCACAGCTAACTACTTTATCCACCCAGAACTCATGTAGTATTCAGTGCGAAGGTCTTCTGCAGTAAGGATGCAATGAGTGACCCCGGGATTTCCCTATGTGAGACCTAAATAATCAGGGGAACTGTATTTTCTACCCAGCTGTTTACATTAAATTCTTATTTGGGGGGGGGGGAATAACAAAGCCCAAACACAACGTTTGAAGCGTCGGGGTACTAGCATGCTTCACTCACATATGGGTCGGAGGCGGCCTAGGAACTCGTCCTACGGACTCGTTCCTACGCCGGCTCCGACGCATATGCTCTAAATCACTCCAAATCATGAAGAGGCACATTTTCCCCCTCTCTGGGTGCCAGATCCAGACGTCGTTCACCAACCCAGTTTTTCTGTACGAGCATATGTTTGAACCCATCCCCATTTTGGCCTATTCTGCACACAATTAGTGATTATTTCCAACCTTTTTTGAAATAAATATTTTGGGATCCTAGACAAAGGAGCTGTCCCTTGTACTCCATATATTCTGAATCACAACAGGTTAAACATTTTATATATGCTTTATTTAAAAGTTTGCAGTGATTCTGAACTCTAATATAGACCAATCACAGCCCTCCAAGTCCTAAATCCGTACATCTCGGTGTATTACCGGAAGTGATGTCATCATCAATAGTGGAACAATACCTACAGTGACTGACACTGTCCTAACCTTCTCTACACAACCTCTGCATGGAGAATGACTCAAGCTGGTGCGATTGCCAGCCCTACACTACATGTTAGTGTGTCTGGGGAGGGGAGGGGGGAGGAGTGGCCTCAGGGCTAAGGTTAAGGCCCTCACCACGACAGCCACCTCTGGGCATACTTAGACGATAAAATCAATACAACATAACATGGTCCCCTGACCGCCTAAACCCAGGGGAACCCAGCGGGCAATGGTCAGCGGATGTCTGCATGTACCTAGGTTAGGGTACCTAGGACCAATCCAACCTGCTTGTGCCGTAAAGTAGGTGTCTCCTCTGTGCTAAGGTCTACTTGATATCAACAAATTGATAAGGCACTTCTTGCTGATACACTTAAACCAATGTGTGACCATCGCCTCATTCTTTAATTACAAGGCGCTAGGACATCCCTTTCTATAACCATCCATCTACTCGTCTCATTTTTTAAGAAATGTCCATATAACTCGTCTATAGGACCCATATCCTAATCTATACTGCAGAGTAAATTCAAAGGTGAAGACCCATTTCCTTCCCACTGCCTTCTCTTACACTGCAAAAATGGTGTTTAGATCCTAAACACAATTCTAAACATATTCTTGCAACGTTTTTGTAATCACATTAATTTCCTAAACATGTTTAGCCAAACAATATGCTTAGCTCAAGTGTATAGAAATGTAGGTGTTAAGGTTTAAACTTTTGTGTTTAGATATATGAATTTTGTGTTTAGGTGTTTATGAATTTTTGTGTTGTTTAAATGATTTGATGGACATTTAAGGTTTGCAGACATGTATGCATTAAAAACAGAGATATATATTTTTTTTTCTCATTTACTGGGGGGGGGGGACATCAGCAGGTATTTACTTGTCAAAGTCTCCAAAGATGTCAGCCACAGTTATATATGTGTACATATAGTACACACTGCATCAGAATGAGAGACTTGAGAAAGTACAACAGCTTGGCAGGAAGGACATTGCCTTATCTATTCCAGAATAACATCAAATAGGTGTCAGTCATGGATTTTATTGATTATTTTATGGTAATGATGGTGGCATGAGGTGAATCAAGTCAATTTTCTATTGCCCTTTCTATTCACATGACATTCTATGAAATGAAACCATGATAAACATGGGATTTGGGGACATTTGTCACCACAATTGATTATAACTGTGTGCAGATAGTCCATTCAAATGTAGTGCTGCTACCTGGTGTGGATTCAACATCCAAGTATCTAAACATATTGATGTTTAATTCTAAACACCTATTATTCAACTGTCTCAACTCTAAACATCTAAACATGTTTAGCATAAATGTTTATGTAGTTAGAATAAAAGTGTTCATTTCCTAAATGTGTAGTCGATGAGACACCTAACTGACCTATATGTTTAGGTTTTAAACGTGTTTAGACCTAAACATGTTTAAAATCTAAACACCATTTTTGCAGTGTAGTCTCACCTCTCCATCTTGTGTCCTCTTTGCCCCTCCCCCATTCAATCTGTCCTCCCTGTGTATGGTTCCCACAGCCACTGCCTACCTTCTTTTCATGCCATGTTGCTGAAGCCACCTCTGACCATTATGAGCCCTAACCCATCTACAGCAGCAATACTCATGGTTCCGGTACGCTATGACATGCTTAAGCCCTTATCCGCCCTGTACTGGCTATCGGGCTTCCCTAGCCCACTTAAAAGGGTCTATATCTCCTCTTTCTTATCCCCTCAGGATGTGTGTGGTGCACATATGCGCGGGCACTGACACATTCCTCTGTTAAATTATCAACCTGTTAAGCATGGGATAGCCACTTAGTGGCGCTAAAGTGCTGTAAAACACAAATCAATCAATCAAAACTGTACTGGCTATATGTATGGTAAGGGATGCTTGGCTCCTAAACACCGCTTTCCTTCTTGCTGGCCTTTTTGCAAGAGCCATCGATAACCATTATCTGATGTGGGATAAGGGTAGTTAAGGGGGGCTCTGCCCTATGACATGGTTACCGTGGTTGAAGGGCGCTCTGCCCTATGACATGGTTACCGTGGTTGAAGGGCGCTCTGCCCTATGAAATGCTTACTGCGGTTGACGTTTACATAGGAGGTGTTTAAGGTAATCTAGTGTTGCCAAGGCAACGACCTGCTCACCTCAAGGTGATGACATCCTATAGAGGCCATGCAGGTAAAAGTAGAACCAAATCAGAACACTCCAAGTATTCAGTTTGTGCTCAGGCAGGCACCCATCATGGCACCTGTTACTGCCACCTACCACCAGGAACCAGCGGGTTTAACACTTTGAATTAGCATAGCTACTCTATCGTGTGTTAACAGATTGTACTGTGCAGGCAGCCATTTTGTCCGGGAGTGATGCAGTTACCCACCCAATGCCTTACAGCGACACAACCCATTGTGTGCTGTATTCAGCCATTTTGCCTTGTTCCTATGGTAACCGTCATCAGTCCAGGTACAGCATATACCGCAGTGAATGTCAGGAGGCTCCTCATTGGTCCATGATTCACCCTGCAAATGCCCTATACCAACCTTGAAGAATATTATGGCTTTATTTCTGAATGTTCCACGATTATTTTCAAAATGTAATATGATCTGATGTTGCA
Organism: Acholoe squamosa; assembly: GCA_949317995.1. Classification (NCBI taxonomy): domain Eukaryota; kingdom Metazoa; phylum Annelida; class Polychaeta; order Phyllodocida; family Polynoidae; genus Acholoe; species Acholoe squamosa. The sequence goes on along the minus strand of OX439046.1, from coordinate 77,521,957 downwards.
TTGCAGCAATGGTTATGGCATTGAAAAGAGCCTAATCCATGAAACCTGAAGTACTTGCTCCGTAGAAGTTAAGACTTAATCAGTTCCTACCACATTAGATGTAAATTTAAATTCTGATAGTAATTCTCAACTACAATCTTTGCCTTCCTACTTCAGGGCAAACCTCTTTACCTCTCGACATGTTCGTTCATTATCAGCTTGCAATTGGAAGAAATCTCATCTCATTTTGAAAGACCCTGAAAAATTCCCGGAAAGAAGCCATGAGAGGCTGTTTTTGAACATCTTGGTGCTTGTTTTTAAAGGTGAAGCCATGGTGGGTGCAGCGGGTGGAGGGCGCTCGGAGCGATATCATTACATGGTCTGCTGCATGGTAATTACTATCTGTAGTGGCTCACACTCTTATCTCTACTCAAGGTAGACTTCTTATAACTTCATTCTTTAACCCTTTAAGGACCGCTAATGCCTTAATGCAGCATGCCATATGGTCCTCATGAGGCAACTTGCTGTTCAAGCATCATGACGGCACTAACAGGTTGACATGTACCCGGCGGGTCGGTATGATGCACCAATGAAGTGCTAGCAAGTCTTCTCACCAGCACTTCATTGGTGCATCATGACGACAAATGGTTCACGCTGTCCATAAAATGTTATCAGAATACAGCAGGAGTAACAAGCATACTCTTCCCTGGCTCTATACCAGGCTGGAATTACACCCACTAGTCCTGTCACGGAAATATAGAAGCCACTGTAAACCCTTGTGCATATGACGCACCATGCATATAGGACGCACCCTGACTTGGGGTAAATCCTATAGGATGCACATGGGTTCATGTTTTGTCTTTTCAGCACTCCTTTCCTATATAAAATACATGCAGATGGTATAATTCCCGCCTACGAGATGCTTGTTATATGTGAGGTTTTATGGTAGCTACAAAGAGGCCACCATACAGGACGTGCTGTTTATGACAATGTCTAAATGTGTAGCTACAAAGAGGCCCCCATACAGGACGTGCTGTTTATGACAATGTCTAAATGTGTAGCTACAAAGAGGCCACCATACAGGACGTGCTGTTTGTGACAATGTCTAAATGTGTAGCTACAAAGAGGCCACCATACAGGACGTGCTGTTTGTGACAATGTCTAAATATGTAGCTACAAAGAGGCCACCATACAGGACGTGCTGTTTGTGACAATGTCTAAATGTGTAGCTACAAAGAGGCCACCATACAGGACGTGCTGTTTATGACAATGTCTAAATGTGTAGCTACAAAGAGGCCACCATACAGGACGTGCTGTTTGTGACAATGTCTAAATGTGTAGCTACAAAGAGGCCACCGTACAGGACGTGCTGTTTGTGACAAAGTCCAAATGTGTAGCTACAAAGAGGCCACCATACAGGACGTGCTGTTTGTGACAATGTCTAAATGTGTAGCTACAAAGAGGCCACCATACAGGACGTGCTGTTTGTGACAATGTCTAAATGTGTAGCTACAAAGAGGCCACCATACAGGATGTGCTGTTTGTGACAATGTCTAAATGTGTAGCTACAAAGAGGCCACCATACAGGACGTGCTGTTTGTGACAATGTCTAAATGTGTAGCTACAAAGAGGCCGTCATACAGGACGTGCTGTTTGTGACAATGTCTAAATGTGTACCTACAAAGAGGCCACCATACAGGACGTGCTGTTTGTGACAATGTCTAAATGTGTAGCTTCAAAGAGGAAGAGGCCCCAAAACACGACTTGCTGTTCATGACAATGTCTAAATGTGTAGCTAAAAAGAGGCCATCATACAGGAAGTGCTGTTTATGGTGTCTAAATGTGTAGCTAGAAAGAGGCCACCATACAGGATGTGCTGTTTGTGACAATGTCTAAATATTTAGCTACAAAGAGGCCCCCATACACGACTTCCTGTTTGTGACAATGTCTAAATATTTAGCTACAAAGAGGTCCCCATACAGGAAGTGCTGTTTATGGTGTCTAAATGTGTGGCTAAAAAGACGCCATCATACACGACTTGCTGTTTATGACAATGTCTAAATGTGTAGCTACAAAGAGGCCACCATACAGGACGTGCTGTTTGTGACAATGTCTAAATATGTAACTACAAAGAGGCCACCATACAGGACGTGCTGTTTATGACAATGTCTAAATGTGTAGCTACAAAGAGGCCACCATAAAGGACGTGCTGTTTATGACAATGTCTAAATGTGTAGCTACAAAGAGGCCCCCATACACGACTTCCTGTTTGTGACAATGTCTAAATATGTAGCTACAAAGAGGCCACCATACACAACTTGCTGTTTATGACAATGTCTAAATGTTTAGCTACAAAGAGGGCACCATACAGGAAGTGCTGTTTATGGTGTCTAAATGTGTAGCTACAAAGAGGCCACCATACAGGACGTGCTGTTTGTGACAATGTCTAAACGTTTAGCTACAAAGAGGTCCCCATACAGGAAGTGCTGTTTATGGTGTCTAAATGTGTAGCTACAAAGAGGCCATCATACAGGACATGCTGTTTATGGTGTCTAAATGTGTAGCTACAAAGAGGCTGTCATACAACTTGCTGTTTATGGTGTCTAAATGTGTAGCTACAAAGAGGCCATCATACAGGACGTGCTGTTAGTGACAATGTCTAAATGTGTAGCTACAAAGAGGCCACCATACAGGAAGTGCTGTTTATGGTGTCTAAATGTGTAGCTACAAAGAGGCCACCATACAGGACGTGCTGTTTATGACAATGTCTAAATGTGTGGCTACAAAGAGGCCACCATACAGGACGTGCTGTTTATGACAATGTCTACATGTGTAGCTACAAAGAGGCCACCATACAGGACGTGCTGTTTATGACAATGTCTAAATGTGTGGCTACAAAGAGGCCACCATACAGAAAGTGCTGTTTATGACAATGTCTAAATGTGTAGCTACAAAGAGGCCATCATACAGGACATGCTGTTCATGGTGTCTAAATGTGTAGCTACAAAGAGGCTGTCATACACAACTTCCTGTTTATGGTGTCTAAATGTGTAGCTACAAAGAGGCCATCATACAGGACGTGCTGTTTATGACAATGTCTAAATGTGTAGCTACAGAGAGGCCATCATACAACTTGCTGTTTATGGTGTCTAAATGTGTAGCTACAAAGAGGCCACCATACAGGACGTGCTGTTTGTGACAATGTCTAAATGTGTAGCTACAGAGAGGCCATCATACAAGACTTGCTGTTCATGACAATGTCTAAATGTGTAGCTAGAAAGAGGCCATCATACAAGACTTGCTGTTTATGACAATGTCTAAATATGTAGCTACAAAGAGGCCATCATACAGGATGTGCTGTTTATGACAATGTCTAAATGTGTAGCTACAAAGAGGCCATCATACAGGACGTGCTGTTTATGACAATGTCTAAATGTGTAGCTACAAAGAGACCGTCATACACGACTTGCTGTTTATGACAATGTCTAAATATGTAGCTACAAAGAGGCCGTCATACACGACTTGCTCCTTATGGTGTCTAAATGTGTAGCTAGAAAGAGGATGTGCTGTTTATGACAATGTCTAAATGTGTAGCTAGAAAGAGGATATGCTGTTTATGACAATGTGTAAATGTGTAGCTAGAAAGAGGCCACCATACACGACATGTGTAGCGACATGTCTCTATACCACAGTCTGGTTATGTTCCCGCATGGACAGTTCACAACTAGACCAGTTCTAGACCAGACTAGATTAGTCCCAGTCAGCCCGCGTCCCCTGGGGTACCCCGGGAACACACCCCTCGGGGTTAGGGCAGACCACTAGTCACGTGACTAGTAGTGGGGTTACTAATACATGTAGTAGTTATACTAACATCAGGTATAGCTGCTGTTATGTTAGGTCTGGGCTACAATGAAGCCATTTTCCAACATGGCCTCATTTCTTTATTCTTAGCCACTCTGCAATCCTTTGTAGCGCTTCTATAGATTTTGGAGCACAATAGATCATCTAGATAGGCCTTCCCTCTTCCCACCCTACAATTCATATCTACTATTACTTCTTTCACCAAGCCACAAGATGTATCTGGCAGCAGTCTATCATGCTGGGCCTTGGACATGATGTAGTGGGACTTGTTAACCCAGTAAGGGTGGCATATGACTAAACCTTTAAGTGCCTGTATAATGATCTACCCTGAACTACACACTACTGTTAGACTCGTACCAATATCAGGGTATGGCACAAATTAAAGCGCTGTGCCGTCTTACAAGGGTTAAAGTGTGCGTCAGGTACCAGGATGTAGAATGATGGATGAGATGTGAGCTGGGGGCTACAGACACCCGCCCCACCTACCGACCAACCCACTCACCCACAGACCGACCGCTGACCCCTCCAGTCCGGTACCTGCCTACAGTAATGCCGTGTATAAGGATGAATCCCAACAGCACCTTAAGGCGACCACAGATAGGCCAGACTTAATCAGTATCTAAGGAGTATCATCCCGTTCCAATCGGGAACATCAAACAAGTTTGATATTGCCAGACTTGATAGGACATATGAACAGATTCTCCTGATCATAAGATCCGCCGAACGACTGGCCCATCACCTTCGGCCCATCTGCGGTCACCTTTATAGGATCATCCAAAGTTAGGGCTGTGCCTTATATGTGGGGATCTGAGAATAGAACCAAAGCCCCACCAAAATATAACTCTACCTGCAGCTTATAGGATGCCCCTGAAATAAATATTTGTCAAATGAGATGCTCCTTATACATGGGGTTTTACAGTATCCTCCTACCTGCGGCCATGCTACTCCCTGTAATTAGGTCCTGTGCTTTACCCTAGGGTTTTACAGTACCTCCTACCTGCCACCATACTACTCCTTGTAATCAGGTCCTGTGCTCTACCCTAGGGTTTTACAGTACCTCCTACCTGCCGCCATGCTACTCCTTGTAATCAGGTCCTGTGCTCCACCCTGGGGTTTTACAGTACCTCCTACCTGCCACCATGCTACTCCTTGTAATCAGGTCCTGTGCTCCACCCTGGGGTTTTACAGTACCCTCCTACCTGCCGCCATGCTACTCCTTGTAATCAGGTCCTGTGCACCACCCTGGGGTTTTACAGTACCTCCTACCTGCCGCCATGCTACTCCTTGTAATCAGGTCCTGTGCACCACCCTGGGGTTTTACAGTACCTCCTACCTGCCACCATGCTACTCCTTGTAATCAGGCCCTGTGCTCCACCCTGGGGTTTTACAGTACCTCCTACCTGCCGCCATGCTACTCCTTGTAATCAGGTCCTGTGCACCACCCTGGGGTTTTACAGTACCTCCTACCTGCCGCCATGCTACTCCTTGTAATCAGGTCCTGTGCTCCACCCTGGGGTTTTACAGTACCTCCTACCTGCCACCATGCTACTCCTTGTAATCAGGTCCTGTGTACCACCCTGGGGGTTTTACAGTACCCTCGTACCTGCCGCCATGCTACTCCTTGTAATCAGGTACTCTGCTCCACCCTGGGGTTTTACCGTACCTCCTACCTGCCGCCATGCTACTGCTTGTAATCAGGTCCTGTGCACCACCCTGGGGTTTTACAGTACCCTCCTACCTGCCGCCATGCTACTCCTTGTAATCAGGTCCTGTGCCCCACCCTGGGGTTTTACCGTACCTCCTACCTGCCGCCATGCTACTCCTTGTAATGAGGTCCTGTGCACCACCCTGGGGTTTTACAGTACCCTCCTACCTGCCGCCATGCTACTCCTTGTAATCAGGTCCTGTGCCCCACCCTGGGGTTTTACCGTACCTCCTACCTGCCGCCATGCTACTCCTTGTAATGAGGTCCTGTGCACCACCCTGGGGTTTTACAGTACCCTCCTACCTGCCGCCATGCTACTCCTTGTAATCAGGTCCTGTGCACCACCCTGGGGTTTTACAGTACCCTCCTACCTGCCGCCATGCTACTCCTTGTAATCAGGTCCTGTGCACCACCCTGGGGTTTTACCGTACCCTCCTACCTGCCACCATGCCACTCCTTGTAATCAGGTCCTGTGCACCACCCTGGGGTTTTACCGTACCCTCCTACCTGCCACCATGCCACTCCTTGTAATCAGGTCCTGTGCACCACCCTGGGGTTTTACCGTACCTCCTACCTGCTGCTATGCCACTCCCTGTAATCAGGTCCTGTGCATCCCCTTTTATTAACTTACAGCTGGGCTACTGTCAGCGTCATTGAGGGACAAAGTTTCCTTACTTTGGTCATGACCAAATAGGAAATTTCGGAATTCTTGTCAAATCAGATGATCATAACTCTGTTGAAGACATCACAATTTTCTAGTTGCACACAACTACAACGGACCAAAGGGTCCACAACTGTTAGGATTGAATTCTATCAGAATGTTAAACTGGGACCCTTGCAATCCTTGTCTACTGCATCAAATGCACATTCTACAGTGATACCCTTATAGTTGACATGAGTACAACTAAACTTGTAGTTACATGTACCAAGCAGTGCATGATAGGGGATAATCAACCTAATCGCACCCATTTTATCGCATACAACATATTAGATACGTGTATACTATAACCGTATACGAGACACCACTGACCATACATGGGGTACATTGTAAGAGCCATAGCAACTGCTACTGCAAACATAGCAACCATTGCTTTGGGCATAGCAACCAATTCCCAGTCTTAGCAACAGCATCCACTATTTGTATATCATTAGCAACCATTACTCCGGACCTGACAACCAGAAGCCTTCGCAACAACTGAAAGCAAAAATTTTACATTCTTCCATTTAACATCCATAATCTATTTACATTAGCCATTTTCTATCTATTACATTTTGCCATTTTTACATCACCTATCATTGCGTGGTGATTGGTTGTTGAATGGTGCAGTTTTATTGATTGGTGGCCGTTATACATATTGTCACACCTCCAGCACTCAATAAACGCATCCATGTTTGGGTATTTCATGTTGTCAACATGTCCTTTTCCATATCATTCACAAACATCTGAATAGAGCCTTTACAGCAGTTATTTTACTTGTTTGTGTCTGTGCATATAGACACCAGACAGCAGGACAGATAAGGAAAACCCTTTAATGGATGAGATAGGGAGGCCCTATGATGTCAATACATCCTTATCCACATTAGTAATAGCGGAGTAAGTGCAGCTTTTCCCCAGATATACCCTTTTGTTTCCCAAAGGTTGGTGGGACTTGAAAGGACAACTAAATTGCTGATCATCACCCACTCTGCAGGTTGGCGAATGTCTGTATAGTTATATTGTTGTGGGAGGGATGTCAGTCAGCTCTACCTATACATTACTTGATTCATACTGATAAGCAAAATATTTCCACCTTCTGCAGTAAAACTAGAACTAAGGTACATAAAGTCTTGAAATTGTAGAGGTCGGCGGAAAACGTCTTGGAGAAACTGGGAGTCGAACCCGGGACCCTCCAACCTGCAGGCGGAAGCTCTACCGCTGAGCTACTTCCCCGTCTGACATTCTCTACCTTCCACCTACATCTGGATCGGTATAATACACAAGGGGGGCAGCTTATACCGGCTGACCAGCCCCTGAGGGCTGGTGCAACCGGAACGGGGCAGATGGCCTACCGCCATGGACTTACAGCCAGAGCTGGCCCCTACACTCCTCCCAACCAGCTTCAACCATGGCCAACCAGCACCAAGCATTCCTCCCAACCAGATCGATTGGGCTTTATCAAGCAGTGTGAGGCACTCCTGACTTCGCAGTTGACCTACCAGTACACAGTACTGCCAGGGTCGAAGCGTATCTGTATTATACCGTTCCAGGCACCTACACCTGGATTGGTATGACACACACGTAGGGGGGAGCTACCACCGGATGCCAGCCCCTGGGGGCTGGGATCTCCAGAAACGGGGCTGCTGGCCTTACGGCAGAGCTGGCCCCTACACTCCTCCCTACCAGATTCAATATAGGGTTCAGTACCCTATAGGTACCAGATACCCGGGACTAGTACTGAGTCGCATACTGACCACCTGTTTCCAAGTCTCCCCAGTACTAGCAAATTGAATCGTCATTCGTGTCATACCAGCCCAGGTACCGAGTTCTCGTAGTCCCCCCTCACACGGGTCAGGACCAACTCGGTTTCTCCACCAGGGTCCCGGGTTCGACTCCCGGTTTCCCCACCAGTGTAGAGGTCGGCGGAAAACGTCTTGGAGAAACCGGGAGTCGAACCCGGGACCCTCCAACCTGCAGGCGGAAGCTCTACCGCTGAGCTACTTCCCCGTCTGACATTCTCTACCTTCCACCTACATCTGGATCGGTATAATACACAAGGGGGGCAGCTTATACCGGCTGACCAGCCCCTGAGGGCTGGTGCAACCGGAACGGGGCAGATGGCCTACCGCCATGGACTTACAGCCAGAGCTGGCCCCTACAAAATTAAGACATGTCACATTTTGCAGAGATTAGCATTTTTCTGAAATTTCTAAGACACAATCTCAACTTTGATTTCACTGGCTTAAAATTCATTGTATAATTATGAAAATCAATTTATTTTATCCTCAGTATATACACTTGATTAAACAATCACCATTTATCAAGTAAATTCGGTATGTGGTCACCAGCCAAAAAAAAAATGTCCTGATTAGTGGATTTTGGTCAGTCGCGTAACAAGCAGTAAATGCCTTATAGAAGCACCCAAACCTTGCCAGTCACAATGCCCTTACATACATAGTTACTAGAGACCTTGGCCTACTGTTTAAGATCAATAAATGTACATTATATACCCATATTGGGTCCTTGGGGTGGTCAGAAAATTAAATTTCATCATTTTTTTAACCAAACCTCGAAACTGAAAGTTAGTCAACAAATATGAATTAAGAGAAAGAAATAATAATGGTCAGTCACGTAACAAGCAGTTATAGGTAGATAAATCCCTCACAGAAGCACTTAAACCTTTCCAATCATAATGCCCTTATATACACAGGTACTAGAGACCTTGGGCTACTGTTCAAGGTCAATAAATGTACACTATCTACCTATTTAGGGTTCTTAGGGGCAGACAGAATATTAAATTTCACCTTTTTTTACCAAATCTTGACACCGAGGGGACTGTAAGGTGAAGAATTATCAACTGGGACTAACCAATTAGGCTTCAAATACTACCCACACCTATCTTCTATTACTTCAAATAACATTAAGTTAGTCCAGGCACCTGAAAGTTAAGTTAACAAATTTTATATCAATTAAGAAATAGAAATAATATCGGTCAGTCGTGTAACACACAGTTATACATAGATAAAGGCTTGTAAAAGCTCTTAAACTTTCATATGAGCGGGTAGAGACACTTTTTTTTAAATCAATATATTACCAATAGATATATACTGTATGATAGGTAAAATAGTCCTAGAATGATTTATATGGGTGAAACATACGGAAATCTAGTTTAAGGGGGGTTGGAGGGTTGACTTATTTGAATGTGTAGTGCACTCAAAGGGTGCATGGTACGCACAAACATTCTTTACCAAAAACTCCCCTATATAGTCCACCTCTATGGGTAAATATAAAAATGCTGAGGAATTCTTTTTTAATATGCTTAAAATTTTTATCAGTCATGCAAACAAAGCTATTTGAACATATGAGAATGGCTAGGGTAAAAAAGAATTGAAACATATCACCTTCAAACCACATGGAAATCTTAGATAGGACCCCCACCAAGGAATGAATAAAATCATGGTGATCTTTTGCTTGATGCTATAGGGCATGGAATAAAATGGATGTTTAAAAAAAAAAGAAGCCTATTTTGGGCCATTTTTCATTTTTGGGCCACCATATCTAAAAAAAATAGCGGACTGACATGCACAAATATGCCTTTCTTTTGAAGCCCTACATGTTTTCTCTCAAATACGACCCAAAATAGGAAGAATGGTTATTTACTTTTTATTCTACAGCCCCCTGTATCCATAAAGACCAAAAAAAAAAAAGTGACATGGTTCAGCGGATCCAGTCATACGATCTTTATATGAGACTTGCCCCACTAACACAACGCCCTGATATCAATTTAATATTTAACAATCAGAGAGTTCTATATATTATTGGATTCAAATTTTTCATGATGCAAACTCCTTTTCTTATTCCATAAACAGACCTCAAGCAGCAGATCTGTGCACCGGATGAATTGGCCCCCGCTGACCTTACCAGTCTGGGTTGTCTAACCCCTTAATGGTCATTAATGCAGGAGTATGCCCATTAGGCATACCTGGTGACTCACCAGGGCTATATTCATACATCAAGCGGACCTTGTGCTCTCATTGGCCCGCATGGGTCCATCAGGGGTCATTGTCACCCCCTACCGGGAAAGCCTTGAGCCCCTCCACTCAAGTTCCTGCCGGAAAGCCCTATGACCATTCTTCCTTTGTTCGGGCTACCTAACAGTCCAACAATTTCCCTCCCAAGTATTTAACTGTTTTATGTCATAACTTAACTACAATTTATCAATGTAAATTGTTGTAATTTTCACTTATATATCTCGTTCATATATGGACTTTGTCCAATTCTCATATCTTATTTTACCCATCAAGTTTTATTATTTTGCTACAAGACTTCATTATCTACTGTTAGACCTCACAGGACTCACAGCTGTTATTATCATTAGCCAACTATGGCCTACTGTATGACATGTAACATATGTATGTGATATCATATCATTTATATGTTATCCTGTTCTAACATAAAATAAATATTATTCTCCCAACTCCTTTGTTTGTAAGTCCTTGGCTTTTAATTAGTGAGTTTGGTAATGATGGGACTAACGCACTCCTGGAGGGTCGTCTTGATGCACCAATGACGTGCTGGTGAGACTGCTCACCAGCACTTCATTGATGCATCATGATGACCTATGGGATTGATGCACCAATGAGGTGCTGGCGAGACTGCTCACCAGCACTTCATTGGTGCATCATGACGACCTATGGGCTTGATGCACCAATGAGTTGCTGGCGAGACTGCTCACCAGCACTTCATTGGTGCATCATGACGACCCATGGGCTTGATGCACCAATGAAGTGCTGGCGAGACTGCTCACCAGCACTTCATTGGTGCATCATGACGACCTATGGGCTTGATGCACTCTTGCATCAGTAGCCCTGAGGCACTAAACACAGACTGGCAGTTAATTACAGAGTCCATACCACCAATGACATACAATACAGCGGCAAGTGATCACTGAATGGCATGTTTGTACCTGAGCCTCTGATTGGTTGACCGTACCCAGCAAATTGTGGTGACCTTTCGCCATCTTGTGTGATGCCTTCACGACCGTGGCCTTATGAAAAAAAATCTGGTCATGTGTTGCTATAGCACAAGGTCACCAGGGATGACGATGGTCGTGAACACCCAGGGTCACCAGGGATGACAATGGTTGTGATCACGCAGGGTCACCACAGATGACAATGGTTGTGATCACGCAGGGTCACCACAGATGACAACAGTCATAATCACACAGGGTCACCACAGATGACATCAGTCGTGATTACACAGGGTCACCACAGATGACGATGGTCGTGATCACGCAGGGTCACGCCAGATGGCAAACAAATCTTTTTTTTGGGGCGGGGGGTTCTTTTATTCATCAATTTAAACATCATTGATTTAGCTGTTCATTAATTTGTGGTCCTCTCCATCCATGCTTCTGTTGTTAATGCTCCCCTGAATTACTTGTGGAAGTCCCTGTTTAAAGATAAGGAAATAAAAGACATTTAATCATGAATACAGTACTATATCACAAGTTTATGAAATATGTGTATAGCTTTTATTATATCATAAACAATAATTCACACAAAGAGGGTGCATGGCAAATTTTATGCAAACCTCTATTCCCCTTTCCTGGTTAAGCATTAATGACATGCACAGCCATGCATGGACATTTAATGGTGTAGGAGGTCTAAAAAATCCACCATTAGATTTGCCAATTGATGTGAACAACCTGCCAGTGAATATGACTGCTGCCTGCTATTCTTTAAATCAGAAATTAATGTAATTAAACAAGGTGTACAAGACCTAACCGACAATATCAGTTGCTGTATGTGTCACAGTAAACTGTATATTGTACAAATTACACTAAGAATACTAGGAGCCAACTCACCTCACATCTGTTCTCCTTGGTCTCTGCCTGTCTGTTGTGAAATCTGGGTAAGCTTCTTTGTTCTCAGAAATTTGGAGGGAAATTTGAAATGGACCAATCAGAATGCAGTGAACTAGGCTGGTGGTCACTGTCGGTGATAGCTGGTCATGGTGAGTGAGACTGCTGGTGACATCGTGAGGATGCGTCATGCGTCGTGAGAGATGCTATGATTTGGGTCAGACATGGTATGTGCCCCTATTATCACCCAATGCAATAATGTAATGCTCTATCACTAACTGTTCTTACCTCTTTCCAATAGATGTAATGCACCATAAAGGTCAGAGCACATCAAATTTTCTTATTATTGTCAGACCAAGGCCTATTAATGCCTACATACAATGTGTATTGGGCACAATGTCAACTCAGTGTTAAATCCCATAGACAAAAGAAACTATCATTTATGTCTGAAATATTAACATATAACCATAATTATTGCATTCATTATGTTCTATATGTTCATGCTATTTAATAGCATATAAAGGAACTGATCCATATATAGCCTAGGATCATGTATAATAACATTTATTTTCAATGCCCCATCCATAAAGCAAAGACAGCATCAAACTATAGAGTTATCCTAGTCTGTTAATGCTGACATCCTGGTGATGAATCGTCATGATGAGTTGAAACTGACAGGGGTTGGCGAAAGATCACGCAGGTTCAACTGACAACTTTTGTAAAATCAGTGATGAATTGCCATGATGAGTGAACCCTCACGGGGGCTGGCAAAAGGTCACGCAGACTCAACTCACAACTTTTGTAAAATCAGTGATGAATCGCCATGATGAGTTAACCCTCACGGGGGCTGGCGAAAGATCACACATGTTCAACTCACTACATTTCTAAGGCAGGTGATGAATGGTGATGATGAGTGAATACTGACAGGGGGTGGCACAAGGTCACACACTGCGTTATCACTAGAAAAGTGATTCACCACCCATCACCAACTATGACAGGAGATGACGACAATTTGCTGGGTAGTCAGGGTGTCATTCAGTTAGTGCTATACACTGCTAAAGGGATGATATTTCTATGTGGGATTTGCTGTAAAATATTGACAATAGTATGTTGTACTACCAGTGGATACAAATATAAGACCCAATTTTAGTCTCTGACAATATCTCTCAAAAGATAAACCTCTCTTCAATTGCTCATCTCTAATCTGAGTATACTTGAACTCATGACACAATGCATCTTTATATCTCAGTGTGACTGCTGATAAGACCATTTGATATGTAGGACATATATGATGAGATTCTTCATTGTATTCTTTCAAATGTAATGTTGCAGAGTGAATGGTTTATTAATAACAGTAACCATGTTGTACCAGGAATACTGCCTATCGTAACTCGCATCAGTCAGCGACAAAAAAAACATATACCATCATGTCAAATATATATACATATACCTCTACGCTATGTGAAACCAGCCACTGCCAGCAGCCACCATCCTCTGATGAAGATTTCATGAACAATTAGCCACGGCAGACAACCTACGACAGCTCGCTTCCAGGAACAGGCGCCAATCATAGTCTCCAAACACAGCCTCACACAGTGCTGAGGCACGTACAAAGGGATGTGCGTGAAGAGTGTGGAGGGTTGGCTGGAGCTGGGTGCTGGCAGTATATGGTGATATCTGAGCTAGGGAAGGTTGGGTGCCAGCTACATTAACATCCCCTGCTGCTCTAGGGTGCCCGGGGGCGTTTCACAAAGTGTTGTGTATACATAAAAACAACCATCAAAACTCCAAAGCTAAATCAGCTTCACATAAATCGTAGAATCACAAAAGGGCAATACCCACTCGACACCAAAGTAACGAATCGCATCATACAGTGATAATAATGTCATTATAACATCACATTTATAAACCTTTTCAATTTTAATTCATACATTACTTATTTGTGAAACCCCCTCCTGATCATACTCCCCGTACCCACCTCCCAAGGACCTACCAGGTAGCGGCATTCGGTTACTTCCGCATACGAGACACATGTGTGCTAATTAGCATTCAGCAACAAGATATGCCCCGTACAGCCAATCGGTTTGTTAAAGGTGGATGGACCATATTTCATTGCGGTAGAATTGGATTTATTAAAAAAGTACTTTTTATTTTCATTCAACCCTATGGTGGGCCTCCCCTTTGTTTTTCCCGAGTATACATCCAGGTAGAACACATCACGTTATTCAGAGCCTATACTACCACCCATGTTTATTGTATCAGAAAATAGGAAAATGATTTCTTCAGTTAGAGTGTTTTGAATACAGCATTATAATCAGGACAGTGGGATTCCTTCATCCCTTTTATTTCTAATAAAAGCACATTTCAGATCTAACATTTCTTCATGCCCATTGGTCGACATGATGTGCACTTCATTGGTGAATCATGCTGACCCTCTGAGAGTGCATCAACCCTGTATGATGCATGAATGCAGCTCTGGTGAGTTACTTGCCAGGGCTGCATTCATGCATCATGAATTCATTGATGCATCAGCAGGCCTAGTATTACCTACAGATCTGAACTACACATTCCTCCACAAAGTACCATTTGAAGGCAGTCCTTCCCTCTATTCCCCCCCTGTTGTGTGTATAACCCTTACCACTGTATCAGGTCTAACTTCTCCCTATTCCCCCTGTATGTGTATATCCCTTACCACTGTATCAGGCCTAACTTCTCCCTATTCCCCCTGTGTGTGTATATCCCCCTGTGTGTGTATATCCCTTACCACTGTATCAGGCCTAACTTCTCCCTATTCCCCCTGTTGTGTGTATATCCCTGACCACTGTATCATGCCTAACTTCTCCCTATTCCCCCTGTGTGTGTATATCCCCTACCACTGTATCAGGCCTAACTTCTCCCTATTCCCCCTGTGTGTGTATATCCCTTACCCCTGTATCAGGCCTAACTTCTCTCTATTCCCCCTGTGTGTGTATATCCCTTACCACTGTATCAGGCCTAACTTCTCCCTATTCCCCCTGTGTGTGTATATCCCTTACCACTGTATCAGGCCTAACTTCTCACTATTCCCCCTGTGTGTGTATATCCCTTACCACTGTATCAGGCCTAACTTCTCCCTATTCCCCCTGTATGTGTATAACCCTTACCACTGTATCAGGCCTAACTTCTCCCTATTCCCCCTGTGTGTGTATATCCCTTACCCCTGTATCAGGCCTAACTTCTCCCTATTCCCCCTGTGTGTATATCCCTTACCACTGTATCAGGCCTAACTTCTCTCTATTCCCCCTGTGTGTATATCCCTTACCACTGTATCAGGTCTAACTTCTCCCTATTCCCCCTGTGTGTATATCCCTTACCACTGTATCAGGCCTAACTTCTCCCTATTCCCCCTGTGTGTGTATATCCCTTACCCCTGTATCAGGCCTAACTTCTCCCTATTCCCCCTGTGTGTATATCCCTTACCCCTGTATCAGGCCTAACTTCTCCCTATTCCCCCTGTGTGTATATCCCTTACCACTGTATCAGGCCTAACTTCTCTCTATTCCCCCTGTGTGTATATCCCTTACCACTGTATCAGGCCTAACTTCTCCCTATTCCCCCTGTGTGTATATCCTCTACCACTGTATCAGGCCTAACTTCTCCCTATTCCCCCTGTGTGTGTATATCCCTTACCACTGTATCAGGTCTAACTTCTCCCTATTCCCCCTGTATGTGTATATCCCTTACCACTGTATCAGGCCTAACTTCTCCCTATTCCCCCTGTGTGTGTATATCCCTTACCACTGTATCAGGTCTAACTTCTCCCTATTCCCCCTGTGTGTGTATATCCCATACCCCTGTATCAGGCCTAACTTCTCCCTATTCCTCCTGTGTGTGTATATCCCTTACCACTGTATCAGGCCTAACTTCTCCCTATTCCTCCTGTGTGTGTATATCCCTTACCACTGTATCAGGCCTAACTTCTCTCTATTCCCCTTGTGTGTGTATATCCCTTACCACTGTATCAGGCCTAACTTCTCCCTATTCCCCCTGTGTGTGTATATCCCTTACCACTGTATCAGGTCCAACTTCTCCCTAGTACCCCTGTGTGTGTATATCCCTTACCCCTGTATCAGGCCTAACTTCTCCCTATTCCCCCTCTGTGTGTATATCCCTTACCACTGTATCAGGCCTAACTTCTCCCTATTCCCCCTGTGTGTGTATATCCCTTACCACTGTGTCAGGCCTAACTTCTCCCTACTCCCCCTGTTATGTGTATATCCCTTACCACTGTATCAGGCCTAACTCCTCCCTATTCCCCCTGTATGTGTATATCCCTTACCACTGTATCAGGCCTAACTTCTCCCTATTCACCCTGTGTGTGTATATCCCTTACCACTGTATCAGGCCTAACTTCTCCCTATTCCCTGTGTATATCCCTTACTTCTCCCTATTTCATGTGTATATCCCTTACTTCTCCCTGTGTGTGTATATCCCTTACCACTGTATCAGGCCTAACTTCTCCCTATTCCCCCCTGTGAGTGTATATCCCTTACATCTCCCTGTGTGTGTATATCCCTTACCACTATATCAGGCCTAACTTCTCCCTATTCCCCCTGTATGTGTATATCCCTTACCACTGTATCAGGTCTAACTTCTCCCTATTCCCCCTGTTATGTGTATATCCCTTACCACTGTCTCAGGCCTAACTTCTCCCTATTCCCCCTGTGTGTATATCCCTTACCACTGTATCAGGCCTAACTTCTCCCTATTCCTCCTGTGTGTGTATATCCCTTACCACTGTATCAGGCCTAACTTCTCTCTATTCCCCTTGTGTGTGTATATCCCTTACCACTGTATCAGGCCTAACTTCTCCCTATTCCCCCTGTGTGTGTATATCCCTTACCACTGTATCAGGTCCAACTTCTCCCTAGTACCCCTGTGTGTGTATATCCCTTACCCCTGTATCAGGCCTAACTTCTCCATATTCCCCCTCTGTGTGTATATCCCTTACCACTGTATCAGGCCTAACTTCTCCCTATTCCCCCTGTGTGTGTATATCCCTTACCACTGTGTCAGGCCTAACTTCTCCCTACTCCCCCTGTTATGTGTATATCCCTTACCACTGTATCAGGCCTAACTCCTCCCTATTCCCCCTGTATGTGTATATCCCTTACCACTGTATCAGGCCTAACTTCTCCCTATTCACCCTGTGTGTGTATATCCCTTACCACTGTATCAGGCCTAACTTCTCCCTTTTCTCTGTGTATATCCCTTACTTCTCCCTATTTCAAGTGTATATCCCTTACTTCTCCCTGTGTGTGTATATCCCTTACCACTGTATCAGGCCTAACTTCTCCCTATTCCCCCCTGTGAGTGTATATCCCTTACATCTCCCTGTGTGTGTATATCCCTTACCACTATATCAGGCCTAACTTCTCCCTATTCCCCCTGTATGTGTATATCCCTTACCACTGTATCAGGTCTAACTTCTCCCTATTCCCCCTGTTATGTGTATATCCCTTACCACTGTCTCAGGCCTAACTTCTCCCTATTCCCCCTGTGTGTATATCCCTTACCACTGTATCAGGTCTAACTTCTCCCTATTCCCCCTGTATGTGTATATCCCTTACCACTGTATCAGGCCTAACTTCTCCCTATTCCCCCTGTGTGTGTATATCCCTTACCCCTGTATCAGGTCTAACTTCTCCCTATTCCCCCTGTGTGTGTATATCCCTTACCACTGTATCAGGCCTAACTTCTCTCTATTCCCCCTGTGTGTGTATATCCCTTACCACTGTATCAGGCCTAACTTCTCTCTATTCCCCCTGTGTGTGTATATCCCTTACCACTGTATCAGGCCTAACTTCTCCCTATTCCCCCTGTGTGTATATCCCTTACCACTGTATCAGGTCTAACTTCTCCCTATTCCTCCTGTGTGTGTATATCCCTTACCACTGTATCAGGTCTAACTTCTCCCTATTCCTCCTGTGTGTGTATATCCTTTACCACTGTATCAGGCCTAACTTCTCCCTATTCCCCCTGTGTGTGTATATCCCTTACCCCTGTATCAGGTCCAACTTCTCCCTATTCCCCCTGTGTGTGTATATCCCTGACCACTGTATCAGGCCTAACTTCTCCCGATTCCCCCTGTGTGTGTATATCCCTTACCACTGTATCAGGCCTAACTTCTCCCTATTCCCCCTGTGTGTGTATATCCCTTACCACTGTATCAGGCCTAACTTCTCCCTATTCCCCCTGTGTGTGTATATCCCTTACCACTGTATCAGGCCTAACTTCTCCCTATTCCCCCTGTGTGTGTATATCCCTTACCCCTGTATCAGGCCTAACTTCTCCCTATTCGCCCTGTGTGTATATCCCTGACCACTGGATCAGGTCTAACTTCTCCCTATTCCCCCTGTGTGCATATCCCTTACCACTGTATCAGGCCTAACTTCTCCCTATTCCCCCTGTGTGTGTATATCCCTTACCCCTGTATCAGGCCTAACTTCTCCCTATTCCCCCTGTGTGTATATCCCTGACCACTGGATCAGGTCTAACTTCTCCCTATTCCCCCTGTTATGTGTATATCCCTTACCACTGTATCAGGTCTTACTTCTCTCTATTCCCCCTGTGTGTGTATATCCCTGACCACTGTATCAGGCCTAACTTCTCCCTATTCCCCCTGTGTGTATATCCCTTACCACTGTATCAGGCCTAACTTCTCCCTATTCCCCCTGTGTGTGTATATCCCTTACCCCTGTATCAGGCCTAACTTCTCCCTATTCCCCCTGTGTGTATATCCCTTACCCCTGTATCAGGCCTAACTTCTCCCTATTCCCCCTGTGTGTATATCCCTTACCACTGTATCAGGCCTAACTTCTCTCTATTCCCCCTGTGTGTATATCCCTTACCACTGTATCAGGCCTAACTTCTCCCTATTCCCCCTGTGTGTATATCCTCTACCACTGTATCAGGCCTAACTTCTCCCTATTCCCCCTGTGTGTGTATATCCCTTACCACTGTATCAGGTCTAACTTCTCCCTATTCCCCCTGTATGTGTATATCCCTTACCACTGTATCAGGCCTAACTTCTCCCTATTCCCCCTGTGTGTGTATATCCCTTACCACTGTATCAGGTCTAACTTCTCCCTATTCCCCCTGTGTGTGTATATCCCATACCCCTGTATCAGGCCTAACTTCTCCCTATTCCTCCTGTGTGTGTATATCCCTTACCACTGTATCAGGCCTAACTTCTCCCTATTCCTCCTGTGTGTGTATATCCCTTACCACTGTATCAGGCCTAACTTCTCTCTATTCCCCCTGTGTGTGTATATCCCTTACCACTGTATCAGGTCCAACTTCTCCCTAGTACCCCTGTGTGTGTATATCCCTTACCCCTGTATCAGGCCTAACTTCTCCCTATTCCCCCTCTGTGTGTATATCCCTTACCACTGTATCAGGCCTAACTTCTCCCTATTCCCCCTGTGTGTGTATACCCCTTACCACTGTGTCAGGCCTAACTTCTCCCTACTCCCCCTGTTATGTGTATATCCCTTACCACTGTATCAGGCCTAACTTCTCCCTATTCCCCCTGTATGTGTATATCCCTTACCACTGTATCAGGCCTAACTTCTCCCTATTCACCCTGTGTGTGTATATCCCTTACCACTGTATCAGGCCTAACTTCTCCCTATTCCCTGTGTATATCCCTTACTTCTCCCTATTTCATGTGTATATCCCTTACTTCTCCCTGTGTGTGTATATCCCTTACCACTGTATCAGGCCTAACTTCTCCCTATTCCCCCTGTGATTGTATATCCCTTACATCTCCCTGTGTGTGTATATCCCTTACCACTATATCAGGCCTAACTTCTCCCTATTCCCCCTGTATGTGTATATCCCTTACCACTGTATCAGGTCTAACTTCTCCCTATTCCCCCTGTTATGTGTATATCCCTTACCACTGTCTCAGGCCTAACTTCTCCCTATTCCCCCTGTGTGTATATCCCTTACCACTGTATCAGGCCTAACTTCTCCCTATTCCCCCTGTGTGTGTATATCCCTTACCCCTGTATCAGGCCTAACTTCTCTCTATTCCCCCTGTGTGTGTATATCCCTTACCACTGTATCAGGCCTAACTTCTCCCTATTCCCCCTGTGTGTATATCCCTTACCACTGTATCAGGTCTAACTTCTCCCTATTCCTCCTGTGTGTGTATATCCCTTACCACTGTATCAGGTCTAACTTCTCCCTATTCCTCCTGTGTGTGAATATCCTTTACCACTGTATCAGGCCTAACTTCTCCCTATTCCCCCTGTGTGTGTATATCCCTTACCCCTGTATCAGGTCTAACTTCTCCCTATTCCCCCTGTGTGTGTATATCCCTGACCACTGTATCAGGCCTAACTTCTCCCGATTCCCCTTGTGTGTGTATATCCCTTACCACTGTATCAGGCCTAACTTCTCCCTATTCCCCCTGTGTGTATTTATCCCTTACCACTGTATCAGGCCTAACTTCTCCCTATTCCCCCTGTGTGTGTATATCCCTTACCACTGTATCAGGCCTAACTTCTCCCTATTCCCCCTGTGTGTGTGTATATCCCTTACCCCTGTATCAGGCCTAACTTCTCCCTATTCACCCTGTGTGTATATCCCTGACCACTGGATCAGGTCTAACTTCTCCCTATTCCCCCTGTGTGCATATCCCTTACCACTGTATCAGGCCTAACTTCTCCCTATTCCCCCTGTGTGTGTATATCCCTTACCCCTGTATCAGGCCTAACTTCTCCCTATTCCCCCTGTGTGTATATCCCTGACCACTGGATCAGGTCTAACTTCTCCCTATTCCCCCTGTTATGTGTATATCCCTTACCACTGTATCAGGTCTTACTTCTCTCTATTCCCCCTGTGTGTGTATATCCCTGACCACTGTATCAGGCCTAACTTCTCCCTATTCCCCCTGTGTGTGTATATCCCCTACCACTGTATCAGGCCTAACTTCTCCCTATTCCCCCTGTGTGTGTATATCCCTTACCCCTGTATCAGGCCTAACTTCTCCCTATTCCCCCTGTGTGTGTATATCCCTTACCACTGTATCAGGTCTAACTTCTCCCTATTCCCCCTGTGTGTGTATATCCCATACCCCTGTATCAGGCCTAACTTCTCCCTATTCCTCCTGTGTGTGTATATCCCTTACCACTGTATCAGGCCTAACTTCTCCCTATTCCTCCTGTGTGTGTATATCCCTTACCACTGTATCAGGCCTAACTTCTCTCTATTCCCCTTGTGTGTGTATATCCCTTACCACTGTATCAGGCCTAACTTCTCCCTATTCCCCCTGTGTGTGTATATCCCTTACCACTGTATCAGGTCCAACTTCTCCCTAGTACCCCTGTGTGTGTATATCCCTTACCCCTGTATCAGGCCTAACTTCTCCCTATTCCCCCTCTGTGTGTATATCCCTTACCACTGTATCAGGCCTAACTTCTCCCTATTCCCCCTGTGTGTGTATATCCCTTACCACTGTGTCAGGCCTAACTTCTCCCTACTCCCCCTGTTATGTGTATATCCCTTACCACTGTATCAGGCCTAACTCCTCCCTATTCCCCCTGTATGTGTATATCCCTTACCACTGTATCAGGCCTAACTTCTCCCTATTCACCCTGTGTGTGTATATCCCTTACCACTGTATCAGGCCTAACTTCTCCCTATTCCCTGTGTATATCCCTTACTTCTCCCTATTTCATGTGTATATCCCTTACTTCTCCCTGTGTGTGTATATCCCTTACCACTGTATCAGGCCTAACTTCTCCCTATTCCCCCCTGTGAGTGTATATCCCTTACATCTCCCTGTGTGTGTATATCCCTTACCACTATATCAGGCCTAACTTCTCCCTATTCCCCCTGTATGTGTATATCCCTTACCACTGTATCAGGTCTAACTTCTCCCTATTCCCCCTGTTATGTGTATATCCCTTACCACTGTCTCAGGCCTAACTTCTCCCTATTCCCCCTGTGTGTATATCCCTTACCACTGTATCAGGCCTAACTTCTCCCTATTCCCCCTGTGTGTGTATATCCCTTACCCCTGTATCAGGTCTAACTTCTCCCTATTCCCCCTGTGTGTGTATATCCCTTACCACTGTATCAGGCCTAACTTCTCTCTATTCCCCCTGTGTGTGTATATCCCTTACCACTGTATCAGGCCTAACTTCTCTCTATTCCCCCTGTGTGTGTATATCCCTTACCACTGTATCAGGCCTAACTTCTCCCTATTCCCCCGGTGTGTATATCCCTTACCACTGTATCAGGTCTAACTTCTCCCTATTCCTCCTGTATGTGTATATCCCTTACCACTGTATCAGGTCTAACTTCTCCCTATTCCTCCTGTGTGTGTATATCCTTTGCCACTGTATCAGGCCTAACTTCTCCCTATTCCCCCTGTGTGTGTATATCCCTTACCCCTGTATCAGGTCTAACTTCTCCCTATTCCCCCTGTGTGTGTATATCCCTGACCACTGTATCAGGCCTAACTTCTCCCGATTCCCCCTGTGTGTGTATATCCCTTACCACTGTATCAGGCCTAACTTCTCCCTATTCCCCCTGTGTGTGTATATCCCTTACCACTGTATCAGGCCTAACTTCTCCCTATTCCCCCTGTGTGTGTATATCCCTTACCACTGTATCAGGCCTAACTTCTCCCTATTCCCCCTGTGTGTGTATATCCCTTACCATTGTATCAGGCCTAACTTCTCCCTATTCCCTGTGTATATCCCTTACTTCTCCCTATTTCATGTGTATATCCCTTACTTCTCCCTGTGTGTGTATATCCCTTACCACTGTATCAGGCCTAACTTCTCCCTATTCCCCCTGTGAATGTATATCCCTTACATCTCCCTGTGTGTGTATATCCCTTACCACTATATCAGGCCTAACTTCTCCCTATTCCCCCTGTATGTGTATATCCCTTACCACTGTATCAGGTCTAACTTCTCCCTATTCCCCCTGTTATGTGTATATCCCTTACCACTGTCTCAGGCCTAACTTCTCCCTATTCCTCCTGTGTGTATATCCCTTACCACTGTATCAGGCCTAACTTCTCCCTATTCCCCCTGTGTGTGTATATCCCTTACCCCTGTATCAGGCCTAACTTCTCTCTATTCCCCCTGTGTGTGTATATCCCTTACCACTGTATCAGGCCTAACTTCTCCCTATTCCCCCTGTGTGTATATCCCTTACCACTGTATCAGGTCTAACTTCTCCCTATTCCTCCTGTGTGTGTATATCCCTTACCACTGTATCAGGTCTAACTTCTCCCTATTCCTCCTGTGTGTGTATATCCCTTACCACTGTGTCAGGCCTAACTTCTCCCTACTCCCCCTGTTATGTGTATATCCCTTACCACTGTATCAGGCCTAACTTCTCCCTATTCCCCCTGTATGTGTATATCCCTTACCACTGTATCAGGCCTAACTTCTCCCTATTCCCCCTGTGTGTGTATATCCCTTACCACTGTATGAGGCCTAACTTCTCCCTATTCCCCCTGTGTGTATATCCCTTACCACTGTATCAGGTCTAACTTCTCCCTATTCCTCCTGTGTGTGTATATCCCTTACCACTGTATCAGGTCTAACTTCTCCCTATTCCTCCTGTGTGTGTATATCCCTTACCACTGTGTCAGGCCTAACTTCTCCCTATTCACCCTGTGTGTGTATATCCCTTACCACTGTATCAGGCCTAACTTCTCCCTATTCCCCCTGTGTGTGTATATCCCTTACCACTGTATGAGGCCTAACTTCTCCCTATTCCCCCTGTGTGTATATCCCTTACCACTGTATCAGGTCTAACTTCTCCCTATTCACCCTGTGTGTGTATATCCCTTACCACTGTATCAGGCCTAACTTCTCCCTATTCACCCTGTGTGTGTATATCCCTTACCACTGTATCAGGCCTAACTTCTCCCTATTCCCCCTGTGTGTGTATATCCCTTACCACTGTATGAGGCCTAACTTCTCCCTATTCCCCCTGTGTGTATATCCCTTACCACTGTATCAGGTCTAACTTCTCCCTATTCCTCCTGTGTGTGTATATCCCTTACCACTGTATCAGGTCTAACTTCTCCCTATTCCTCCTGTGTGTATATCCCTTACCACTGTGTCAGGCCTAACTTCTCCCTACTCCCCCTGTTATGTGTATATCCCTTACCACTGTATCAGGCCTAACTTCTCCCTATTCCCCCTGTATGTGTATATCCCTTACCACTGTATCAGGCCTAACTTCTCCCTATTCACCCTGTGTGTGTATATCCCTTACCACTGTATCAGGCCTAACTTCTCCCTATTCCCTGTGTATATCCCTTACTTCTCCCTATTTCATGTGTATATCCCTTACTTCTCCCTGTGTGTGTATATCCCTTACCACTGTATCAGGCCTAACTTCTCCCTATTCACCCTGTGAATGTATATCCCTTACATCTCCCTGTGTGTGTATATCCCTTACCACTATATCAGGCCTAACTTCTCCCTATTCCCCCTGTATGTGTATATCCCTTACCACTGTATCAGGTCTAACTTCTCCCTATTCCCCCTGTTATGTGTATATCCCTTACCACTGTCTCAGGCCTAACTTCTCCCTATTCCCCCTGTGTGTATATCCCTTACCACTGTATCAGGCCTAACTTCTCCCTATTCCCCCTGTG
Source organism: Acholoe squamosa (assembly GCA_949317995.1). Lineage (NCBI taxonomy): Eukaryota > Metazoa > Annelida > Polychaeta > Phyllodocida > Polynoidae > Acholoe > Acholoe squamosa. The sequence goes on along the minus strand of OX439046.1, from coordinate 77,497,176 downwards.
TGTGTATATCCCTTACCCCTGTATCAGGCCTAACTTCTCTCTATTCCCCCTGTGTGTGTATATCCCTTACCACTGTATCAGGCCTAACTTCTCCCTATTCCCCCTGTGTGTATATCCCTTACCACTGTATCAGGTCTAACTTCTCCCTATTCCTCCTGTGTGTGTATATCCCTTACCACTGTATCAGGTCTAACTTCTCCCTATTCCTCCTGTGTGTGAATATCCTTTACCACTGTATCAGGCCTAACTTCTCCCTATTCCCCCTGTGTGTGTATATCCCTTACCCCTGTATCAGGTCTAACTTCTCCCTATTCCCCCTGTGTGTGTATATCCCTGACCACTGTATCAGGCCTAACTTCTCCCGATTCCCCTTGTGTGTGTATATCCCTTACCACTGTATCAGGCCTAACTTCTCCCTATTCCCCCTGTGTGTGTATATCCCTTACCACTGTATCAGGCCTAACTTCTCCCTATTCCCCCCTGTGTGTGTATATCCCTTACCACTGTATCAGGCCTAACTTCTCCCTATTCCCCCTGTGTGTGTATATCCCTTACCCCTGTATCAGGCCTAACTTCTCCCTATTCACCCTGTGTGTATATCCCTCACCACTGGATCAGGTCTAACTTCTCCCTATTCCCCCTGTGTGCATATCCCTTACCACTGTATCAGGCCTAACTTCTCCCTATTCCCCCTGTGTGTGTATATCCCTTACCCCTGTATCAGGCCTAACTTCTCCCTATTCCCCCTGTGTGTATATCCCTGACCACTGGATCAGGTCTAACTTCTCCCTATTCCCCCTGTTATGTGTATATCCCTTACCACTGTATCAGGTCTTACTTCTCTCTATTCCCCCTGTGTGTGTATATCCCTTACCACTGTATCAGGCCTAACTTCTCCCTATTCCCCCTGTGTGTGTATATCCCCTACCACTGTATCAGGCCTAACTTCTCCCTATTCCCCCTGTGTGTGTATATCCCTTACCCCTGTATCAGGCCTAACTTCTCCCTATTCCCCCTGTGTGTGTATATCCCCTACCACTGTATCAGGCCTAACTTCTCCCTATTCCCCCTGTGTGTGTATATCCCTTACCACTGTATCAGGCCTAACTTCTCCCTATTCCCCCTGTTGTGTGTATATCCCTTACCCCTGTATCAGGCCTAACTTCTCCCTATTCCTCCTGTGTGTGTATATCCCTTACCACTGTATCAGGTCTAACTTCTCTCTATTCCCCCATGTGTGTATATCCCTTACCCCTGTATCAGGCCTAACTTCTCCCTATTCCCCCTCTGTGTGTATATCCCTTACCACTGTATCAGGCCTGACTTCTCCCTATTCCCCCTTGGTGTGTATATCCCTTACCACTGTGTCAGGCCTAACTTCTCCCTACTCCCCCTGTTATGTGTATATCCCTTACCACTGTATCAGGCCTAACTTCTCCCTATTCCCCCTGTATGTGTATATCCCTTACCACTGTATCAGGCCTAACTTCTCCCTATTCCCCCTGTGTGTGTATATCCCCTACCACTGTATCAGGCCTAACTTCTCCCTATTCCCCCTGTGTGTGTATATCCCTTACCACTGTATCAGGCCTAACTTCTCCCTATTCCCCATGTATGTGTATATCCCTTACTTCTCCCTGTGTGTGTATATCCCTAACCACTGTATCAGGCCTAACTTCTCCCTATTCACCCTGTGTGTGTATATCCCTTACCACTGTATCAGGCCTAACTTCTCCCTATTCCACATGTATGTGTATATCCCTTACTTCTCCCTGTGTGTGTATATCCCTTACCACTGTATCAGGCCTAACTTCTCCCTATTCCCCCCTGTGAGTGTATATCCCTTACTTCTCCCTGTGGGTGTATATCCCTTACCACTATATCAGGCCTAACTTCTCCCTATTCCCCCTGTATGTGTATATCCCTTACCACTGTATCAGGTCTAACTTCTCCCTATTCCCCCTGTTATGTGTATATCCCTTACCACTGTATCAGGCCTAACTTCTCCCTATTCCCCCTGTGTGTATATCCCTTACCACTGTATCAGGCCTAACTTCTCCCTATTCCCCCTGTATGTGTATATCCCTTACCACTGTCTCAGGCCTAACGTCCCCCTATTTCCCCTGTGTATGTATAACCCTTACCACTGTATCAGGTCTAACTTCTCCCTATTCCCCCTGTGTGTGTATATCCCTTACCACTGTATCAGGTCTAACTTCTCCCTATTCCCCCCTGTGTGTGTATATCCCTTACCCCTGTATCAGGCCTAACTTCTCCCTATTCCCCCTGTGTGTGGTTATCCCTTACCCCTGTATCATGCCTAACTTCTCCCTATTCCCCCTGTATGTGTATATCCCTTACCACTGTATCAGGCCTAACTTCTCCCTATTCCCCCTGTGTGTGTATATCCCTGACCACTGTATCAGGCCTAACTTCTCCCTATTCCCCCTGTGTGTGTATATCCCCTACCACTGTATCAGACCTAACTTCTCCCTATTCCCCCTGTGTGTATATCCCTTACCACTGTATCAGGCCTAACTTCTCCCTATTCCCCCTGTGTGTGTATATCCCTTACCACTGTATCAGGCCTAACTTCTCCCTATTCCCCCTGTGTGTATATCCCTTACCCCTGTATCAGGCCTAACTTCTCCCTATTCCCCCTGTGTGTATATCCCTTACCACTGTATAAGGCCTAACTTCTCCCTATTCCCCCTGTATGTGTATATCCCTTACCACTGTATCAGGTCTAACTTCTTCCTATTCCCCCTGTGTGTGTATATCCCTTACCACTGTATCAGGCCTAACTTCTCCCTATTCCCCCTGTCTGTGTATATCCCCTACCACTGTATCAGGCCTAACTTCTCCCTATCTCCCCTGTATGTGTATATCCCTTACCACTGTATCAGGCCTAACTTCTCCCTATTCCCCCTGTGTGTGTATATCCCTTACCACTCTATCAGGCCTAACTTCTCCCTATTCCCCCTGTATGTGTATAACCCTTACCACTGTATCAGGCCTAACTTCTCCCTATTCCCCCTGTATGTGTATAACCCTTACCACTGTATCAGGCCTAACTTCTCCCTATTCCCCCTGTGTGTGTATATCCCTTACCACTGTATCAGGCCTAACTTCTCCCTATTCCCCCCTGTGTGTGTATATCCCTTACTTCTCCCTGTGTGTGTATATCCCTTACCACTGTATCAGGCCTAACTTCTCCCTATTCCCCCTGTTATGTGTATATCCCTGACCACTGTATCAGGCCTAACTTCTCCCTATTCCCCCTGTGTGTGTATATCCCTTACCACTGTATCAGGCCTAACTTCTCCCTATTCCCCCTGTGTGTATATCCCTTACCACTGTATCAGGCCTAACTTCTCCCTATTCCCCCTGTGTGTATATCCCTTACCCCTGTATCAGGTCTAACTTCTCCCTATTCCCCCTGTGTGTATATCCCTGACCACTGTATCAGGCCTAACTTCTCCCTATTCCCCCTGTGTGTGTATATCCCTTACCACTGTATCAGGCCTAACTTCTCTCTATTCCCCCTGTGTGTGTATATCCCTTACCACTGTATCAGGCCTAACTTCTCCCTATTCCCCCTGTGTGTATATGCCTTACCACTGTATCAGGCCTAACTTCTCCCTATTCCCCCTGTGTGTATATCCCTGACCACTGTATCAGGCCTAACTTCTCCCTATTCCCCCTGTGTGTGTATATCCCTTACCACTGTATCAGGCCTAACTTCTCCCTATTCCCCCCTGTGTGTGTATATCCCTTACTTCTCCCTGTGTGTGTATATCCCTTACCACTGTATCAGGCCTAACTTCTCCCTATTCCCCCTGTGTGTGTATATCCCTGACCACTGTATCAGGCCTAACTTCTCCCTATTCCCCCTGTTATGTGTATATCCCTGACCACTGGATCAGGCCTAACTTCTCCCTATTCCCCCTGTGTGTGTATATCCCTTACCACTGTATCAGGCCTAACTTCTCCCTATTCCCCCTGTTGTGTGTATATCCCTTACCCCTGTATCAGGCCTAACTTCTCCCTATTCCTCCTGTGTGTGTATATCCCTTACCACTGTATCAGGTCTAACTTCTCTCTATTCCCCCATGTGTGTATATCCCTTACCCCTGTATCAGGCCTAACTTCTCCCTATTCCCCCTCTGTGTGTATATCCCTTACCACTGTATCAGGCCTAACTTCTCCCTATTCCCCCTTGGTGTGTATATCCCTTACCACTGTGTCAGGCCTAACTTCTCCCTACTCCCCCTGTTATGTGTATATCCCTTACCACTGTATCAGGCCTAACTTCTCCCTATTCCCCCTGTATGTGTATATCCCTTACCACTGTATCAGGCCTAACTTCTCCCTATTCCCCCTGTGTGTGTATATCCCCTACCACTGTATCAGGCCTAACTTCTCCCTATTCCCCCTGTGTGTGTATATCCCTTACCACTGTATCAGGCCTAACTTCTCCCTATTCCCCATGTATGTGTATATCCCTTACTTCTCCCTGTGTGTGTATATCCCTAACCACTGTATCAGGCCTAACTTCTCCCTATTCACCCTGTGTGTGTATATCCCTTACCACTGTATCAGGCCTAACTTCTCCCTATTCCACATGTATGTGTATATCCCTTACTTCTCCCTGTGTGTGTATATCCCTTACCACTGTATCAGGCCTAACTTCTCCCTATTCCCCCCTGTGAGTGTATATCCCTTACTTCTCCCTGTGGGTGTATATCCCTTACCACTATATCAGGCCTAACTTCTCCCTATTCCCCCTGTATGTGTATATCCCTTACCACTGTATCAGGTCTAACTTCTCCCTATTCCCCCTGTTATGTGTATATCCCTTACCACTGTATCAGGCCTAACTTCTCCCTATTCCCCCTGTGTGTATATCCCTTACCACTGTATCAGGCCTAACTTCTCCCTATTCCCCCTGTATGTGTATATCCCTTACCACTGTCTCAGGCCTAACGTCCCCCTATTTCCCCTGTGTGTGTATAACCCTTACCACTGTATCAGGTCTAACTTCTCCCTATTCCCCCTGTGTGTGTATATCCCTTACCACTGTATCAGGTCTAACTTCTCCCTATTCCCCCCTGTGTGTGTATATCCCTTACCCCTGTATCAGGCCTAACTTCTCCCTATTCCCCCTGTGTGTGGTTATCCCTTACCCCTGTATCATGCCTAACTTCTCCCTATTCCCCCTGTATGTGTATATCCCTTACCACTGTATCAGGCCTAACTTCTCCCTATTCCCCCTGTGTGTGTATATCCCTGACCACTGTATCAGGCCTAACTTCTCCCTATTCCCCCTGTGTGTGTATATCCCCTACCACTGTATCAGACCTAACTTCTCCCTATTCCCCCTGTGTGTATATCCCTTACCACTGTATCAGGCCTAACTTCTCCCTATTCCCCCTGTGTGTGTATATCCCTTACCACTGTATCAGGCCTAACTTCTCCCTATTCCCCCTGTGTGTATATCCCTTACCCCTGTATCAGGCCTAACTTCTCCCTATTCCCCCTGTGTGTATATCCCTTACCACTGTATAAGGCCTAACTTCTCCCTATTCCCCCTGTATGTGTATATCCCTTACCACTGTATCAGGTCTAACTTCTTCCTATTCCCCCTGTGTGTGTATATCCCTTACCACTGTATCAGGCCTAACTTCTCCCTATTCCCCCTGTCTGTGTATATCCCCTACCACTGTATCAGGCCTAACTTCTCCCTATCTCCCCTGTATGTGTATATCCCTTACCACTGTATCAGGCCTAACTTCTCCCTATTCCCCCTGTGTGTGTATATCCCTTACCACTCTATCAGGCCTAACTTCTCCCTATTCCCCCTGTATGTGTATAACCCTTACCACTGTATCAGGCCTAACTTCTCCCTATTCCCCCTGTATGTGTATAACCCTTACCACTGTATCAGGCCTAACTTCTCCCTATTCCCCCTGTGTGTGTATATCCCTTACCACTGTATCAGGCCTAACTTCTCCCTATTCCCCCCTGTGTGTGTATATCCCTTACTTCTCCCTGTGTGTGTATATCCCTTACCACTGTATCAGGCCTAACTTCTCCCTATTCCCCCTGTTATGTGTATATCCCTGACCACTGTATCAGGCCTAACTTCTCCCTATTCCCCCTGTGTGTGTATATCCCTTACCACTGTATCAGGCCTAACTTCTCCCTATTCCCCCTGTGTGTATATCCCTTACCACTGTATCAGGCCTAACTTCTCCCTATTCCCCCTGTGTGTATATCCCTTACCCCTGTATCAGGTCTAACTTCTCCCTATTCCCCCTGTGTGTATATCCCTGACCACTGTATCAGGCCTAACTTCTCCCTATTCCCCCTGTGTGTGTATATCCCTTACCACTGTATCAGGCCTAACTTCTCTCTATTCCCCCTGTGTGTGTATATCCCTTACCACTGTATCAGGCCTAACTTCTCCCTATTCCCCCTGTGTGTATATGCCTTACCACTGTATCAGGCCTAACTTCTCCCTATTCCCCCTGTGTGTATATCCCTGACCACTGTATCAGGCCTAACTTCTCCCTATTCCCCCTGTGTGTGTATATCCCTTACCACTGTATCAGGCCTAACTTCTCCCTATTCCCCCCTGTGTGTGTATATCCCTTACTTCTCCCTGTGTGTGTATATCCCTTACCACTGTATCAGGCCTAACTTCTCCCTATTCCCCCTGTGTGTGTATATCCCTGACCACTGTATCAGGCCTAACTTCTCCCTATTCCCCCTGTTATGTGTATATCCCTGACCACTGGATCAGGCCTAACTTCTCCCTATTTCCCCTGTGTGTGTATATCCCTGACCACTGTATCAGGCCTAACTTCTCCCTATCTCCCCTGTTATGTGTATATCCCTTACCACTGTATCAGGCCTAACCTCATCAGCAGCCATTTTACCCCTTCACCTTCATCAATAAGTCAATGTCTTATTCCGCAGTCTCGGCTTGTGGCGTAACCATGGCAACCACTGAACTCCCTGGTGGTCACTGCTGTGTGTCGTTATGACACGTTACAGAAGGAGTTCATCAGTGACAAGTCATGTGCTATATAACCATGAGTAACCAAGGGCAACTATGGTAACCAAGGTAATCAGTCTAATCACAATGAAGTGTGCTCATTGTCTCAAACATGGCGGCACAGACTCAATGCCTGCACCGAAACTGGGTCCTTCTATGCTAACCACTGTACAATATATACCGTAAAACCCCGGTCATAAACCAGCTTCTAAATTTCTCCCAAAGTCTACCCCCAGCTTATGACCAGATAAATCTCTCTTAAATATTCTCACTGCTTTTCTCCTTGTTCATTGCTATAATGAAGGCGGCGGCGGGCTTAGTTTCCCTGCCCCTCAGTTCAATGTTTGGAGTATGTGTGGGGGGGGGGGGCTTCCTCTTCAAGTATCTCCATCCTCCCAGGTTCCCCTCCTCCTCTTGCCTCTCTTACCCCTCCCTCTATAATACCCATGACATGCTCTCCCTCCTTCCTCTATCTACCCCTCCCCCCTTGACTTGTCCTTCCCACCCTGCCTCCTACACCCCATTTCTCTCCCTCCCATACCTGCCCTCTTCCTAGCCCCACCATTTCATCAGGAACCCTTTCTACATTAGCCACACATCTAACATTGAAATATTGATTCCGCCATAATTTGCCATAATTACAAGCTTTATCTCATGGCTAAAACCAAAAGCTGATTCTCCGGTTGAAATCCTTCGGTAGCTTCTGTAATTACCTTTAAGTATTTCCGGTATGAACAGTTTAGTATTGACAGGTGAAACAATTACGTCAACACATTCATACGGAGCACCCTTGGTAGGTGTATTTTACCAATTCTTAAACAAAGTGGAGCCGCTAAGAGTTTCTTTTATCTTCCGCTGTGGAAAGAGAGCATGGCATTCCAGGACCATCCTGTGTTTTGGTCTGCCCTAATGTTGTTTTCAGATATTCAATTTTCACTGTTCAAGCCATTTTACCCTTGGCTGCTGACATCAATGATAACATTTGTATTGCTAGGTAGTGTGCATACTCATATATCGAGGTCAAGAAAAGAAGGGGCTACCACTATCACAGAAAGCTTCTGGAAAACCAGCTAACCGTCCTAAGAGAGTAAGTTATACAGTGTAACATGCCAATTAGAATCACCAACAAACTGCCATAAGTTACACCACAGGCTTATGGCTGGGGACTTTATTCATGGCAGTGCCAGAAAATCCCTACACAGACAAAAAGTAGTCCCTGAAGAAGAAATCCTTCCTTACTGTGTATGTTAATAACAAGGTAAAGGTCCTGATGGTACCTAGTCCCACCCAGACTCCTGCCACAACTAGGTAAGGGTCCTGATGGTACCTAGTCATACCCAGACTCCTGCCACAACTAGCTAAGGGTCCTGATGGTACCTAGTCCTACCCAGACTCCTGCCACAACTAGCTAAGGGTCCTGATGGTACCTAGTCCCACCCAGACTCCTGCCACAACTAGCTAAGGGTCCTGATGGTACCTAGTCCTACCCAGACTCCTGCCACAACAAGGTAGGGGTCCTGATGGTACCTAGTCCTCCCCAGACTCCTGCCACAACTAGCTAAGGGTCCTGGTGGTACCTAGACCTACCCAGACACCTGCCACAACTAGCTAAGGGTCCTGGTGGTACCTAGACCTACCCAGACACCTGCCACAACTAGGTAAGGGTCCTGGTGGTACCTAGTCCCATCCAGACTCCTGCCATAACTAGGTAAGGGTCCTGATGGTACCTAGTCCTACCCAGACTCCTGCCACAACTAGGTAAGGGTCCTGATGGTACCTAGTCCCACCCAGACTCCTGCCACAACTAGCTAAGGGTCCTGATGGTACCTAGTCCTACCCAGACTCCTGCCACAACTAGCTAAGGGTCCTGGTGGTACCTAGTCCTACCCAGACTCCTGCCACAACTAGGTTAGGGTCCTGGTGGTACCTAGTCCTACCCAGACTCCTGGCACAACTAGGTAAGGGTCCTGGTGGTACCTAGTCCTACCCAGACTCCTGGCACAACTAGGTAAGGGTCCTGGTGGTACATAGTCCTACCCAGACTCCTGCCACATCTAGGTAAGGGTCCTGGTGGTACCTAGTCCTACCCAGACTCCTGCCACAACTAGGTAAGGGTCCTGGTGGTACCTAGTCCCACCCAGGCTCCTGCCACAACTAGCTAAGGTTCCTGATGGTACCTAGTCCTACCCGGACTCCGGCCACAACTAGGTAAGGGTCCTGATGGTACCTAGTCCTACCCAGACTCCTGCCACAACTAGCTAAGGGTCCTGATGGTACCTAGTCCCACCCAGACTCCTGCCACAACTAGCTAAGGGTCCTGATGGTACCTAGTCCTACCCAGACTCCTGCCACAACAAGGTAGGGGTCCTGATGGTACCTAGTCCTCCCCAGACTCCTGCCACAACTAGCTAAGGGTCCTGGTGGTACCTAGACCTACTCAGACACCTGCCACAACTAGCTAAGGGTCCTGGTGGTACCTAGACCTACCCAGACACCTGCCACAACTAGGTAAGGGTCCTGGTGGTACCTAGTCCAATCCAGACTCCTGCCATAACTAGGTAAGGGTCCTGATGGTACCTAGTCCTACCCAGACTCCTGGCACAACTAGGAAAGGGTCCTGATGGTACCTAGTCCCACCCAGACTCCTGCCACAACTAGCTAAGGGTCCTGATGGTACCTAGTCCTACCCAGACTCCTGCCACAACTAGCTCAGGGTCCTGATGGTACCTAGTCCCACCCAGACTCCTGCCACAACTAGGTAAGGGTCCTGGTGGTACCTAGTCCCACCCAGGCTCCTGCCACAACTAGCTAAGGTTCCTGATGGTACCTAGTCCTACCTGGACTCCGGCCACAACTAGGTAAGGGTCCTGATGGTACCTAGTCCTACCCAGACTCCTGCCACAACTAGCTAAGGGTCCTGATGGTACCTAGTCCTACCCAGACTCCTGCCACAACTAGCTCAGGGTCCTGATGGTACCTAGTCCCACCCAGACTCCTGCCACAACTAGGTAAGGGTCCTGGTGGTACCTAGTCCCACCCAGGCTCCTGCCACAACTAGCTAAGGTTCCTGATGGTACCTAGTCCTACCCGGACTCCGGCCACAACTAGGTAAGGGTCCTGATGGTACCTAGTCCTACCCAGACTCCTGGCACAACTAGCTAAGGGTCCTGATGGTACCTAGTCCTACCCAGACTCCTGCCACAACTAGCTCAGGGTCCTGATGGTACCTAGTCCCACCCAGACTCCTGCCACAACTAGGTTAGGCTCCTGATGGTACCTAGTCCTACCAACACTCCTGTCACACCTAGCTAAGGGTCCTAAAGGTACCTAGCCCCACCCAGGCTCCTGCCACAACTAGGTTAGGCTATTGATGGTACCTGGTCCTACCCAGAAACCTGCCACAACTAGATAAGGGTCATGATGGTACCCAGTCCTACCCATGACTCCTGCCACAACTAGGTAAGGCTCCTCATGGTGCATAGTCCTACCCAGACTCCTGCCACATCTAGGTAAGACTCCTGATGGTACCTAGTCCTACCCAGTCTCCTGCCACATCTAGGTAAGGCTCCTGATGGTACCCAGTGGGCCAGTCCTACTCAGGACTCCTGCCACATCTAGGTAAGGCTCCTGATGGTACCCAGTGGGCCAGTCCTACCCAGTCTCCTGCCACATCTAGGTAAGGGTCCTGATGGTACCCAGTGGGCCAGTCCTACCCAGTCTCCTGCCACATCTAGGTAAGGGTCCTGATGGTACCCAGTGGGCCAGTCCTACTCAGGACTCCTGCCACATCTAGGTAAGGCTCCTGATGGTACCCAGTGGGCCAGTCCTACTCAGGACTCCTGCCACATCTAGATAAGGCTCCTGATGGTACCTAGTCCTACTCAGGACTCCTGCCACATCTAGGTCAGGGTTGTGGCTAAGTTCTAATGGTATTGTTTTGCTGCTGAAACCCTGGGTCCTTCCTCATTTGCATTCTCACAAAAGGCTTTTGTCACTTCCAATGTAAACCAAAATGGTGACTTTCCCCTCCAGTCACTACCATAACCTACATGTACCTTCTGGGCATAGAAATAGATGCGTCCAGGCTACTGTCTTTAAGAGGGTATTAAGCAGACTGGGCCGCAGCCATCCTGGCTGAATGATGGCTCTCCATAATGAAGGCTGACCATAGGTTAAGACGGTTAAGGTTAAAAGGACAAGGACACTTGACTGGCTGTGTGACATAGAGGCCCGTGTACCGTGGGATAAGCCGATAACTGCAACTGAAGACTATTGCCACTATGGTAGGATTAGGGAGAACATCTATTATGTTGCTACTACCTTTGCTTCTTATCTTAGATTACCGGGTTATGACTAAAGAAAACTATTTTGGATGAAAAAAAGCCTTTTTCTTTCCCCTGCCAAATCTCCTGGGTAAAACTATGAGGCTGGCCAGGCTTTTTAGTTTTCTTCATATATCTCCTCGTGAATCAAGAAACAAAGAAGATAAAATCTAAGAGCTCCTGAAATAAGTATGGCATACTCAACTCAGGTTCACTGATTCTGGTATGGGTGTATCTAAAGCGCATTCGACAGAGTATTGCAGCAGGATTTACATTCTTTTGTTATCTTGGAAGTTCTTAAAAATAATGCTCAATTTGGAAGTTCGAAAACATTGCTAAATTCCTGAGGAGAAAGGCCTAGCCCTCCATCAGAGCCCTTAGTTGTAAATACTTCCAGCGCTGAAAGAAAAGTGTCGTTCTGATACCGCTGGTGCCAAATTACCTGGACAGGATCCCGCGGGGTGTGGAAATAACATGTTAGCAGTGTAGGGGCAGTAATTCCCCGTACTTGGTGGAGATACCGAGTGGTCCCACCTTGCGAGGGGGATCTCTAGAGAGCTCGGTACCAGGTAATCACTGCCCCCTAGTGTGTGTATCATACCGATCCAGGTGTAGTTGGAAGGTAGAGAATGTCAGGCCAGGGGAAGTAGCTCAGGGGTAGAGCTTCCGCTTCCAAGTTGGAGGGTCCCTGGTTCGAGTCCCGGTTTCTCCATGACATTTTCCGCTGACCACTACAGCAGTAAACACAATAAATGCCTAAGGTTCCTAGAAGACGAAGATATATATATATAAGCTGATTTCTGCCAACACATACAACCCTACAGGGACGGTGCAATGCTTGAATACAGCCCTGGCGAGTTACTCGCCAGGGCTGTATTCATGCATCATAATGACCAATCAACCCCTAGGAAAGAATACATTGGCGGCCCTTAGATAGTAAAACAGCCGTTACCTGTGATGATGTTGGCCCTGGAGGCGGAGATGGAGAAGGAGACTTGGAAGTACTTGGCGATGAACGTAACAAAACCCGTACTGATAGACTGCTCCATGACCACCGCCAGCGACACACTCAGCCACGTACGGTTCTTTAACAACCGTAACATCTGACGTGGGAACTCTGATAAAACAGAATAGAATCATGCAATCAGAATCATAAATATTTATATTTATTATCAACATTTGTCAAAGCTCAGGAAAAGGGTCAGAGACCGTTTGGGTTGGAGATGAAACCTTGTAAAAAAAAAAAAAAAAAAGAGCAGGGAGGTTATTTTCAGTAATAGTAAAGGTTCTGCAAGTCCCCTATCTGCAATAGGTATGAGAGAAAATGTTGTTGGAAATGTCCCAAATGGGATAAAATCAGTCATCACTTGTTATTTGTGGGTTGGCTTAGCTTACTTTAGCCTTTCAGAAAAAGGTAGTTCAGCAGTTGGAGTTATAAGGTTAGAGTGTCATCACATTTAGTGTGTCTAACACAATGTAAGTCACTGCCCTCACCCACTGCCAGCTGCCCCACCTGGTAAAACCCTAACCTTAGCCTAACCTAACCCTATTAAAACCATGGTTTCTACACCTTGTACTAAGATTCATACTGTCACACTGGGAATTCACCACATAAAAATTTAACAAAACTGAATGTCTACTAATGACCAAATTTGTATGTCTGATAGTTGTGTAAGAAACCACCAATTTTCACATTTACAAAAGTTTAAAAGTTTAAAATCACCCCAGAAGGGAAGATTTGGATTATTTCTAGTTTAGTTTTAGCCAGAGTAGAGGGGTTTGTGCTAATTAGTGTGTCCACCCTAATTACGTTGAATATGGTATGCATGCGCAAAGACTTTTACTGATACCAAGCAAAGTGTCAAGATAATATGGTTCCATACCTTTCAAGTCAGTTCCGTATCCTGGCGTCACTGGCTCGTGGTCTAAATCCACCCCCTTATCCCGGGGTAGCTCCTTTGGAAACAGCATCAGGGGGAATGCCGTCACAAGCGCCAAGATGGCACAAATCGTAAATCCAATCCACCATGCCCCGACCCAGCCGTCAGATTCTTCTGTGACCTTGGGCGGGATGGCCCGCAAGTCTACATACATGGAGAGGAACACGGCACCCATCAGGAAACCAAGCGCCGGGCCTAGGGCGCACATTGAATACATGATACCTGTAAATAGATAACATCGATTAAATCAGGAAACCCAGCACAGGGCCTAGAGCTCACATTGAGTACATTATTGCTTTAGGGGGTAGATAAATTACATGGATAAGAATTTACTAATTGCATGACATATTTCTGAGAAAATGAATACAACAAGAATTCACCAATTGCCAAATTCACAAACTGAATGCAATAAGAATTCACCTATTGTTAAAGAGCCGGCGTGCCGATTGCCAAATTCACAAACCTGAATACCTTCACCATTTGCACAATATACACAATCTGATATTTGTAAAAGTTACCACAAGAATTCAACAGTTGCCAATTTTGCCAATATGTATACAACTGTTCACTAACTGAAAAAAATATTCAAAACTCATACAGGAATTTATTGATTACCGAATCCACCAATTTTGAAAAGAAAATCATCTACTGAGGAGGAACCTGGCCTTACCTGCGTATATTGAGTAGATATGTGATTTGACATTATCGTAGAGATATGTCGGTCCTAACGTGTAGATGGGTGAACTCCCAATCCCGACAATTAATTGGGCGATTATAAACAATGCCAGCGCCCATGTCTCTGGGTTCTCTACAGAACAGTCAGGTTTATTCTCCATGGTATTCTTAGTGTCTACATTATGAGAACTATTGCATAGATTAACATCTCCCTCAGTCTCGTTGTACGCTTTGGCCCCCGTGTATTTACCACCGAAAAAATGGGGGAAGGTGAAGAGAATTGCGCCGACTGCCATCACGACAGCACCTCGGCCGATCCACTTTGGGCGGTTATGGCGGTCACCATAGTAACTAACAACAATGACAGCGATCATACAGGTTATATCATAACTTGAGATAATAAGTCCCGATTCACTACTGCGTAGGTTGTACCTCCGTTCTAGTGTGGTGACGATACTACTCGTATACCCTGCTACCATAAGGGACTGGGTTAGGACTATCAGTGATATGCAGATTAGATATGTGATGGGTTTGGCGAGGTGTTGTAGCCGGCGTGGCTGGCACGACCCACACCCACACCCCTCCTCAGTGTCACACAAACCATGAGGTTTGTCCACCGGTGTAGGACCCTCCGAGGGCCCCGAGTCAGTCCGACCGCCCCCGGTGAGCAGCTCATCATTATTCGCCTGGCCCCCACCAGGGGGCAGGGCGGGTTGAGTCTCGGCGCTTTGGCTCTCGCTCAAATTTATCACAGGGTTGTGTTCGGACGCCATTTTGTTTGTTTGTTGGAAGAGTTTGTTGTGTAACAGTAGCAGCTACAAGGCCATAGTTCTGTAAGGAGAGAGAAAGGAGGAGGATTAGAATTATGACAATAAAGGGTTTAAGGAAAATGGCCTAGCATATATAATGCATTAGTGACCTGTATGTTAAAGATAATGGGGAATCTTCATCAAAAGCATATACACAGACCATAAAACACTGGTCATAAGGCGATTTATTTATCTTTTTGCTATTTTTGGTCAGAATCAGCTTATGATTTATTGCCAAGTCTACCCCCGACTTATGACCGGGTTTATTTTATGATAGATTAAAGAGGAAATGGTTAAATTAGATTAGGCCCTAAAATCGGCTTATTTCCTCAAACTTTACCCCCGGTTTATGACTGAGTTCGGCTTATGACCGAGGTTTTACAGTATAGAATATATTAGAATGTTTACATGTAACTCATCAGTGCGGTATAATGCCTTAATCCTTTAATGAACCACTTCACTGGTGCATCATGCCGACCTATGGGCATGATGCACCGATATCACTGGTGCGTCATGCCGACCTATGGGCATGATGCACCGAAATCACTGTCGCATCATGCCGACCTATGGGCATGATGCACTGATATCACTGGTGCATCATGCCGACCTATGGGCATGATGCACCGATATCACTGGTGCGTCATGCCGACCTATGGGCATGATGCACCGAAATCACTGTCGCATCATGCCGACCTATGGGCATGATGCACTGATATCACTGGTGCATCATGCCGACCTATGGGCATGATGCACTGATATCACTGGTGCATCATGCCGACCTATGGGCATGATGCACCGATGTCACTGTCGCATCATGCCGACCTATGGGCACGATGCACCGATATCACTGGTGCGTCATGCCGACCTATGGGCATGATGCACCGAAATCACTGTCGCATCATGCCGACCTATGGGCATGATGCACTGATATCACTGGTGCATCATGCCGACCTATGGGAATGATGCACCAGTGATATCAGTGCATCATGCCGACCTATGGGCATGATGCACCGATATCACTGGTGCATCATGCCGACCTATGGGCATGATGCACTGATATCACTGGTGCGTCATGCCGACCTATGGGAATGATGCACCAGTGATATCAGTGCATCATGCCGACCTATGGGCATGATGCACCGATATCACTGGTGCATCATGCCGACCTATGGGCATGATGCACTGATATCACTGGTGCGTCATGCCGACCTATGGGCATGATGCACCGATATCACTGTCGCATCATGCCGACCTATGGGCATGATGCACCGATATCACTGGTGCGTCATGCCGACCTATGGGCATGATGCACCGATGTCACTGTCGCATCATGCCGACCTATGGGCATGATGCACCAGTGATATCACTGGTGCATCATGCCGACCTATGGGCATGATGCACTGATATCACTGGTGCATCATGCCGACCTATGGGCATGATGCACGGATATCACTGTCGCATCATGCCGACCTATGGGCATGATGCACTGATATCACTGGTGCATCATGCCGACCTATGGGCATGATGCACCGATATCACTGGTGCATCATGCCGACCTATGGGCATGATGCACTGATATCACTGGTGCATCATGCTGACCTATGGGCATGATGCACTGATATCACTGGTGCATCATGCCGACCTATGGGCATGATGCACTGATATCACTGGTGCATCATGCCGACCTATGGGCATGATGCACTGATATCACTGGTGCATCATGCTGACCTATGGGCATGATGCACCCTATGGGCATGATGCACTGATATCACTGGTGCATCATGCCGACCTATGGGCATGATGCACTGATATCACTGGTGCATCATGCTGACCTATGGGCATGATGCACCCTATGGGCATGATGCACTGATATCACTGGTGCATCATGCCGACCTATGGGCATGATGCACTGATATCACTGGTGCGTCATGCCGACCTATGGGCATGATGCACCGATATCACTGGTGCATCATGCCGACCTATGGGCATGATGCACCGATATCACTGGTGCATCATGCCGACCTATGGGCATGATGCACTGATATCACTGGTGCATCATGCCGACCTATGGGCATGATGCACTGATATCACTGGTGCGTCATGCCGACCTATGGGCATGATGCACCGATATCACTGGTGCGTCATGCCGACCTATGGGCATGATGCACCGATATCACTGGTGCGTCATGCCGACCTATGGGCATGATGCACCGAAATCACTGTCGCATCATGCCGACCTATGGGCATGATGCACTGATATCACTGGTGCATCATGCCGACCTATGGGCATGATGCACGGATATCACTGGTGCATCATGCCGACCTATGGGCATGATGCACCGATATCACTGGTGCGTCATGCCGACCTATGGGCATGATGCACCGAAATCACTGTCGCATCATGCCGACCTACGGGCATGATGCACCGATATCACTGTCGCATCATGCCGACCTATGGGCATGATGCACTGATATCACTGGTGCGTCATGCGGACCTATGGGCATGATGCACCGATATCACTGGTGCGTCATGCCGACCTATGGGCATGATGCACAGATGTCACTGTCGCATCATGCCGACCTATGGGCATGATGCACTGATATCACTGGTGCATCATGCCGACCTATGGGCATGATGCACTGATATCACTGGTGCATCATGCCGACCTATGGGCATGATGCACCGATATCACTGTCGCATCATGCCGACCTATGGGCATGATGCACTGATATCACTGGTGCATCATGCCGACCTATGGGCATGATGCACTGATATCACTGGTGCATCATGCCGACCTATGGGCATGATGCACTGATATCACTGGTGCATCATGCTGACCTATGGGCATGATGCACCCTATGGGCATGATGCACTGATATCACTGGTGCGTCATGCCGACCTATGGGCATGATGCACTGATATCACTGGTGCGTCATGCCGACCTATGGGCATGATGCACTGATATCACTGGTGCATCATGCCGACCTATGGGCATGATGCACTGATATCACTGGTGCATCATGCCGACCTATGGGCATGATGCACCCTATGAGCATGATGCACTGATATCACTGGTGCATCATGCCGACCTATGGGCATGATGCACTGATATCACTGGTGCATCATGCCGACCTATGGGCATGATGCACTGATATCACTGGTGCATCATGCCGACCTATGGGCATGTTGCACCCTATGGGCATGATGCACTGATATCACTGGTGCATCATGCCGACCTATGGGCATGATGCACTGATATCACTGGTGCATCATGCCGACCTATGGGCATGATGCACTGATATCACTGGTGCATCATGCCGACCTATGGGCATGATGCACTGATATCACTGGTGCATCATGCCGACCTATGGGCATGTTGCACCCTATGAGCATGATGCACTGATATCACTGGTGCATCATGCCGACCTATGGGCATGATGCACTGATATCACTGGTGCATCATGCTGACCTATGGGCATGATGCACCCTATGGGCATGATGCACCGATATCACTGGTGCGTCATGCCGACCTATGGGCATGATGCACCGATATCACTGGTGCATCATGCCGACCTATGGGCATGATGCACTGATATCACTGGTGCATCATGCCGACCTATGGGCATGATGCACCCTACGGGCATGATGCACTGATGACCATTAAATGGTTCATGATACGCTTCATTTTGAGTGTCAGCATGGTACACCAATATCATAAAACCCCGGTCATAAGCCGATATTAAGCAGATACAGTAGCACACAGTCAACTCTTCTTCACATAAATGCATATTTACTCTGATTTATCTGGATTTGGAGTGAGAAAACAGCATTTCTTTGTAATTCCAGACCTACACAAAAGCAATCAATCAGAATGCTTATTGACCGACAGTCCCCTGTCAGCTGTCAATAGTAGCTGGACATTGTTTTCTACTTTTTGCGGATCATGTTGATATCTCATTTGATTGATAATGTCATGTCTCTCGGTATAAGTAAATATCGGACTTAACTCCAGCTGTCGGCCCAATCAGCCAACCCATCATTAGTCACTCACCTAACTATACTCATTATCTCACACTATCTAATAACCAACCTAACCCCACCCACCCCCAGGTACCTACCCCCCTCACCCCCCACCCCCCACATCCAGGGGATAACTCCAGTTACCCTAATCTACTTAGACTGTAAGGCACAATGGGATTAAGGAGCACATATTGTTATGGATGAATGAGTAACTCACCGGGGCTACATTCATGCATCATGCTGACCCTCCATGATGCACCAATGAAGTGCTGGCGAGCTGTCATTGGTGCATCATGCTGACCAATGGGCATGATGCACTCCTACATCAGCGGCAGTTAAAGGGTTAAGCTACTTAGCCACAATGAGATTAGGGTGCAAAGTTATCTAACCAAAGTAAGGATTAGAGCTAAACAGCTCAGAGATTCTCACAATTTGACCCTTCACTACTGGAAACCACCTGTATGGCAGCAGGGTACAAGTGAAGACCCTGTATGCCTTTAAAGACTGCTGATGGTGTCCGTTGGTCGTATGATGCACGAGCCGATGCACCAATGAAGTGCTGGTGAGTCTGCTTGCCAGCGCTTCATTGGAGCATCATGCCGACCTTACATGGGTGATACATATACTCCCGGAGGGTCATCATTATGCTCCAATGAAGTGCTGGCAAGCAGACTTACCAGCACTTCATTGGAGCATCATGCCGACCAATGGGCATGATGCGTAAATACATCAGTGGTCCTAAAAGGGTTAACGACGATTAACTTGAGGCTAATGACAATCATGGATTTTTTTGTTGATTGTTGAGATTTATTGACAGGTTAATTAGACGTCCTGGTATAGTCAGCTTATTGACTGTGGCTGACAGTTGGCGGAACATAACCTACTTTGACCATTCACTGTACCTAGACTATCTACCTTAAAGTCCCTACCTCCAAACTCTCCAACAAACGTATTTCCACCTCCACCAAGTAAGTAAATGACCATTCCCTTACTCACTACCTTCAAGAAGCCCATTCTAGGCAACCCACTAGTTACTAAATGCCCTCTCCCTACCTATCAACCTCCAAAAACCCAATTCCACCCCCCCCCCCACGTTACTAAATGGCCTCTCCCTCCCTCCAAGCCTCCAAAAACCCAATTCCACCCCCTACCCCACGTTACTAAATGGCCTTTCCCTACCTCTCAACCTCCAAAAACCCAATTCCACCCCCTACCCCACGTTACTACATGGCCTTTCCCTACCTATCAACCTCCAAAAAGCCAATTCCACCCCCCCATGTTACTAAATGGCTTCTCCCTACCTATCAACCTTCAAAAAGCCAATTCCACCCCCCATGTTACTAAATGGCCTCTCCCTACCTCCCCACTTCCAAAAAG
Organism: Acholoe squamosa; assembly: GCA_949317995.1. Taxonomy (NCBI): domain Eukaryota; kingdom Metazoa; phylum Annelida; class Polychaeta; order Phyllodocida; family Polynoidae; genus Acholoe; species Acholoe squamosa. The sequence continues at coordinate 77,476,972 of OX439046.1, read as the reverse complement.
CCCATTCCACCCCACCCACCTGTTAATAAATGGCCTCTCCCTCCCTCCAAGCCTCCAAGAAGCCATTTCACCCCCTCCCCCACCTGTTAATAAATGGCCTCTCCCTCCCTCCAAGCCTCCAAGAAGCCTATTTCACCCCCTCCCCCACCTGTTAATAAATGACCCCTCCCTCCCTCCAAGCCTCCAAGAAGCCATTTCACCCCCCCCCACCTGTTAATAAATGGCCTCTCCCTACCTCCAAGAAGCCCATTTCACCCCCTCCCCCACCTGTTAATAAATGGCCTCTCCCTCCCTCCAAGCCTCCAAGAAGCCCATTTCACCCCCCCCCCATGTTAATAAATGGCCTCTCCCTACCTCCAAGAAGCCTATTTCACCCCCTCCCCCACCTGTTAATAAATGGCCTCTCCCTCCCTCCAAGCCTCCAAGAAGCCCATTTCACCCCCCCCATGTTAATAAATGGCCTCTCCCTCCCTCCAAGAAGCCTATTTCACCCCCTCCCCCACCTGTTAATAAATGGCCTCTCCCTCCCTCCAAGCCTCCAAGAAGCCTATTTCACCCCCTCCCCCACCTGTTAATAAATGGCCTCTCCCTCCCTCCAAGCCTCCAAGAAGCCCATTTCACCCCCCCCATGTTAATAAATGGCCTCTCCCTACCTCCAAGAAGCCTATTTCACCCCCTCCCCCACCTGTTAATAAATGGCCTCTCCCTCCCTCCAAGAAGCCCATTTCACCCCCCATGTTAATAAATGGCCTCTCCCTCCCTCCAAGAAGCCCATTTCACCCCCTCCCCCACCTGTTAATAAATGACCCCTCCCTCCCTCCAAGCCTCCAAGAAGCCTATTTCACCCCCCCCCCACCTGTTAATAAATGGCCTCTCCCTACCTCCAAGAAGCCCATTTCACCCCCTCCCCCACCTGTTAATAAATGGCCTCTCCCTCCCTCCAAGCCTCCAAGAAGCCCATTTCACCCCCCCCCCACCTGTTAATAAATGGCCTCTCCCTACCTCCAAGAAGCCCATTTCACCCCCTGCCCCACCTGTTAATAAATGGCCTCTCCCTACCTCCAAGCCTCCAAGAAGCCCATTTCACCCCCTCCCCCACCTGTTAATAAATGACCCCTCCCTCCCTCCAAGCCTCCAAGAAGCCCATTTCACCCCCCCCCCATGTTAATAAATGGCCTCTCCCTCCCTCCAAGCCTCCAAGAAGCCCATTTCACCCCCCCCCCCATGTTAATAAATGGCCTCTCCCTCCCTCCAAGCCTCCAAGAAGCCCATTTCACCCCCCCCCCCATGTTAATAAATGGCCTCTCCCTCCCTCCAAGCCTCCAAGAAGCCCATTTCACCCCCCATGTCAATAAATGGCCTCTCCCTACCTCCAAGCCTCCAAGAAACCTATTTCAGGCAGGCTTCTACTTACACTACCATAAACCAACGAGACCGACTCGGCCACCAAATCCACCCATCCCACAACCAGCACTGCGAGCCAATAAAGAAATATTACCGGCACAATCTAAGCTGGAAAATGGAGGAAGTGACTTAGATTTGCGAGTGGCGTGTCTAAACCAATGGTTGGTTATTCAGACAGGGTAGAGCTCAGGGGAAGGCGAAGGAGGACTAAGTGGGAGCGGCTGTCTAAGACGATACATCAGCGTTTTAGTGTGGGGGATGGCGGCCGCCGTATAATCTACTCGTATTGTCTGTGGGACTGAGGCTCTGCTACCTCCATAGATACTTAACCCTTTAAGGACTGCTGATGCGTTAATGTAACATGCCCATAGAGTCGGCATGATGCTTGAATGCAGCCCTGGCGAGCAACTCACCAGGGCTGTATTCAAGCATCATGGCTCTGATTCAAGCATCATGGCTCTGATACAAGCATCATGGCTCTGATACAAGCATCATGGCTCTGATTCAACCATCATGGCTCTGATACAAGCATCATGGCTCTGATTCAACCATCATGGCTCTGATACAAGCATCATGGCTCTGATTCAAGCATCATGGCTCTGATTCAAGCATCATGGCTCTGATACAATCCAGAATGCCTGCAATGATGCCCTAATGCAGTTCACCAGCACCGTGCTGGTGCATTATGAAGATACAGGTTTAGTGCATTAGGCCATTGTCCTAAGGTAGCTACAGTAAATCCTTATCTATAACGTACACATGTATAAGGTGCACCCCCGGGGGGTGATCAGATGTCATATATAGTTCACACAATACAACACACTATGTACCCACCAACATGTACCAACATAGTACAGTGTATTGACATGTCTACATGATGTCTACTACATAGTCACGTGATTTCTGTACACAGGGTCACGTGATGAGACAATAAGGGACCACTTCCTGTTATTATGCAGGTCATGTAACAGGTGTGTGTATACGGCCAGCATTGTGTCATGTGACCTGGGATACCCTTAGTTATAACTTATATTAGTCAGTGATATACTAGTGACCTACTGTGACCTTCAATGACCTTAGTTACAACAACACCTTTTTAGTGAATATATTAGTGACCTACTGTGATCTTCAATGACCTTAGTTACAACTACACCTCTTTAGAAACTAATGAGTTCAGATTGACCTACTGTGACTTTCAATGACCTTAGTTACATTTACACCTTTTTAGTAACTAACTTGTTTAGATTGACCTACCTTCAATGACCTTAGTTACAGCTACACCTTATTATTGACTTAAGAGTCCATATTGACTTACTGTGACCTTTAATGACCTTAGTTACATCTATACCTTATTATTGACTTAAGAGTCCATACTGACCTACTGTGACCTGCAATGGCCTTAGTAACAGCTACACCTTATTAGTGACTAAGGAGTTCAGATTGACCTACTGTGACCTGCAATGACCTTAATTACATCTATACCTTATTAGTGACTTAAGAGCCCATATTGACCTACTGTGACCTTCAATGACCTTAGTTACAACTACACCTTATTAGTGACTTAAGAGTCCATATTGACCTACTGTGACCTGCAATGACCTTAGTAACAGCTACAGCTTATTATTGACTTAAGAGTCCATATTGACTTACTGTGACCTTCAATGACCTTAGTTACATCTATACCTTATTAGTGACTTAAGAGCCCATATTGACCTACTGCGTCCTTCAATGACCTTAGTGACAGCTACACCTTATTAGTGACTTAAGAGTCCATATTGACCTACTGTGACCTGCAATGGCCTTAGTAACAGCTACACCTTATTAGTGACTTAAGAGTCCATACTGACCTTCTGTGACCTGCAATGACCTTAGTGACAGCTACACCTTATTAGTGACTTAAGAGTCCATATTGACCTACTGTGACCTGCAATGACCTTAGTTACATCTATACCTTATTAGTGACTTAAAGAGTCCATATTGACATACTGTGACCAGCAATGACCTTAATTACATCTATACCTTATTAGTGACTTAAGAGCCCATATTGACCTACTGTGACCTGCAATGACCTTAGTGACAGCTACACCTTATTAGTGACTTAAGAGTCCATATTGACCTACTCTGACCTGCAATGACCTTAGTTACATCTATACCTTATTATTGACTTAAAGAGTCCATATTGACCTACTGTGACCTGCAATGACCTTAGTTACATCTATACCTTATTAGTGACTTAAGAGTCCATACTGACCTACTGTGACCTTAAATGACCTTAGTAACAGCTACACCTTATTAGTGACTAAGGAGTTCAGATTGACCTACTGTTACCTTAAATGACCTTAGTAACAGCTACACCTTATTAGTGACTAAGGAGTTCAGATTGACCTACTGTTACCTTAAATGACCTTAGTAACAGCTACACCTTATTAGTGACTAAGGAGTTCAGATTGACCTACTGTGACCTTAAATGACCTTAGTAACAGCTACACCTTATTAGTGACTAAGGAGTTCAGATTGACCTACTGTGACCTTTGATTCACTTCTTAGTACTAACCATGTATATATTGTAATTATCTATTCTGCAGTTATCTACAAAAAGGGCTTTACAATAAGTTTATGTGTGTGTGAAAACCTTTTTTTTTTTCATGAAATGTCCTCTGCTACCTGCACTCGCATACATAGACCCCCCCACCCACCCACCCTGCAGCAGCTCACCCACCAACCATAGTATGCCTACCTTGATTTATACTACAAACATGAATGAACCTCATGAAAAAGTACTACGCAGACTCTGAATACCACATCATAAACTAACCCTCCCGCTAGTCCCTGAGGGGAGCGCGGTAACGCTGGCCGATAGAACTGAATATAACATTAATAATTCCTCACTTTTATGGACTGCTCTGTCTGTTGTGGTTTAACCTTCAAAGGCATAAAATGGATCATTGGTCATCATGATGCATGCATCATGATGTATGTATCATGATACATGCATCATGATACATGCATCATGCTGACCCTATGGGACTGATACACTCCTGGAGGGTCGTCATGATGCACCAATGAAGTGCTGGTGAGCAGTCTCACCAGCACTTGATTGGTGCATCATGACGACCTTTGGGCATGTATGTATTTATATATGCTGGTGGAGGAACATCTAAGTCCGCTGTCTGTAAACAAGGCCTGTGTATGAATCATACATCGGCTTATAAACCACTACAAAAAGAGATTGTCGCTCTCAAGTAACGCTAATGACCCTATTTATTTTGTCGTCCTACCCTACTTTTTCTCTGCATTTTTAATGGAGAAAATTAAATGGTGTTTATGGAGGAAGATGGAAAATGCTTAGGATTCCACAGGTCAAATTTTACCTCCAAGGGTACAAAAAATTAAAGTCAACCTGTTTTCGAAAGAATAAAAAATTCTCCCTAGTTACTCTAAATATCATTTTCAACTAACGACCAAATGCGATAATTTTCCCAAGCCTGGCCTCATGCGTTCATCGGTCACTCTGTCCATGTAGATTAATGTTGTCTTTATTGTGCAGCTATCCCAGGTTAATGGTGATATGCTGAAAGCAGACTGTTACATGTTTTATGTAGCTGCTTTCCCCACAATACATGGCTGAGTAATGCCTGCTATGGACAGGTCTGGTAGAGGAGTATACACCATAGTCATAAAAACATACCTCTGTATCTATATACAGGTGGAAAACAAAGGGAGGGAAAGACAATTGCCGTATTCATTCTAATAAGGGCACATGCTCTAATAAGCGCACACCCCTCTTTTGGGGCCATGAGCGCACCCCCCCCCCATGTCAATTTACACAAAAGATTTGTAAAAATAAAGACTTTTTAGGGGGAAAGCAAACATGTGATTAACAAGTGGAAACACTCCATGTCTCCACCTCTCCTATTTCCACCCCTCCCCTTCTCCAGTTAGTCAGAAAACCACATTTATTACCTTGCCCTTTGTAATTATTCGATAGGGGAAATCTTTTAATATCATGGTTTGACATAACGTACCGTAATCTCCCGCGTAGAAGGCGCAGCTCGCGTAGAAGGCGCACCCCCAACTCAGAGAATGGCTTTTCACGTAGAAGGCGCACGTACCTCTTCTGGATCGATTCCTGGAAAAACCCGCGTATAAGGCGCCCCCCCAACTCACAGGGGGGCTGTTTCGCGTAGAAGGCGCCCCCCTCCCCACCCCCACCCCCCACCCTCACTATTGTACACCTCCCGGTCTGCCGCGGTGCTGGGTCTATGAGTTCAAGCTGTCATCGGCACACAGTCGGCGTCAAACCCGCCGAGTGCCCGTCGACACCTCCCGGTCTGCCGCGCTGTTGGCTATATGAGTTCAAGCTGTCACCGGCACACGGTCGGCGTCAAACCCGCCGAGCAAATGTACACCGACCGGCTGCTGGCTATATGAGTTCAAGCTGTCACCGGTGCATGGTGGGCCTTATCCCCGGCGAGCGCGTCGACACCTCCCGGTCTGCCGCGGTGCTGGCGCTATGAGTTCAAGCTGTCATCAGCGCATTTTCCCAAATGAGATGTTGGAAAAACCCGCGTATAAGGCGCACCCCCAACTCAAGGCAATTACCCTCCCGCGTATAAGACCCAGCAGCATTTTGTTTGGCGTAGAAGACGCGCCTTCTACGCGGGAGATTACGGTAGTGGCCGAATTCCTCTCCACCTCCTGTGCTTAACCAAGGTAATCATCATTTGTTTTCAATACCCCTGTACCCCCGGCACTTAATCAAGACCCGCGATCATTTGAGACCCTGGCAATTAGTGACATTACTATGGTGACCAGTGTTTGCACCTGGCCTTCTAATGACCCCAGGGTGTGGCCTATGGGGTGTGGCCTATAGGGTGTGGCCTATGGGGTGTGGCCCCCGGGGTGTGGCCCCCGTGGTATGGCCCCCAGGGTGCGGCCCCAGGGTGCGGCCCCCAGGTTGCGGCCCACGGGGTGCAGCTTATAGCGATAACACGGGAGGACATGTGTACGCCCCCATGAAGGCACTGATCTCGTCGAAAATTACCAGCCTGACTCAGTGGTTTTGTTGACACTGAGGGGAACAGCGCTGCCCATGATCTGTGATAGAGTTCGACACCGTGTTGGCTGGGAATGGTGATTGGCATGTACATTTCAACGCCAGACAGGCACCAACTTTCACTCGCTGCGTCTCCTAATTCCTCCCTATAGCAAAACTAAAAAAAGACGGCTATATCCATGATTAGGTCGCTTTCTGGGTAAAAGTAAAACATGGAATCTGTTCTTTATAAGTGGTATTATACATATTTCTTCTCAACCTAGATGGCTTGAACTTTTCAGCGACTTAAACCTTCTGGGACTTGAACCTATAGTCTCTTAAACACTATTGTACTTTATTAGCAACTTAGACCTTCTGGGACACACCTTCCTTTCCCCAAATAAATCCAAGCCCCAGTTTTTTTTCTCATATATTTCCCCTTAAAAGAAACGCTTTTTCCATGGGAATCTTCCCCCTTGGGTGATTTAAGTTTGTTACTTTTCCCTACATGTAACTCAAGTTTTAAGTCACTAACAAATAGGTCGTTATTGAATTTAAAGTTGTGATAAAAGTATATTGGACATATACACTATATTATGGCCTTGGCAACCTTTTTTTATGAAACTAAGGTTAGAATGATTGAGTCACTACCCTGTACAATGATTAGGTCGCCACCCTGTACAATCATTAGGTCACCACCCTGTACAATGATTAGGTCGCCACCCTGTACAATCATTAGGTCGCCACCCTGTACAATCATTAGGTCGACACCCTGTACAATGATTAGGTCGCCACCCTGTACAATCATTAGGTCGACACCCTGTACAATGATTAGGTCACCACCCTGTACAATCATTAGGTTGCCACCCTGTACAATCATTAGGTCACTACCCTGTACAATCATTAGGTCGCTACCCTGTACAATCATTAGGTCGCCATCCCGTACAATCATTAGGTCACTACCCTGTACATTGATAAGGTCGCTACCCTGTAAAATGATTAGGTCGCTACCCTGTACAATCATTAGGTCGCTACCCTGTACAATCATTAGGTCGCCATCCCGTACAATCATTAGGTCGCCATCCTGTACAATCATTAGGTCGACACCCTGTACAATCATTAGGTCGACATCCTGTATAATCATTAGGTCGACATCCTGTACAATCATTAGGTCGACACCCTGTACAATCATTAGGTCGACATCCTGTACAATCATTAGGTTGCCACCCTGTACAATCATTAGGTCGACACCCTGTACAATCATTAGGTCGCTATCCTGTACAATCATTAGGTCGACACCCTGTACAATCATTAGGTTGCCACCCTGTACAATCATTAGGTTGCCACCCTGTACAATCAATAGGTCGACACCCTGTACAATCATTAGGTTGCCACCCTGTACAATCATTAGGTCGACACCCTGTACAATCATTACGTTGCCACCCTGTACAATTATTAGGTTGCCACCCTGTACAATCATTACGTTGCCACCCTGTACAATCATTAGGTTGCCATCCCGTACAATCATTAGGTCTCCATCCCGTACAATCATTAGGTTGCCACCCTGTACAATCATTAGGTCGCCATCCTGTACAATCATTAGGTCGCCATCCTGTACAATCATTAGGTCGACATCCTGTTCAATCATTAGGTCGCTACCCTGTATAATCATTAGGTCGCTACCCTGTATAATCATTAGGTCGCTACCCTGTATAATCATTAGGTCGCTACCCTGTACAATCATTAAGTCGCTACCCTGTACAATCATTAGGTCGCTACCCTGTACAATCATTAAGTCGCTAATGAGGGACAAACTAAGGCAATATGGGGAGGGTATTTAATTACTGAATAAGGGTAACTTTATTTTGGTAAATAGTAAATATTGGTAGAGTGGGTATCTAGTTAGTAGGGCTGTATAACTTGATGTGGGATATCTCTGGGTTCATTCTCACCATGAAAATTACCCTTATTCAGTGACTAATTACCTTGCTAGAGATTATTCAGTAATGAAATCTCCTTTATATCAATTCCAAACTCGCACTGACATGGAACTTACTTCTATCTATACTTCTACTTAATCTACTAAGAAATAAGTGACCATTTCGTTACCGCTATTAGAAATGCAGCTAAAACACCCATGTTCAACACATTGTAGTCAATACCAAATGATCAGCATTGAAACTGTTAACCAATGATATTATTTGATCAACAAAAAAAATGATTATAGCTGTGACCTTGCCCCTTGACCTTGGTGTAATGGCGTGCACACCAGAGGGCGTCCTGGTAGGTGCAGGTGTACTGGTAGGTAAACTGGTGCCCGGCGTGTGCTGCTGTCAGCACCTTGTGTGGGGGGGGGGGGGGAGGGTGGTATATGGTTCTTTGTCCATGTGGGTTGCCAACGTTACAAACACTCTCTTTGCTGCTACTGACTTGATGCCACTGGTAACTCTTATAGAACACAGGAGCTGAACATTTCCAGGGTTCCCGCTATTTATGGGTCATCAATTTAACTGACTTTTAACCTACTTTTAACTGACATTTATTGATATTTTAACTAACCAAATATTGGGTAATTAGCGGGGCTCATGGAAAAGATTCATCCACTCTCGTGGTAGGGTGTTTGAGAAATTTTGCAAACTCACGCGAAATCTTGACAGTCACGCCTTTTAATTAGTCTAAATATCATTTTTGACTGACTTTTCCCAAAATATCTTTTTAACTGACTCTTAACTGACCTTCAAAGAAATATAGGTTTAACTGACTTTGAGCTGACCAGTGGGAACTCTGATAAAGCCAACTCCCACTACGTGAAAAATGGGTCTAAAACGCCTGTGATTCTGGATATCGGCAGCCTTGGAGTCTTGTCAAAAACAAAATTCACAAGGGTTCCCATACCACTCCTACCTTTCTCAAACCCCACTACTAGCCACTATGGGAAGGGAAACGTCTGTGAAATTCATCACTGTACTGACTAGTTGCTACTTTGATTCACAAGTATAACATTCTTATGGCTATAGTGTGCGGAACTTGGGTCCTAATTTATGAAAAATATACAGACCTCTTGTGATTTACTAAAGATTCTTGTTTTCCTCTAAATCAAAGGGAATTTCCCTACATCACAGAGATTTCTGGCCTCTTGTGAGAAAAATATCAAAAACTTTTGATGTATCCCACTCCTAAATAACAACACTTTGGCAAGGGTTCTTAGCTGTTATTGGACTTCCTTGGACGATAATACCACTCTAAATATCGGCTGAATAACAACATATCCTACATCACAAGGATTTTCTAACTATTTCCGCGTTGTGGGATTTGGCCTATATCAACACACAACTCAACAAGAAAAAGAAGTTTTTGATGGAGTCCATGATATTACCTTTAACCACTTAGGTTTGGCCCTCATCTTATATACACGAGGGACGTCTTAAACGCGAGGATAGAGATGTTCGTATACACGAGGGACGTCTTAAACGCGAGGATAGAGATGTTCGTATACACGAGGGACGTCTTAAACGCGAGGATAGAGATGTTCATATACAAGAGGGACGTCTTATATGCAAGGATAGAGATGTTCATATACACGAGGGACGTCTTAAACGCGAGGATAGAGATGTTCATATACACGAGGGACGTCTTATACGTGAGGATAGAGATGTTCATATACACGAGCGACGTCTTAAACGCGAGGATAGAGATGTTCATATACACGAGGGACGTCTTATACGCATGGATAGAGATGTTCATATACACGAGGGACGTCTTAAACGCGAGGATAGAGATGTTCATATACACGAGGGACGTCTTATACGCATGGATAGAGATGTTCATATACACGAGGGACGTCTTAAACGCGAGGATAGAGATGTTCATATACACGAGGGACGTCTTATACATGAGGATAGAGATGTTCATATACACGAGGGACGTCTTATACACAAGGATAGAGATGTTCATATACACGAGGGACGTCTTATACGCGAGGATAGAGATGTTCATATACACGAGGGACGTCTTAAACGCGAGGATAGAGATGTTCATATACACGAGGGACGTCTTAAACGCGAGGATAGAGATGTTCATATACACGAGGGACGTCTTATATGCGAGGATAGAGATGTTCATATACACGAGGGACGTCTTATACACAAGGATAGAGATGTTCATATACACGAGGGACGTCTTATACGCGAGGATAGAGATGTTCATATACACGAGGGACGTCTTAAACGCGAGGATAGAGATGTTCATATACACGAGGGACGTCTTATACGTGAGGATAGAGATGTTCATATACACGAGCGACGTCTTATACGCGAGGATAGAGATGTTCATATACACGAGCGACGTCTTAAACGCGAGGATAGAGATGTTCATATATACGAGGGACGTCTTAAACGCGAGGATAGAGATGTTCATATACACGAGGGACGTCTTATACGTGAGGATAGAGATGTTCATATACACGAGGGACGTCTTAAACGCGAGGATAGAGATGTTCGTATACACGAGGGACGTCTTAAACGCGAGGATAGAGATGTTCATATACACGAGGGACGTCTTATACGTGAGGATAGAGATGTTCATATACATGAGGGACGTCTTATACGCGAGGATAGAGATGTTCATATACACGAGGGACGTCTTATACGCATGGATAGAGATGTTCATATACACGAGGGACGTCTTATACGCGAGGATAGAGATGTTCATATACACGAGCGACGTCTTATACATGAGGATAGAGATGTTCATATACACGAGCGACGTCTTATACATGAGGATAGAGATGTTCATATACACGAGCGACGTCTTATACATGAGGATAGAGATGTTCATATACACGAGCGACGTCTTATACATGAGGATAGAGATGTTCATATACACGAGGGACGTCTTAAACGTGAGGATAGAGATGTTCATATACATGGGTGATAAAATTTTTTAGGATGTCACTCTGTCAAATTTTATATGCCAATGTACTAGGAACCTTTGAAATTGTCAGTGTCCTTCATTTTTTAAAACCCCTCCATCACTAGCGTCACAAGCGTCACTTTTAATCAATGTATAGGCACAGAGATCCCTGGTACCAAACCATGTCTATAAACCACGTGTTGGAGAGTGGGAGTTGTGTGGTTGTGACTGTTTCCTCTGGTACTGGGAGCCAAAAAACTGTCTGTTATTTTAACCCTTTTAATGCCGCTAGGCCATTAATGCATCATGCTCATTAGTCGTCATGATGCATGGATGCAGCCCTGGTGAGTTACTCACAGGCTCGGTGTGGGACGGGGTGCATTTCATACCACAGCGGTTGCATCATGATGACCCTGTGGGACTGTTTGATACACTAGTGCTGCATTCGTGCATCATGATACACTAGTGCTGCATTCGTGCATCATGACGACCCTGTGGGACTGTTTGATACACTAGTGCTGCAATCGTGCATCATGACGACCCTGTGGGACTGTTTGATACACTAGTGCTGCATTCGTGCATCATGACGACCCTGTGGGACTGTTTGATACACTAGTGCTGCATTCGTGCATCATGACGACCCTGTGGGACTGTTTGATACAGAAGTGCTGCATTCATGCATCATGATACACTAGTGCTGCATTCATGCATCATGACGACCCTGTGGGACTGTTTGATACACTAGTGCTGCATTCCTGTATCATGATGACCCTGTGGGACTGTTTGATACACTAGTGCTGCATTCATGCATCATGATACACTAGTGCTGCATTCATGCATCATGATACACTAGTGCTGCATTCGTGCATCATGACGACCCTGTGGGACTGTTTGATACACTGGTGCTGCATTTGTGCATCATGATACCCTAGTGCTGCATTCATGCATCATGATGACCCTGTGGGACTGTTTGATACACTGGTGCTCCATTCGTGCATCATGATACCCTAGTGCTGCATTCGTGCATCATGACGACCCTGTGGGACTGTTTGATATACTAGTGCTGCATTCCTGCATCATGACGACCCTGTGGGACTGTTTGATACACTAGTGCTGCATTCATGCATCATGACGACCCTGTGGGACTGTTTGATACACTGGTGCTGCATTCCTGCATCATGACGACCCTGTGGGACTGTTTGATACACTAGTGGTACATTCATGCATCATGACGACCCTGTGGGACTGTTTGATACAGTAGTGCTGCATTCGTGCATCATGACGACCCTGTGGGACTGTTTGATACACTAGTGCTGCATTCGTGCATCATGACGACCCTGTGGGACTGTTTGATACACTGGTGCTGCATTCCTGCATCATGACGACCCTGTGGGACTGTTTGATACACTAGTGCTGCATTTGTGCATCATGACGACCCTGTGGGACTGTTTGATACACTAGTGCTGCATTCATGCATCATGATACACTAGTGCTGCATTCATGCATCACGACGGCCCTGTGGGACTGTTTGATACACTAGTGCTGCATTCATGCATCATGATACACTAGTGCTGCATTCATGCATCATGACGACCCTGTGGGACTGTTTGATACACTAGTGCTGCATTCGTGCATCATAACGACCCTGTGGGACTTTTTGATACACTAGTGCTGCATTCCTGCATCATGATGACCCTGTGGGACTGTTTGATACACTAGTGCTGCATTCATGCATCATGATACACTAGTGCTGCATTCATGCATCATGACGACCCTGTGGGACTGTTTGATACAGTAGTGCTGCATTCGTGCATCATGATACACTAGTGCTGCATTCATGCATCAAGACGACCCTGTGGGACTGTTTGATACACTAGTGCTGCATTCGTGCATCATGACGACCCTGTGGGACTGTTTGATACACTAGTGCTGCATTCGTGCATCATGACGACCCTGTGGGACTATTTGATACACTCGTGCTGCATTCGTGCATCATGACGACCCTGTGGGACTGTTTGATACACTAGTGCTGCATTCATGCATCATGATACACTAGTGCTGCATTCGTGCATCATGATACACTAGTGCTGCATTCATGCATCATGATACACTAGTGCTGCATTCGTGCATCATGACGACCCTGTGGGACTGTTTGATACACTAGTGCTGCATTCGTGCATCATGACGACCCTGTGGGACTGTTTGATACACTAGTGCTGCAATCGTGCATCATGATACACTAGTGCTGCATTCATGCATCATGACGACCCTGTGGGACTGTTTGATACACTAGTGCTGCAATCGTGCATCATGATACACTAGTGCTGCATTCATGCATCATGACGACCCTGTGGGACTGTTTGATACACTAGTGCTGCATTCATGCATCATGATACACTAGTGCTGCATTCGTGCATCATGACGACCCTGTGGGACTGTTTGATACACTGGTGCTGCAATCGTGCATCATGATACACTAGTGCTGCATTCATGCATCATGACGACCCTGTGGGACTGTTTGATACACTAGTGCTGCATTCATGCATCATGATACACTAGTGCTGCATTCGTGCATCATGATACACTAGTGCTGCATTCATGCATCATGACGACCCTGTGGGACTGTTTGATACACTAGTGCTGCATTCATGCATCATGATACACTAGTGCTGCATTCATGCATCATGACGACCCTGTGGGACTGTTTGATACAGTAGTGCTGCATTCATGCATCATGACGACCCTGTGGGACTGTTTGATACACTAGTGCTGCATTCATGCATCATGATACACTAGTGCTGCATTTGTGCATCATGACGACCCTGTGGGACTGTTTGATACACTAGTGCTGCAATCGTGCATCATGATACACTAGTGCTGCATTCATGCATCATGACGACCCTGTGGGACTGTTTGATACACTAGTGCTGCATTCATGCATCATGATACACTAGTGCTGCATTCGTGCATCATGACGACCCTGTGGGACTGTTTGATACACTGGTGCTGCATTCGTGCATCATGACGACCCTGTGGGACTGTTTGATACACTAGTGCTGCATTCGTGCATCATGACGACCCTGTGGGACTGTTTGATACACTAGTGCTGCATTCGTGCATCATGACGACCCTGTGGGACTGTTTGATACACTAGTGCTGCATTCGTGCATCATGACGACCCTGTGGGACTGTTTGATACACTAGTGCTGCATTCGTGCATCATGACGACCCTGTGGGACTGTTTGATACACTAGTGCTGCATTCGTGCATCATGACGAGCCTGTGGGACTGTTTGATACACTAGTGCTGCATTTGTGTATCATGACGAGCCTGTAGGACTGTTTGATACACTAGTGCTGCATTCGTGCATCATGACGACCCTGTGGGATTGACTATAAGGTGTCGTTGAATACGGACAGACTCACCTCGGTGAATACGATGCAAAAATATTCCAGGGGAATTGACATTTATATGGCTACACAGATTTTAAAATATAATGCAGCAATGTAAATTGCTGATAACTAGAAAAGTGAAAAGCCTGTGATTGGCTCCCATGAGTTGTGCACTCATCCTGTTGCATCAGCACTCCCTCACCCAGGTTATTCGCACCACCAAGCCACTATTCGCATAACTCCTGCCAAAACTGAGCTATTTGCACCACATTGCCAAAAAAGACATATACCTTCACCATTGGAGGCAAAAAGTGTCTTATGGCTGCCAACCATCTGAGTCTGTACAATATTGACAATTTCTCAAAATTTACAAAACTTGGTAATGAAATACCTTTTCCTGCAAGACCCCTACATCTCCTCTTTTAATGGCACTACAAATTAATTGAGTAATTCTGCCTCTTATATATAAAATTTCCATCTTTTTTTTAAACTTATTCGCACCACCAAAATGACTGAAAGTGCAGGGCCCCTGGGTGTCTCCTTATAACTCGCTTTTCGAGTTAATGAAGAAATTCAGCTATACATGTATTTAGCTGTGTTCATTGCAGCAGGTCACATGATCATCAGCCATTGAATATGGCATGTCCAGTACTGTTCTACAGTATCTGCAATGACATAAATTAATATATGTAGCGGTCCTTAATGGGTTAATGGTAGGTTAAAAGTCACCATTAGGTGTAATGTGTAGGGCCGTGTTGGAGTATACATAGAGGATAGTTAAAAGTCACCATTAGGTGTAATGTGTAGGGCCGTGTTGGAGTATAGAGGATAGTTAAAAGTCACCATTAGGTGTAATGTGTAGGGCCGTGTTGGAGTATAGAGGATAGTTAAAAGTCACCATTAGGTGTAATGTGTAGGGCCGTGTTGGAGTATAGAGGATAGTTAAAAGTCACCATTAGGTGTAATGTGTAGGGCCGTGTTGGAGTATAGAGGATAGTTAAAAGTCACCATTAGGTGTAATGTGTAGGGCCGTGTTGGAGTATAGAGGATAGTTAAAAGTCACCATTAGGTGTAATGTGTAGGGCCGTGTTAGAGTATAGAGGATAGTTAAAAGTCACCATTAGGTGTAATGTGTAGGGCCGTGTTAGAGTATAGAGGATAGTTAAAAGTCACCATTAGGTGCAATGTGTAGGGCTGTGTTGGAGTAAGGTGATGGAGAGACGTGCTGCTTTGTTTACAAACACTGGGACTTGGTGAGTTATGATGTGGTTTGGTGTGGAAATGCCTGAGACATCAGCTAATGTAATATACGACAATAAATGACTTATGATGTCAGTGACTGAGAACAAAAATCTCTGAAATGCTAACTCCCTAAAAAAACATTGGGTTCGTACAGGAATAAATCAGTCTTTGTAAATGTCTTAATTCTCTTAAATCAGGGAATCCCTGAAGACTTCCAACCGTGAGGTTGTGAAGTCCTGACATATCAACCTCTCAAAGCACTAGTCGTGCATTTATCGTGACTATAGAACATGTAGACTATAGTATACTTGTAGATAAATGTCATTTTTCACCCCCCCCACCACTCCACCCTCCTGTAGGGCGTAGTAGAGCACCTCTCTATGATGGGGGTGTGGTGTACAGGTTTCATGGTAATTTACAGAACCAGGGTGTATCCTATTGGCATAACGACAAATTGCCTGGGCTGGATGCTGGTGGTCTATGGTGGTGGGAGAGGAGCAGAAAGGGAGGGGTGGCCACACTCTCTGGTTCTACGATCTAACATTTGTTACTAATACCTGAAGTCCTTGTGTATAGGAGGCCCCTTGTGTATAGGACGCCCCTCGTGTATAGGACACCCCTCGTGTATAGGACGCCCCTCGTGTATAGGACGCCCCTCGTGTATAGGACGCCCCTCGTGTATAGGACACCCCTCGTGTATAGGACGCCCCTCGTGTATAGGACGCCCCTCATGTATAGGAAGCCCCTCACTTATAGGACACCCTTGTGTATAGGACGCCCCTCGTGTATAGGACGCCCCTCGTGTATAGGACGCCCCTCGTGTATAGGACGCCCCTCGTGTATAGGACGTCCCTCGTGTATAGGACGCCCCTCGTGTATAGGACACCCCTCGTGTATAGGACGCCCCTCGTGTATAGGACGCCCCTCATGTATAGGAAGCCCCTCACTTATAGGACACCCCTTGTGTATAGGACGCCCCTCGTGTATAGGACGCCCCTCGTGTATAGGACGCCCCTCGTGTATAGGACGCCCCTCGTGTATAGGACGCCCCTCGTGTATAGGACGCCCCTCGTGTATAGGACACCCCTCGTGTATAGGACGCCCCTCGTGTATAGGACACCCCTCGTGTATAGGACGCCCCTCGTGTATAGGACGCCCCTCGCTTATAGGACACCCCTCTTGTATAGGGCACCCCTCGTGTATAGGACACCCCTCGTGTATAGGACACCCCTCGTGTATAGGACGCCCCTCGTGTATAGGACGCCCCTCATGTATAGGAAGCCCTTCGCTTATAGGACACCCCTCGTGTATAGGACGCCCCTCGTGTATAGGAAGCCCCTCGCTTATAGGCCGCACCCTGGGTTGAGCTAAAGCCTCTACGACACCCCTAGGGTCAGATTTTAGTGATTTCAGTACTGTTCTATATTGGAAAATCCTCACCTATAGGCCGCACCCTGAGTTGGGCTAGATCCTATAGGACGCAGATGATGTCATCGCCTTAGTGCAAGAAGGTTGTAACTGAAATTTTGGCAAAAATGAGTTTCCTTCCATTTTAACATCTATTGACCTATATCTAGCTACTATGAAAGTACTGAATCTCTGTCTATGATATTCGTGCCTACAGGCTCTGGGTGGGCTTCCCTAGCCCACTTAAAAGAGGGTCTACTTCTCATCTTTCCTATCCCCTCAGGATGTGTGTGGTGCACATATACGCGGGCACTGACACATTCCTCTGTGAAATTGTGTAATGTAGTTCTCGCCATGAATATGACCTTAGCTGTCGAAATGGCGTTAAACATCTATTATTCACTCACTCACAGGCTCTGGGTAATATTGCTGTTTGCACTTTGTTCTATAGTAAGTGGAAAACTTCTTTTGCCTTTCCTGCAAAACTTGAAAAATGCAGATACAACCTTCTTGCACTAAGGCGACGATGTAATTCTGGTGTATGAGCCGCGTCTTATACGCCAGGATTTCCGGTACCTGTAGTGATAGGTGCTGCGTGGTGTAGATGGCCACTTCCTTTGTGTGCTATTAAGGGCATATATAACAAATAGAGATGCACACGGTGGTTCTAGGGGCAGATAAGAAGCACGAGGCCGTAGGCCGAGTGTCTTCTTATCTAGCCCCTAGAACCACCGTGTGCATCTCTATTTATTATATATGGTGTTTATACCAGGGTTTCCACAATAAAATTAAATATATTTACCTTATAAAGATATGAAAATCAATGTTATTTGTTCAATTCGACGTAATCCGTCCTCCGCCATATTGGTTTCTCGGCGAGACGACAAGGCTGGTTGGACGCAAAGTGTTACCTCGGCGTTTGTCCTACAGGCATTTTCATAGTAGAACCGCTGGTAAGGACTGCGCGCGACAGCCAGAATACCCTTAGAGCATATGCCAACGTGACAACTTGTGTTTCGCCGCGGTAAATAATCCGTGCGCTACGCAGTCAACACGACGGAGAAATTTCGCTCGATTCGATTTTTATATCTTCAATCCTTCTAAATATACATGTCAAATTGTGGCGAATTAAAGGTAGGTGCTAGAATATAATGTCTTCTTTCATCCTCTATACGCATTAAGCTTCTAATGCTATACTTTTTTTATTATCGAATTAAATTGGTTGCTGTCAACTTGCTGTCATCTCGTTTCAATCCAAGTGTCAACATGGGTTCATTTTAGCGCGTACTATTGGAACATCATTATCCGCTCCTGGCACCGTCAAAATCGTTCAAGAACGTGATAACCATGGTATAAGTCGTAGTAGAACCTGGGGAGGTGGGTGTCGGGGATCTACAAGGAACATGTGCACTGTGTTCTCAGATATAAAAAGTACATTTCTGTGAGTAGCAGTACAGAGTGCTGGTATAGATTTAGTGTCTACCGTAAAACCTCACATGCAGACACTAATACACTAATACATGGGTTTACGGTAGACCAGACATGTACTTCCAGTGGTAGGAATAAGGTCACTTGTCATGCATCATGACAACCAATGGACAAGATGCGTTGATGCCCTGTCTACCTTCTAACCCTTTAAGGGCCGCTGATGCATTGATGCATCATGTCCATTGGTCGTCATGATGCATTAATGCATCATGTCCATTGGTCGTCATGATGCATTAATGCATCATGTCCATCGGTCGTCATGATGCATTAATGCATCATGCCCATTGGTCGTCATGATGTATGAATGTAGCCCTGGTGAGTTACTCACCAGGGCTACATTCATACATCATGACGACCCTACATGGTTGGTACAATCCCGGAGGGTCTTCATGATGCACCAATGAAGTGCTGGCTAGAGGACATACCAGCACTTCATTGGTGCATCATGAAGACTTTTTAGCGGGTTAGAGATCTAAACATGATTCACCAGCACAGTATTCTCAATCCCTGAATACAGCCCTGGTCTACGAAAGCTGCCTGGGTGCTCATGTATTTCAACCTGGCTCTACCCCCAGCGCTTCAAGAACGGCGCTTATTCAAGACTTCGATTATAATCACACGTATAATGTATTTGGACATTTCAACACCCCTATACCCCCGGCACTATTCAAGAACGCCGCTTATTCCTGACCCGGCACTCATACAGACTGGTACAGAATTGTGTATCCGTGGCAGTATTATGTAGAGAGTAGGCCTATACCACGTGACACATGACGTAACCATGACAACAGCTGGACGTAGGTATGTCAATATATGGAGTGATGACCCGGGGTGAGAGGTTTACCACCCTGTCATGTATTGACGTGCTATCTGTTAGAGCTACCCTCTAAGGGTTGTAATCCTCAACCACCATGTTCCTTGGTTGTCATGACGCACCAATACAGTGTACATGTTGTACAACCGCCATGTTCCTTGGTCGTCATGATGCACCAATACAGTGTACATTTTGTACAACCGCCATGTTCCTTGGTCGTCATGATGCACCAATACAGTGTACATGTGCAACCGCCATGTTCCTTGGTTGTCATGATGCACCAATACAGTGTACATGTTGTACAACCGCCATGTTCCTTGGTCGTCATGATGCACCAATACAGTGTACATGTTGTACAACCGCCATGTTCCTTGGTCGTCATGATGCACCAATACAGTGTACATGTGCAACCGCCATGTTCCTTGGTTGTCATGATGCACCAATACAGTGTACATGTTGTACAACCGCCGTGTTCCTTGGTCGTTATAATGCACCAATACAGTGTACATGTACAACCGCCGTGTTCCTTGGTCGTCATGATGCACCAATACAGTGTACATGTACAACCGCCATGTTCCTTGGTCGTCATGATGCACCAATACAGTGTACATGTTGTACAACCGCCATGTGCCTTGGTCGTCATGACGCACCAATACAGTGTACATGTACAACCGCCATGTTCCTTGGTTGTCATGATGCACCAATACAGTGTACATGTTGTACAACCGCCATGTTCCTTGGTCGTCATGATGCACCAATACAGTATACACGTTGTACAACCGCCATGTTCCTTGGTCGTCATGACGCACCAATACAGTTTACATGTTGTACAACCGCCATGTTCCTTGGTCGTCATGATGCACCAATACATTGTACATGTTGTACAACCGCCATGTTCCCTGGTCGTCATGATGCACCAATACAGTGTACATGTACAACCGCCATGTTCCTTGGTCTTCATGACGCACCAATACAGTGTACATGTTGTACAACCGCCATGTTCCTTGGTCGTCATGACGCACCAATACAGTTTACATGTTGTACAACCGCCATGTTCCTTGGTCGTCATGATGCACCAATACAGTGTACATGTTGTACAACCGCCATGTTCCTTGGTCGTCATGATGCACCAATACAGTGTACATGTTGTACAACCGCCATGTTCCTTGGTTGTCATGATGCACCAATACAGTGTACATGTACAACCGCCATGTTCCTTGGTCGTCATGATGCACCAATACAGTTTACATGTTGTACAACCGCCATGTTCCTTGGTCGTCATGATGCACCAATACAGTGTACATGTTGTACAACCGCCATGTTCCTTGGTCGTCATGATGCACCAATACATTGTACATGTTGTACAACCGCCATGTTCCTTGGTCGTCATGACGCACCAATACAGTGTACATGTTGTACAACCGCCGTGTTCCTTGGTCGTCATGATGCACCAATACCGTGTACATGTTGTACAACCGCCATGTTCCTTGGTCGTCATGATGCACCAATACAGTGTACATGTTGTACCCTTCAGTAGTGTATCAACCCTGCAGGGTCAGAATGATGCTCCTGATTAGGTGCTAGCTAAAGGCGACCGCAGAAGGGCCAGATTCGATCGGTAGTTATGGAGAGGGGTCCCGATCCGATTGGGGACATCAAACATGTTTGATATTGTCAGACCCGTTTGGACCTCTGCACAGACAGCAGGGCTTGACAAATCCCTGTGTCCAGTGCCCGGGACACAAAAATATTTCTCGCGACACAACTTATTTTTCAAGTTGTGTCCAGTGGACACAGCTGCCAAGCCAGGGTTTTAAATGGCAGAGGCACACCATTTAACCTGCTGGACACAACTTTGATTTGCCTTTGTGTCCAGTGGACACACTGATTCCAAACTGATTTGTCAAGCCCTGACTGACGTCCCCGATCCTCCCAGTCGGCCGACCCAGTCCAGCCCATCTGCGGTTGGCTTAAGACTGCATCCATGCATTATGACGACCAATGAAGCCCTGCGACTGAGGTCTTTTAAAGGTTTAACACATTATGACGACCAATGAAGCCCTGGGACTGAGGTCTTTTAAAGGGTTAACACATTATGACGACCAATGAAGCCCCGGGACTGAGGTCTTTTAAAGGGTTAACACATCATGACGACCAATGAAGCCCTGGGACTGAGGTCTTTTAAAGGGTTAACATATCATGACGACCAATGAAGCCCCGGGACTGAGGTCTTTTAAAGGGTTAACACATTATGACGACCAATGAAGCCCCGGGACTGAGGTCTTTTAAAGGGTTAACACATTATGACGACCAATGAAGCCCTGGGACTGAGGTCTTTAACATCATGATGACCAATGAAGCCCCGGGACTAAGGTCTTTTAAAGGGTTAACATATCATGACGACCAATGAAGCCCTGGGACTGAGGTCTTTAACATCATGACGACCATGAAGCCCTGGGACTGGTCTTTAAAGGGTTAACATGACGACCAATGAAGCCCCGGGACTGAGGTCTTTAAAGGGTTAACATGACGACCAATGAAGCCCAGGGACTGAGGTCTTTTAAAGGGTTAACATATCATGACGACCAATGAAGCCCCGGGACTGAGGTCTTTAAAGGGTTAACACATTATGACGACCAATGAAGCCCCGGGACTGAGGTCTTTAAAGGGTTAACATGACGACCAATGAAGCCCCGGGACTGAGGTCTTTAAAGGGTTAACACATTATGACGACCAATGAAGCCCTGGGACTGAGGTTTTTAAAGGGTTAACACATCATGACGACCAATGAAGCCCTGGGACTGAGGTATTTTATAGGGTTAACACATAATGACGACCAATGAAGCCCCGGGACTGAGGTCTTTGAAAGGGTTAACACATTATGACGACCAATGAAGCCCTGGGACTGAGGTCTTTAACATCATGACGACCAATGAAGCCCTGGGACTGAGGTCTTTAAAGGGTTAACATGACGACCAATGAAGCCCCCGGGACTGAGGTCTTTTAAAGGGTTAACATATCATGACGACCAATGAAGCCCTGGGACTGAGGTCTTTAACATCATGACGACCAATGAAGCCCTGGGACTGGTCTTTAAAGGGTTAACATGACGACCAATGAAGCCCCGGGACTGAGGTCTTTAAAGGGTTAACATGACGACCAATGAAGCCCCGGGACTGAGGTCTTTAAAGGGTTAACACATAATGACGACCAATGAAGCCCCGGGACTGAGGTCTTTGAAGGGTTAACATGACGACCAATGAAGCCCTGGGACTGAGGTCTTTAAAGGGTTAACATGACGACCAATGAAGCCCCGGGACTGAGGTCTTTAAAGGGTTAACACATTATGACGACCAATGAAGCCCTGGGACTGAGGTTTTTAAAGGGTTAACACATCATGACGACCAATGAAGCCCCGGGACTGAGGTCTTTAAAGGGTTAACATGACGACCAATGAAGCCCCGGGACTGAGGTCTTTAAAGGGTTAACACATTATGACGACCAATGAAGCCCTGGGACTGAGGTTTTTAAAGGGTTAACACATCATGACGACCAATGAAGCCCCGGGACTGAGGTCTTTTAAAGGGTTAACATATCATGACGACCAATGAAGCCCCGGGACAGGTCTTTTAAAGGGTTAACATGACGACCAATGAAGCCCCGGGACTGAGGTCTTTTAAAGGGTTAACACATCATGACGACCAATGAAGCCCCGGGACTGAGGTCTTTTAAAGGGTTAACTCTTTCAGTTTTCACAATATGACAGAACAGGTGAGCAAATATAGCAGTGGTGTTTGCCCACTACTTTACAAAGTTCACCATTTCTAGGTTCCCAAGCGGTGGCACAAAAAGTTTTCTGCCCCTCCCCCCTCAAAGGGATTATCTTTTTTTTCAGTCACTCCTCTTTTATTCACAATTTCTAGTGAATTCATGTGAAAGTCAGATGATTTCACAAGAAAATTTGGTGCAACTGACATTACTGATCATGTGAATTTCACCTGAATGTCTTGTGTATACCTGGCACTAGAATATGAGAACTCGTAAAATTCACAAGAATCTTTTGCTGAACCAAATGTTCACCAATTTTTCCAAGTGGTGAAAAAGTCGTTCCTTCATCCTTGTAAGGGAGTTGTTATTATTTATCAACAGGGGGGTGGTGGGTTTTTGTGCGGATGCGCGACGTTTTTTATGCCCCCCCCCTAGGTCTGCTCAGGCCCCTTACACTAACGTTACAGGGGCCTGAGCTGCGTAACCACCTGAGAATGAAGACCTCTGTAAACTGTGGCTTGCACACATTTAGGTGGTTCTGCCTATATATTTCTCTACTCCTTAGGCTTATCAGTTACTTGGTTATGTTCACTAAATTCATGGCATTACCTGTATGTTCTGGGGGTGGCTATTTCTGTGAGGTATTAACAACTTTCCTTCAACTTAAATCCACCGCCATATTGTTTTTTATACTTGTACATTTTGTTGCGCCCCCTGCGCCTCCTTTAGGCTTTAGAGAATTTCCATGCCCCTCTTTGATCTATTCTATAGTAGAGCACAGGCTAAAAAGAGGGTAAATTTTGTATGCCCCCCCTAAAGAGGGGCCAAATTCTTTACCCCCCTCTCAGGAGGGGTCTAAAAATTTTACACACACAACCCCCCCCCCCCCCCCGGGCTGATAAATAATAACCACTCCCTAAGGCTTGTTCTAGGCCCAGGCCAAGCCGCAACTTCAACTGAGCCCCTTCAACTTGCCAAGCCCAAGGCCAGGCCGGCCCTTCTTAATTTCATTTTTGTTTGACACCAAGTCACGACTCACCGCAAACAGACCACTCTGACTATCGGGTATCCTGATTCCCAGTTTTATGAATATGATCCATTCCTGCCATTACACATTGCTCTTTCAATTTGGGCAGATCTATTTTTATTGCTATCCTGCTCAACCCCCGACCCCCTCCTGCCCCCACCCATCACCCCGTGCCGACCTGGAGACCGTGTGGCTCAGCCCCCTGCCGGGCCTGCCCTCCCACACACACCGTCAGCGCACCTCTCTCTGCCGTCACCTTCAACAATCACACCACTCCACTCACTCCCCACGTCCTCCCTCCAATATGGTCCACAAAAACACTGCTACTCAGCCCATAAAACACACAATACGACTTCTACTAGGACAATAAGACCACAGAATACAATATCTGCAGTTACAGCATGAATAGTTTAGTATAACTGGTTGATTTTGTTTTGAGAAGAGGGTGATCTAAAAGACCCCTACTCCAGTCAGGACGTCTCCATCTTGAGTGTGAGGAGAAAATGACAGGAGAGGTAGAGATCTCAGGTACAAAATCACGTCATTTCTCTCCCTAAAACGGCACCAATCCACCCAAATCGACACTTGAGGGGGAGAATAGACCCTATATATACCACTCACCTTTGGTTGTGAATACTAATATCCATATCTCCGAGTAATTCGTGCAGAGGATAGCCAGAGTGGAGGAGATGCTTCCACTTGTTTACATTTTACGTTTTCACATGTCAGCTGGCGGGGATAATTTATTTACAGAGGGCGCTGTGAGCTGCACGCACTGCGCACGCTCAGTGGATGCTGAGCGGATAACGCAGCGTCCGTCCTAGTTTCCCGCCACTGTGAGCTTACTGGGTGCCACTGCCAGGGATGAAACGTGGGTAGGAGAACTGGGAAGTTGTGAGTCATCAGTCTAATGTCTATTGGAGTTTTTCCAGGATTGAAAGGGGGATGTCCTGTATCGTAATGTTCTTTGTGTACCAGGATATTTGTTTCAATTACACATGAAGATGAATTTGTTAGGACTTGCTTTCTATCTCCATCCCCATAATCCAGTTTTTTGAGTCTCTAGGCCTACGTTTCGGCGTTTTTTCGAGCGTATCGAAAATGTATTACAGCAGCACTCTCTTTAATTAAATTCTGATGTATCCATCTAACTAAACTCAGGCTTCCTGGGGGAGGGGGTGTAACACCGTAGGCCTCCTCCATGTAGTAGATTGCACCGAGCTGTAGGTTTAAACAAGGATGTGAAGGTTCTAAACATTAATGACAATAGATGGGGTGGATTTTCTAATGCCGCAATTACAGCTTTCACATCCGTCCCTTGCTCCAAAATACCGACTATGATTGGTCATTATTTATCGATATAGGGGATTGGGGTGCTGGTAATGGATTAGCCTAAAATTTGAGTGGGCGTGTAAAAACCTTTGGAGGGGGCGTAAAATAATGACCACTCCCTGAGCAAAAATAAAAGAAAGAAAAAATTCCACATTAAGAGTTTTTGGAGTCTCTAGGCCTAAGTTTCGGCGTTTTTTCGAGCGTATCGAAAATGTATTACAGCAGCACTCTCTTTAATTAAATTCTGATGTATCCATCTAACTAAACTCAGGCTTCCTGGGGGAGGGGGGGTGTAACACCGTAGGCCCCCTCCATGTAGTAGAACTCAACAGTGAGGCATGTTCCCCCCGGGGCATGTTATTGTTGCATGGGGTCCATATCTTTTGAATGATACTCATTCTAAAAGTGTGCGTCTAGGTTCAAATGCACCTCATGGTAAATGATTCTAATTGACTATTTTTCTTGTCGCCGGCACTGCATTTCCATAAACTCCCAGCCTCTGCCAGCTTCTATCCTACCAGGTAAATTATCCAGAAGCTTTAGTTACTCTGATATACACCAGATGGCAGCACTGCAATATACATGTAGCATGTACACGTAGTCTGAGGGAAAGTTGAGTGCCAGCGGCAGGATACAACTTGTGTACTTGGACTATGCCCCCGGGGCATCTCGCGCGCTGATGTACGCATCACAAAGCTACCTACCGCACCGTGCTGTGTCAACATCAGATCCTGGCGCCTCAGCAATATAGTTCCTGTATTTTGGTGCACATCACAAGATTTTGTTACAATAAATGATCGCATATATGTACAGATGTGTTCATCTAATGCCTATTGATGGAAAAATCATGTATGTGTATCAACTATTGGCTTTAGTTAGTGCTCGATTCAAACATAAACAACAATACCATCTGCTGACCTAGTTTAACGGACATGACATTAGGTCGATGCCCCGGGGCATCTGTATGCCTCCGGGGCATATGCTGATATCAGTGGTCTTGCAGAAGTTTATGCTAGAACGGACTATGGCATGCCCCAGGGGCATTACTGATGCCAGCAATGCCCCCACGATCTCTCCCCTGCTCCTTTAGAACTGTTTTAAATGAACTTGATGTGCTAATTTCAAAATGATAGTACTGCAGGTATTCAGTTTGAGACATATGTTGTTGTAATTTCTAACTGTAAACCAACAGATGTAGAGGATGCCCTGGGGGCTTTGTCCTACCTCGTGCTAATGTGAAGCCATCTATACATGCCCCAGGGGCATCGTCCTTACCGTGAATGCCCTGGGGGCATTGTCATACAGGTCTCCTGTACATATGTGAAGCTATCTGTATATGCCCCAGGGGCATCGTCCCTACTCCTATAGGCTAGAGAGGACTACTGCATGCCCCTGGGGCATCTTCCCTATTTATTTTTAGACTATATATAAAGCATGCCCCTGGAGCATTACTGATTTCGACCAACCAACAAGGCCTGGCGGCATCATCCTGTAATGTCCCTAGGGCATGCCATAGTTAACCCTGACCTTTACTAGTAGGGACGATGCCCTGGGGGCATTTTCAGCATCAGTATTAAATGCCCCTGGGGCATGCAATAGCCAACTTTGACCTATAGGAGTAGGCACGAGGCCCCGGGGGCATTTGAGGCATCAGTAATGCCCCAGGGGCATGCAGTTGTCACTCTAACATATAGAAGTAGTTAGAAGAAGTAGGTCCCGGGGGCATTGACGGCTTCAGCAATAACCCCGGGGCATGCTGTAGTTCTTTAATATAACCTAGAGGAGCAGGGAAGAGACCCCGGGGCATTGATGGCAACAGTGATGCCCCCAGGGCATGTGGTAGTGATATCTAACCTAGAGCAGTAGGGAAGAGGCCCTGGGGGCATTGACGGCATCAGTAATGCCCCTGGGGCATGCTGTAGTTCTTTATAACCTAGAGGAATAGGCAGTAGAGATCCCAGGTCAGGGACAATGACAGTAACAGTAATGCCGCCCGGGTCAGGCTTTAGTTCTTTACAACCTAGAGGAGTAGGGAAGAGGCCCCAGGGGCATGCGCTACATCGGGAATGCCCCCGGGGCATGCTCGTTATAGGCACAGGCCAACAAAATGGTTGAGTGTAAAACATCTGCTTGGAAAGCAGGATCAGATTGTACCCTGTGCTGGGAGAGTGACGCGCGGTATTCATGAAATTCACGCGTCAGGCCGCATCGGGTGGTACTACTTTGCAATCCTACGCGTGGGCACGCGGTATGCCCCGGGGGCATAGACCAAGTACACAAGTTGTATCCTGCGTTGCGGCGCGGCTGTTGGACGACTGAGACATTACCTCAGGTAGACAAGCAGTAACTCATTAGTAGGAGACTCTTGGAGAGGAGGCTCTTACGACCTCTCACAGCCATATAAAAGCGACTGTTAAGAGAAGGCTCATTGATAGAGCAGGGGCGTAGGAAAAGGGGGGGCCAGGGGGGCCTGGGCCCCCCCAATCATGAAGGAGGTGGGGCCTGAATATGTCTGGGCCCCCCAATATTTTCCAAGAACTCATAAACACAATGGAATAGAAGCTAAAACTTTACATCTCAAATTAGATTATTATGGTGATGTCATAGGGAGAATGGGGGTCTGAGCCTAAAGTCAGATTCAAAATTTACCAAAAATCACTTTTCTATATGAATTCTAAATTCGCATATATAGACGCCATCACGCATCAGCCGACAATTCAAGGTGGTCGCGATGCTGCCCTCGCCAGGCCCCCCAATGAAGATTTGCTTCCTACGCCTCTGTAGAGAAAATCAGGACTGGCATGGTACTGTGATGGATTCTGGACATTGCTATAATTATAGGATCTTTAAAGATGAGTTAAACTTGGAGTCATAATTACCTAATCAAGCTGCATACTAAAGATAGAATAAACTTGAGCAGGTTTAGGTGTGGAAATAATGACCTCCCAGTTGTCACAGGAAGGTATAACAGCGTGGAATATGCAGACAGATGGTGCCCACTGTGTAAAAGCAATGACATTGGGGATGAGTTTCACTACATCTTCCAATGTAGTACTTTCGATCACGATTGGTCACTCCTACTCACTAGCTATATACCATCCCGTATAAGCACTGAGACAATGACTGCCTTATTTAATAGCAAAGACCCTACCGTTCTTGCAAAACTTTCTAATTTTTTTTGTGGTTTATAGTATAACTATAAATAACAACACAACTAAAGTTCCAACTTGGTTTCTAAATGTGGCGTTTTATTGTGAAGAAAATGAACCAACAGTTTCGGCACTATGAGGCCTTCATCAGGGTTATAACTCCATAAAATTTCTCTTATAAGGTACTCTGTGAGTCATTGAATGTAACAATAGGAATAATGCATTATGGGTGAAAATATCAACACTTTCGGTGTTCCATGTTACCATGGAGATAATGACAACAATTTATGACATCATGTCTATACATAGTAATGAATTCTGTACTAGAATTATGGAGAAATTTAAAACCGGGAGGAACATTGTGCATAAAAAGAAGAGAGGTCAAAAGCAAAGGTCTGACGGTCTAATACTTACATATCCTACCACGAAAAATAGGAAACAAAAAAGGCAGTCTAGAAACCTTGCCAATCCTAGTAAATTAGGTACATTAGGATATGCGGTGCTACTATGTCTTTTTGTTATACCCATATGTTAATTCTGTCTCCACTCTCTAAACCTAGTCATGTCGGTGCTAACTGGTGCTGAGTAAGACAAAGAATCTCAAATGTATATGGTCATTGATGCTGCTAGGCATGCCTAGCCCATACTACTTGGTTAAAAGTGACCATTATCTTGTATTAGTCCATGCTAGTCAGTCAACTCCAACGACTGCAAAACAAATGTATTAAAACATGTCTTGGTTTGAATATCTTAACATCAACAGATAGAGTTCATCATGTAGCAAATCTCCCTAAACTTATATATAGAAGACAATACCATTGTAAGATGTTTGCACACAAAATGGTTAGACTAGGAATTAATGTTAGAGTTGCAAATAGACTAACTCGCCTACACGATGCCCCAGTACTTTTCTATAGTAATATTAATTGTAAAGCGTATGAAAAAGGCCCAGAAGTAAAATGTGCACAATTGTGGAATACCCTATCTACAAATACTAGAAACATAAGAGAAATAGGTACTTTCAAAAACCTGATGAAATTGGATTTAATGGATACTATCCCATGAAAGGAAATGTGTAGAATTCTTATCTATATATGGTCAATTATATCAATGCAACATTATGACTGTGACTAGAAATAATAATTTCTTTTTTAAATACACTTATCTATTGTTTAAATACAATTATATATACCACCATGTACCAAAACTCAATGTCAAACTATTTTTTAGGAATCTATATATGTAACATTACATACCATGGGGAGAGGCATAATAATATCTTTTGATACGCCTCGACCCAGGAACTTATTGGTCTCCATATACACGATGGATTATTTTGTACAACTTAACTCTGTATTATCTGCTCGTTAACTCATATGTCTATGACCAATAAAGTTCAAAGTTGTTCAAAAAAAAATATTATTGAATTTATACATACCTATGACATTGCATGAATTGTAAACCGTTTTTCATATTCATAAACAGCTACATCGGTGACGCCATTGTAACTGTCGGCTAAACCTGATCTCTTCTCTATTTTCCTTTACCTCAAATGAGGATGTGAATAAACTACAGTTGAAAAATTGAAATTGCTACCTGAGGTAGACACGCGTACGGACCAATCAGAGGCCAGGGACCGCTGCAGCAGGTGGAGAAAGCAAGCAGCTGCTAAAAACAATATGACAGTGGGCAAACTCAAGTTGCAAGTAGTATACATGCCATAAACACAAAGAAATATCTCAACATTGGGGTAGATCCATTTTTGCTACTTCTATTTTACCAAGTAAATAGGAAACATATTTAGAAATAAAGCAGTAAATACCGCTGGCATTGAATAACAATCCATTTTGAACATCTTTAGCCACATGCACCCATCTCTACCTCAGGTAGACGACGGCCGCCTTCTCTACCTCAGGTAGACAACGACAGCCTTTTCTACCTCAGGTAGACAATGGCCGCCTTCTCTACCTCAGGTAGACAACGGCCGCCTTCTCTACCTCAGGTAGACAATGACCGCCTTCTCTACCTCAGGTAGACAACGACCGCCTTCTCTACCTCAGGTAGGCAATGAGCCCCTTCTTTACCTCAGGTAGATTACGACCACCTACTCTACCTCAGGTAGACAACGACCGCCTTCTCTACCTCAGGTAGACAACGGCCGCCTTCTCTACCTCAGGTAGGCAATGAGCCCCTTCTCTAGCTCAGGTAGACAACGACCGCCTTCTCTACCTCAGGTAGATAATGAGCCCCTTCTTTACCTCAGGTAGATTACGACCACCTACTCTACCTCAGGTAGGCAATGACCACCTTTTCTGCTTCAGGTATGCATATGTTGTACTACCCTGCGGTGCACAGTAATGGGTATGGAACTCTAAACGACATGGTGACAAGGCCATTTCCTAAAATTGACATGTGACATGGGCCTTAGTGACATGAGGCAAAACAATTAGTGACATGACATAGGTGCTTTCTTAAATTCGACATGGGACATGCCTCTTAGAGGTGACATGGGACATGGGGATTTAAGTGACAAGTGCCATGACCATTTTTTTTTAAATCAACATGTGACATGGGGGACCCCCCATCCACACCCCCACAGTATTACCCTGCGGCCATTAAAAATGATTCAAGAATGATGCCTTTACCAACTAAGATGTCTAGTGATGGATATGATAGAAATAGATTGGCGTCATGAGGAAAGGGAAAAATTTTAAAAAAAAAGAATATCCCAAAATATTAATTATATGTTTTGGTAAGAATCCTTGTGTTGTATCACTCAGAAAGTGTGTGAGGTACACTGCCTTAGTAGCTGAGGTAAACTTATCTTACACTCCTTTTCTACCTGAGGTACACTATGGACGCCTTATCTACCTGAGGTACACTTATGCTTGTCTACCTGAGGTACACTATATGACACACCTATCTGCCTGAGGTAACCTATATAACATCTTGTCTACCTGAAGTACACTATGGCCGCCTTGCTTACCTCAGGTACACAACTGGTGTGGGTATGTACTCTGCTGCCTTCCATACTGAGACAGATACAGTAGTAGGGACATAGTGGACCTCAGGTAGACATAGTGTACCTCAGGTAGACAGGACATTCATAGTATACCTGAGGTAGACAAGACATAGTGTACCTGAGGTGGACAAGACATTGTATACCTCAGGTAGACAAGATGTTCATAGTGTACCTGAGGTAGACAAGACATAGTGTACCTGAGGTAGACAAGACATAGTGTACCTGAGGTGGACAAGACATTGTATACCTCAGGTAGACAAGATGTTCATAGTGTACCTGAGGTAGACAAGACATAGTGTACCTCAGGTAGACAAGACATAGTGTACCTGAGGTAGACAAGACATTGTATACCTCAGGTAGACAAGATGTTCATAGTGTACCTGAGGTAGACAAGACATAGTGTACCTGAGGTAGACAAGACATACCTCAGGTAGACAAGACATATTGTTGTGTACCTCAGGTAGACAAGGTGCCATATAATGTACCTCAAGTAGACAAAAAGGTGTCATATAGTGTACCTCAGGACAAAAAGGGGTCACACACTGTACCTCAGGTAGACAAAAAGGTGTCATATAGTGTACCTCAGGTAGACAAAAAGGGGTCACACACTGTACCTCAGGTAGACAAAAAGGTGTCACGTAGTGTACCTCAGGTAGACAAAAAGGTGTCATATAGTGTACCTCAGGTAGACAAAAAGATGTCATATAGTGTACCTCAGGTAGACAAAAAGGTGTCATATAGTGTACCTCAGGTAGACAAAAAGGTGTCACATAGTGTACCTCAGGTAGACAAAAAGGTGTCATATAGTGTACCTCAGGTAGACAAAAAGGTGTCACGTAGTGTACTTCAGGTAGACAAAAAGGTGTCATATAGTGTACCTCAGGTAGACAAAAAGGTGTCATATAGTGTACCTCAGGTAGACAAAAAGGTGTCATATAGTGTACTTCAGGTAGACAAGGAGTTCTTATGTATACCTCAGGTAGTTCTTAGTATACCTCAGGTAGAGAGGGAGTCCGTAGTGTACCTCAGGTAGACAAAGCGTCCATAGTGTATAAAGGAATGAAATGTCCATGAAAAAATGCTAAGTCTGGTAGTCCTCTCTAGTATGAAGTAGGCCACAAATGCGTTTTGGGGGTGAATAACTCGCATTTACATAATTTTGTAACTTATAGGATACAAGATGAATAAAGCATCTAATCCTGTATAGAAGAAGAGAAAGCAGTTTATTTAGGACTTGGATCAATGTGGAAAGCATCCGCAAGCTCCATGACAAGCTCCATACCAGCAGATGTATCTGATGTCATGGAGCTTGCCTCTGATTGGTCCATTGTTTTGTCTACCACAGGTAGCCTACTAATGAGCTACTGCTTGTCTGCTTGAGGTAATGTCTAAGTCGTCCAACGGCCGCGCTGCATATTGCAGCCATGTCTACGTGCAGCACTGGTATATTTGTTTTAGTTAGATGCTGTATTTAAGGGGTTGAAAATAGCCTTTTATCATGGGTTTATTGAAATTGTTTCCAATTGTTACATTATATCTTTTGTGTGCTTTTAATGGAAAGTCAATCACCCACCCATCCACCCGTCAAACAACCCACCAATCTATCCATCCACCCTTCCATCCACCAATCCATCCACCAATCCATCCCACCATCCACCATCCATCCATCCATCCACCTACCCATCCGTACATCCATCCATCCATCGATCCTCCATCCATCCATCCACCTACCCATCCATTCATTCACCCACCCATCCACCCATCCATCCATCCATCCTCCATCCATCCATCCATCCACCTACCCATCCGTACATCCATCCATCCATCGATCCTCCATCCATCCATCCACCTACCCATCCATTCATTCACCCACCCATCCACCTATCCACCCATCCATCCTCCATCCACCCATCCATCCTCCATACATCCATCCACCTACCCATCCATTCATTCACCCACCCATCCACCCATCCATCCTCCTACCCACCCACCCATCCACCCATCCATCCACCCATCCACCCACCCACCCACCCACCCACCCACCCACCCATCCATCCATCAATCCACCCATCCACCCATCCACCCATCCATCCATCCACCCATCCACCCATCCATCCTCCTACCCACCCACCCATCCACCCATCCATCCACCCACCCACCCATTCATCCATCCAACCACCCATCCACCCACCCATTCATCCATCAATCCATCCCACCATCCACCAACCCATCCATCCATCCATCCATCCTCCATCCATCCATCCACCTACCCATCCATTCATTCACCCACACATCCACCCGTCCATCCACCCACCCACCCACCGATCCATCCTTCCACCCACCCATGCATCCATCCATCCATCCACCCACCAGCCCACCCATCCACCCACCCACCCACTGATCCATCCACCCACCCACCCATCCATCCACCTACCCACCCATCCATCCACCCACCCACCCACCCATCCATCCACCCATCCATCCACCCACCCACCCATCCATCCACCCACCCACCTATCCATCCACCCACCCACCCACCCATCCATCCATCCACCTACCCATCCATTCATTCACCCACACATCCACCCATCCATCCTCCTACCCACCCACCCATCCACCCATCCATCCACCCACCTACCCATCCACCAATCCATCCACCTACCCATCCATTCATTCACCCACCCATCCACCCATCCATCCACCCACCCTCCAACCCATTCATCCATCCTCCCACCCACTAACCCATCCACCCATCCATCCACCCACCCACCCATTCATCCATCCACCCACCCACCCACCCATCCATCCATCCATCAATCCACTCACCTACCGATCCATCCTTCCACCCACCAATCCATCCATCCATCCACCCACCAGCCCACCCATCCACCCACCCACCAACCGATCCATCCACCCACCCACCCATCCATCCACCCACCCACCCAACCATCCACCCACCCACCCAACCATCCATCCACCTATCCATCCACCAACCCATCTATCCACCCACCCACCTATCCATCCATCCAGCCATCCATCCACACATCCATTCACCCACCCAACCATCCACCAACCCATCCACCCATCCATCCATACAACCACCAACCCATCCATCCATCCACCTACCCACCCACCCACCCATTCATCCATCCACCCACCAACCCATCCATCCATCCATCCATACAACCACCCACCCATCCATCCATCCACCTACCCACCCATCCATCCATCCATCCATGGGTAGATGGATGGATTGATGGATGAATGGATGGATGGGATGTATCAGGTGTCACCACCCTAAATCGGGCCACTTCCGGGTTTACTGGCCAAATAGTCCCTTCTGAACATAGTTATTTTGAGGAATTTGGCCTATAGGGGAGAGAAAGAGGGGCCAAACCCATGGTTATTTGGTATCAGAATGATGAGTAGGAGTATTCCAATCGTCCCAGAATATCTCTTGTTCAATACATGAAATAAGTGGAAGGTTATGGGGGTGAAGGGGTCCTGATGTGTATTCATGTGCTGATCAGGCCACAGTATGCAAAATCACTACCCGGTTACCATGGCAATTTGCGCAAGATCTAGCCTGACTATGTTCATGTGGAGCTATCTTTTTTTCCCCTCAATTTCATAAGTTAAAAAATGGTGTAGGTTGCTAAGCACTGTGAGAATTGTATTTTTAATATCAGGTCAAAGGTGGAAGACCTGTGATTTTTTGGATGGCCACAAGGCTTTTGGGGTGGTGACACCATCAGAAATATGCCACCATGGAATGTATCGGAAATATCCCACTATGATATACCATTTTATTGTTCCATAAATTCTAACATATTTTGTATTAATCAAAGAAATATCTATGAAATTAATACATAGGTTGGTTCTAAGAGCTATAAGAGCGCTCAAACTTTGTATAAGAGCGTTCATGCCCCACTGCACACCAGCCACAGTCAGTTAGACAGAGTTTATGACATCAAAGGCTCCGACCTAATGGTTCACTGCACAATATAATAAAAATGAGGGTCTCAGTGTGCGACCTCATGGTTCAATGCACAAATTAATAACTTGTAAGTGAATGCAACCGGCCGTCACGGGTGCCTGAGCACCGCTGACGCCGTCATGAGTGTCTGAGCACTCTAAGGACTGAACAATGGGTTACATAAGCACGACGCCATAACCTTCCGGTCGCTCTAGCGTCGCTCCTGAGCAACCTAGGTCAAATATCAAAATATCTATGGAAAGCCCATAATTAGACGGTCAGAATGAGCCCAAGATCAAGGCGGAACTCCCAGTATTAAGGAAGTTACGCCATGGAGACTGAATCGACCTCCGAGTGAGCTACAGACAAACCGGCGGGAGTTACGCGCCTATCCAGCGGGCATTATAATCTTGGCACATTCAGCTCCGCGCATGCCCAAAATGGCGGTTATACAAGCATAAACGACCGAGTTATGAGGGTTTGAAGATGCAGAACCGACCAAGACAATGGGGGCCATAGCGGCGTCCATGGGGGTCCTTTGTCCCCCTGTGACACTTGAAAGAGTCCCCTCAAACAATTGTAGAGTTAGGCAGATGCTGCTGGCTCCAGTCAGTCTGGAGGTGCTTTTCCAAGATTTGCTACAAATAGCCTGTCTGCACCTCCAGGAAGACACATCACCAAGAACCGCTCTAGAGGTAACATCTCCAGTCATCTTCTGCTACCTGCTATACCACTGCACTATGGTGAAACTATGCTAGACAGGCATTGGTTTCCTACCATTAGTGGCCAGAGGCTATCTTCTTCAAGACTTCCACCAGAGGGTAAAGTTATCCATTATTACATTTATTCCTCTAAGCAGCAGGTCAGGAGCTAGGTGTGGGAACCCACCTAGAAGTATGCTGGACACTGTATTATTAATACCTCACAGGTGGAGTGGAACTGAACATTATACTTTATAAATTACTGTATGTTTACTGTATGTGCAAATTACCTACATACTAACTACTGTATGATTGATATTTCTTACATGTTGCCTAAAGCTGAATAAACCAGTGACAACTGGAAATAACACTATTTATAAGAGCCTTGAGATAATTACACTATATACCACTAGTCTTATGATATTTCTCATATGACAACTTGATCATGCCAATCACTAGTATGACAAAGTGGTGGAGAACATCCTACTAAGATCCCATCCCTCACAGGCTCATAAAATTTAAAGCTGGTAACACAACTAAAAACAATCATGCACACAGTAAGTTAAAGCTGGTACCGCAACTGGGAACAATCATGCACACAGTAAATTAAAGCTGGTACCGCATACACACAGTTAGACCCACTCCACCCACCCAGTGACCTTGACCTTGACACCATACCCACCAAGGTCACCAGTGAGATCTCCCACATACCAGTGAGATCTCCCACACATCGATGAGA
Source organism: Acholoe squamosa (assembly GCA_949317995.1). Classification (NCBI taxonomy): domain Eukaryota; kingdom Metazoa; phylum Annelida; class Polychaeta; order Phyllodocida; family Polynoidae; genus Acholoe; species Acholoe squamosa. The sequence goes on along the minus strand of OX439046.1, from coordinate 77,439,565 downwards.
TCTCCCACACATCGATGAGATCTCCCACACATCAGTGAGATCTCCCACACATCAATGAGATCTCCCACACATCAGTGAGATCTCCCACACATCAATGAGATCTCTCACACAACAGTAAGATCTCTCATACATCAGTGAGGTCTCCCAAAACGTCAGTGAGGTCTCCCAAAACGTCAGTGAGGTCTCCCAAACGTCAGTGAGGTCTCCCAAACGTCAGTGAGGTCTCCCAAACGTCAGTGAGGTCTCCCACACGTCAGTGAGGTCTCCCACACGTCAGTGAGGTCCACCACACACATCAAGGCCTTATCAGTCAAGCTGGCAGAACAACACACAAAGACCTTACGTAGTCAGGGGCCTGTTGAAGAGGTCTCCCTCCCACCAAGATCTAGGAGGCCCACAGGAGGCAAACCAGCCTCCAATACAACAGACCCACACTCAGTAGACCCCACACCACCCACCCTGTCTACTCAGGGAACAACCAGTTCTCAGGGATCCAACATTTCCCAGGGATCTCTACAGGACGCCCAACTCACGCTATCTACCTCAGGGGAAGAAGGATCTGCCTCAGGGGGTGGATCCACACCCTCATCTAGATCCTCCACCCCAGCTCCAGCCTTTGACAGCCACTCCTCCAGAGACACCTCCCCCACACCCTCCATCATGGACACCGATGAAGGCCCCCAACCTAATCAGACAGCTGAGAAGATAAGGGCCTATGAGAAGGCCATCCAAGATGCAGTTACTGCCCTAGAGACCAACAAGTCCCAGCAGGAGGAAAGGGAGAGGATCCTCAACCAACAACTGGCGGAGAGGAATGCAGCAATAGATGCTCAACAGAAGGCCATGGAAGATCAGCGGAAGTCCCTAGAGAGACAACAACAACAGATAGCAGATCTCATGAAGATGGTATCATCCCAGACCCCACAACCTCCCACACCTGCCATCACACCTGTTGTCACACCATCTGCCTCTGGATCCAAAGATGACATCATAATCTCCATGGTGTCCAACATGACCAAGCTCATAGACAATAAACAGCAGGACGACAGAAAGATCAGGATACATGAGGTAACAAAACCCAAAACCTTTTCACACCCATCACCACTCATGTCAACAGCATTATTCATTGATCACAAATTCCCAGAATATCTGAAGGATAAGTACAAAGTGACAGACAGTGACACCATGGTAACATATTTACCCAAGTACCTCGAAGGACAAGCACTAGCTTGGTTTGAATCCTTCAGGGAGAGTGCCACACCTGATATGTTGACATGGACCAATGTAGTGAATAAATTAAAAGAGTATTTTGCTACTCGAGACAATATAATCTCAAGGACTGCACTCCGTGCACAAAAGATAGATGAACCTGTTCTAGACTATGCATGCCATCTCAGGAAAGTGTGTAATGCCCAACGCCAGAGTGATGAAACCCTAAGCAAGGCATTTACCCAAGGCATGAGGCCCTGGATCTCTGTAGCTCTTGAGAACAAGAAAATAGACTCTTTTGACCAAGCCCTAGACCTAGCCCTAGAGGTTGAGACCCAAGAGAGATCTAGGAAGGTAAGGGATGCAGAAACCAACCCACAGCCTACTAAGAAAAAGGTCCAGGAAATCAGCACTAGTTCAGATGAAGATGTTAACCTAATGTCTAGTGCCCATGTAAGGCAACAGGAAGCTAAGGTTGCATCAAGAGACCCTACCGGTAGATACAGAGGAAATAACTATGACCCCAACTACCAATCCAATAGAGGTAGAGGTAGAGGAGGCAACAACAACAACCGGGGGGGGTCACAACAGTAGGAAAGACAACAGCTCTTCCAACTCCAACAATGGTAACTCTTCATACAGTGATAGGAGAAACAGAACCCCAAGTAATGGCAGATCCTATAATAATCAAGGATCCAACAGTAGGAGCCAGAGTCCACATAGGAACTACAACTCTGGATCCTACAACAACTCTGGATCCTACAACAACAGCCAGGGTTCAAACAACTCTGGATCCTATAATCAGGGATCCAACAGTAGGGGCCAGAGTCCACATAGGAACTACAACAGTGGATCCTACAACAACAATGGCGCCTACAACAACAACCAGAGATCCAACAACTCCGGTCAATACAGCAACTCTGGTCAATATAACCAGGGTTCCAACCCACGCCAGGAGGATTACAAACCTGACACAAGAGGTTACCAGGGGAACCAACAAAGTAACCCCCAAATACCACCTCATGTGATGGATCAAATCTCTAAGCTCCTGGTGGCAAGCATCTCAACCACCCCACAGAACCAGGAAAACTAGGATGTCACAGTGCCGATGGGCCAGTGCACTGTGACACCCCAAATACAAACAATCAATCAGGATTAACAAAGATCCAACCAGAGACAATTGCTAGTGCCAATCTACCATCTAACAGACAGAGGCGTCCATCAGTGATACACATCACCCCACCAGATTCAGCATCAAAGGATACAGGTGAGAGTACCAAGCTTTCTATTGTACTTCTTCAAAATGGCTGTATCAATGCAAATCTATATGATGTTTCAGATGTACAATGTTTGGTTGATACAGGTGCTACTATCACCTGTGTCAGACAATCATTCCTCATGGATCTCCAAAAGAGATTCCACATCCAACTGAGGAAATCTAAAATCAACATCCACTTGGCAGATGGATCGGTGTGTCATGTTAGACATTCAGCTATGCTGAACTTTAGAATCCAAGGTGTCAGATTCCAATACCAATTTGCTGTAATACCCAACCTCACACAGCCCGTTGTTCTCGGCACAGATTTCTTAAGCACTACAAAATCTCAAATTGAATTTAATGTTGATCCTGAACAAATTCTCAAACCCATTAGGGCAGTGAGGGATTTTACCATCCCTCCATTCTCTGAACTTGCAGTATTGGGTAAGGTCACATCTACTCAATCACTGCAAGGGAAAACTGGAGTAGTAGATAACCTCCAAAGAAATAACAATGCCCCATATCTAGTTCAAAGGGCAGCAGTAACCCCCAGGGAAAATAACAAACATCCCCTAGTGTTACTCAACACCAGCAGGCGCCCACATAAAATCAAAAAGGGTGCCATCATAGCTCTATTTCAGGAAGTCAAGGAATCTGATTTAGAGAAACCTCAACAGGTGTCAGACACAACCCCACACACTGATCAATCCATCTCAGCCATACGGCCTGAGGATGCAACTCAATTCAGTGACACAGACTCAGACTGTGAGTCCACATATGCTGACCCTGAACCCAACTCAATCAGACTCTCTGAAATAGCTGCTATACATAGTGAGGCACATGACCTCGAGCCAGAATTGGAAGAGAATGTTCCACCAAAATCTGTGCTCACATCCAAAGATCAGCATGATAGATTAAAATCACTGCTGACCAAGTATGATGATGTATTTGTAGGAAAAGATGGAGACATTGGTGCCACACACCTGTATACACACTCTATACATGTAAAACCTGAGGCAGTACCATGTCATTTCCTACCATATAGACAAACACCAGAAAAACAGGCCGCAATAGGGGAAGAGTGTGAAAGGCTAGTACAACAGGGCATTCTGAGAGAATGTGCTGAAGGCCCCTGGGCTTCCAGATCCTTTTTAGTACAAAAATCATCGGGAGGCCATCAGCTCGTCACAGATTTTCGTTATTTGAACCAGAACACGATAAATCAAGCCTTATCTACACCCCGGGCCGATGACACTCTAGACATGATAGGGTCACTCAGACCAAGAGTATTCAGTAAGCTAGATGCCCAACAGGGATTTTTTCAAATTCCTATAAGACAGGAGGATCAGCATAAAACCGCATTCATAGCAAATGACAAAAAATATGTCTATGAAAGGATGCCGATGGGTTTAGCGACGGCACCGGCGGGATTCTGCCATCTAGTCACATTAATTCTGAACAAACTCAAGTACAAATGTGCCCTACCATACCTAGATGACATATTGGTATTATCACCATCAATCGAACAACACTTCCATGACCTGGAAGATGTGTTCAACAGCCTAAGAGTTGGTAAACTCAAACTGAAGAAATCAAAATGTGAATACTTCATAGACAGAATAGACTTCTTGGGAATGAGAGTGACACCCATGGGACTGCAACCATCTCCCACAAAGGTGGAATCAATCAAAACCTTCCCAACACCAAAATCAGTCAAAAATGTCCGATCCTTCACAGGCCTATGCCAATACTTCAAAAAGTTTATCAAAGGTTATGCCCAAATTGCTAGACCATTATATGATCTACAGACACATCTCAAAGCATTTGTCTGGACAGAAGAGGCAGATAATGCTTTCAAAACATTAAAGCATGCCCTCTGTACCAATGCTCTTCTCAGATATCCAAACTATGAGAAAGAGTTCAGTTTGGCAACTGATGCTTCCAATGTGAGTTTAGGAGCTGTACTCTCACAGAGAGATAATGAAGGAGTGCTCAGACCAGTAGCCTTTGCAGGTAGAACCCTCTCCAAACATGAGAGAAATTACAATACCACAGAGAGAGAACTACTGGGAGTAGTGTATGGCGTATTACATTTCAGACACTATCTAGAGACTAGACACTTCCAATTATACACAGACCATGCAGCCCTAATCCCACTGCTAACCAATACAGGACTCACACATAGATGGGCCAGATGGGCTCTAGACATACAACAATTTTCATTCACCATCCAACACGTGAAAGGTGATGATAACACACCACCAGATGCTATGTCTAGAAGAGAATACCCAGACTCTGGACCCATGACTAACCCTCCACCCCCACCAAGGAGAGTTAGAGCAGCCAGTAGAACCAAGTTTGCAAAAGTAACAAAGAAAGTACCATTCAAAAGGGATGATCCACCCAACACCATTGAAAGGCCAGAGACACCCATTAGGGGTATCTTGAAGCAATCTACACACTATGTGTTTTGCCACTGTGAGAGAGAATACTCACAACTCTTTCCAGATAATGACTTCGAGCCTATTGAATTCTCATCACTCAATCAGATAGTGAAGGCAACTCCTAAGGGGCCACCCTTCACCCCACCTGACTCAGAAGATGAAGATCCAGAAGACACAATATATGCTATTACTCAAGCAACTTCTAAATCAGTCAGATTCTTTGAACCAATGCAGGGAGAGGAAACATCAAACCATTTGTGTCCTATGACCACACGCTCAAAGACTAGAGAAATGATTCAGGAGGGCACACCAAAACCCCCCACACAATCACAAACTATTCTAAATGAGAAAAAGGTCACAGGAAACAAACCTACCAAAACCCCACCTGCCAGGAAAAATGTCACAAAAGACACTGCATCCACTAAATCAAAGAACTCTGAGACAAAGAAGATTGACAAAAAGCAAATTGTGCCTTTAAAGAAAAAGGTTGCCACTCCCATCAAGGCGAGAATAGGCCCTCCAAAGGAGCCTACACACCAAAACAAGAGTGACACACCCCAACAAAAGGCACAAGATAGGCCAATAGTCGATGAAAAAGAAAAAGAAAGAGACAGAATAAAACAACATGTACTAGATATAAATCAACTACTGGATCAGATTCCCGACACATCCATCTCAGGTACAAACCTTGGCTTGGAACAAAGGAAAGACAAGGACCTATTGCCCCTCATACAGTATCTTGAGGACGGGACCTTGCCTGCACCAAAAGCACAAGGAAATAGGATCATCAACCAAGGCCAGACATACACCTTGGTAAATGGTACATTAGTCCATATATGCCCCATAAATTGGAGAAAAACCAATACTGTACCACTTCAAATTGTTATACCACAGCAATGGGTAACAAGTACACTACAGTATTTCCATGACTCACCTACTGGCGGCCATCTTGGTTCAAGTAGGATGCTGTCAGCACTCCGACCTAGGGTATATTGGAAGTCTATGCTAGCAGACACAACAAAATATGTTTCCACCTGCCACACATGCCTCACAGCAAAAAGGCAAGTACACTCACACAAAACACCAATGACAGTGAGAGAGTACATGGCTTCACCAATGAAGTTCCTAAACCTAGACGCGGTGGGACCACTTCCCACAACTGCCAGGGGAAACAAACATATACAAGTCTGCATAGATTATGCTACCAGATATGCAACAGCTTGGGCTACTACTGACTTAAAAGCTGAGACAACAGCAGCAGAGTTCTACAAGAATATAATTTGTCATCATGGAACACCAGCCACTCTTCAAACAGACAATGGAACATGTTATACAGGTGCAAAGTTCACAAAGTTAACTAAACACCTCAAGATCAAACATAAATTCTCCTCACCATACAGGCCACAATCAAATGGGCTTGTAGAGAGATTCAATGCTAGCATAGGCACAGCACTCAGAGCATTCTGCTCAAAGCACCAAAACAATTGGGATTCATTTATTGAACCCATAACCTTTGCATTAAACAACACTGAATCCCAAACTACAGGATTCACCCCTTTCTTCCTACTCCATGGAAGAAACCCAGCCACCCCAATGGACTTAGGGCTGGGAATACAGGAAGACATATCCACCGTAGCAGACCATGTAGCTAACATGATAACAAATCAAGATACCTCTAGGAGGAAAGCTATAGAAAGGGTCGCCAAGCTACAAAAGGAAAGGAAGGATAGATATGATAAGAAACTTACACCACAGGAAATCAAGGTCACCGACATGGTGTACCTAAACATACCAAGAATCCTGACCAACACAGAGTGTAAGAAACTTCAACCCCTTTTTATGGGACCATATGTTGTAGTAGATAGACCTAGTTTGACAAGTGCCAAACTCAAAAACTTGGACACCAATCTATTGGTGGCCAGACCAGTGCACATAGACAGACTGAAAAAGGTTGTGGCTGTCAGAAACAATGAATTTGCACACAGGCTTATTCCACATGAGGCCAAATACTACAGCAAAATTGTAAGGAACAAAAATGATATCACCCTTACAAGAGAAACCACAGGCATAGGCCCTATCAAGCCTAGGCCTGCACACCACATACTAAGGAAGACATCTAGGTGTGGTGCAGTTTCAAGAAATTAGAAACAAGATTGAGATACCAAAAGACATAAGATTTTCAAAATGTATTACAAATTCTCTTCATCCACACATAAGACATGTGTGACTGATAATGAATTACTTATATGTATATAAAGCCAATCAAATTTGTAAATATATCAGTAGGTTATTGCCTCTGAAAAGGGTCAAAGACTGGGACCCCCCAAGTAAAGCAGACATGAAGTCTAAGAAGAGTAAGGGTAACACAATGGAGTGTCTAAAGCCTAATCCCCACATGAAAGAGCACGCTATGCCAACACAGCAGTCTATAGAGATCAATTGACCTTATAAGCTACACTCAGACAACTGTCTAGACGGTCATGAATGGCTGTCCTGGATGACAGGAGGAGCTAATTACCAGTACACAGACTACACAATAGACCCCCACAGTTGCAGACACTGGAGATCAAGGCCTTGACTCCAGAGAAACAATACCAGGCCCACAATGGATGTGGGTAGGGTAGGCTACATAAGAAGCACTGTGGACCATAGCCCACCATCAGTCTTCATCCAGCTGCAGTCTGGAACACAAGTCTACAGGACCCCACTTGGGAATTAGCCAGCCCACTTCTCCATTAGGAGAGACTGCACTAGGATAAAGAACACACCTACTTCACCTTCAACCTGACCTTACCATTTACTGGTCAATCTCTATAGACTCACCGGACATATTGCCAAGACAGCTCAATCTTGCAAAGGTACAGTTTGAACCACTTCATTTAAAAGTGTTACACCATACACTTAGACTTTACCAGCACCAAATCACTACAAATTTGACAAGACTTTAAACAGCAAACTTGCTTTACACAAGCACCATGGGGACACTGAGAGTTTCACCCATACTGCTAACTATGCTGTTATTATATACTATTGAACCACTTACTGCAGGTTATACACCTGTGGTGAGACAAAACATAGGAGTAGTATTCAAACCTAGCCCTCAACCATTGGTCAATGGACATACAACCACAACACTATTGTTAGCTATCCCCTACAAGATACCTCGGGCACCCGTTACCCAAGGATCCATAAGGGATAGAATACTCCAGTTGACCACTCCTACTCTACAAGATCATACCTCTGGCCAAATTATCCAACAAGCTAAGGAGCTAGACACCTTGCTGGAAATTGCAGACAAGGAGATAAATGAAACACTAGCCTCCATCAAATTGTTCTTATCCAACCCCATAAACACATTGGACAAGGCCAAAAGAGAGGCCATACTGGGTTTTCTAGCACCCCTGTTTCGCGGTGTGCTAGGTCTAGCCACAGTAGAAGATGTAAACCAAGTAATGGGACAGCTCAAGAACATAGATGAAATACTAAGAAAATTTGCTAAACAAGATCAGGAAGCAGCTAATCTCATTGAAAAGATCACAGACAGACAAGATAAGTTTGTTAAAGCATACATCCAAGATAAGAAGGTACTGGACAGCACAATCAACACCATAGGTGACACCGTCAACCTGTGGGCCTCTAACATGTCCAGGTCACTTGACTCATATTCAAGGCACGAGAAAACTCAAAGGGAAAAAATGCAAGTATTAAATGATGCACTAATTATCATAGCAGCAAGAATGAATACAGTTCAATCACTGCAAAGGACAAATGCAGCCCTGAGGATGCTATCATCAGGGATCCTAACCCCTGATATAGTGCCACCCTCAGACCTTGCTAGATATCTAATTGACATTAATAACAAACTTAGGATTACACACCCTGGAGCACAAGTCGCAATTAATGACTTAGATTTCTATTATTCACAGAAGCTGACCTCATACACTTACTCAGCTCACCATATATATATATTCATCTGGACATTATAATTCAATCTACCACCTCAACCTTCAAACTGTACCAAATGATTACATCACCCATGCCTATAGACACACAGGAGACCCCCACCAGAGGAGTCACCAAACTACAAACCACAACTGAGTTTCTAGCAGTATCTTACGATGAATCATTATTTATCGAATTGGACTCAGCAGATATGCAGGCATGTGAAGGTACTACAGTAAAGGTATGCAGAGATGTAAATGGTAGAATCTATAAACACAGGCCTACATGCCCTGTAGCCATTTTTACTAACCAGGCTCAACAGATTAAGGAACATTGCAAGTTTACAGTTTCACCACTGCAAGCACCTACCACCCATGCTATTTCCATTTCTGAAGATGAGTATCTGGTCACTACTAATGAACCCCATTACTTTATCAACTGCCATGGTAAAACGTCTGAAACTCGAAAGGCCCAGTCCTACTCAATCATAGGTGTACCCTGTGGGTGCACGATCAGTGTAGGAGAATTTTCTCTTCCAAACACAAGGTTGCCCTGTAACTCAACCTTATCATTTCATTACATTCTCAAGACAATTAATTTACCATTCATGGCAGCACTTAACAAAATTTCTGAAACCAAACCAGATGAAAGAGAGAATCTTCCAAATTTCCCAGTAGTAAACCTTTCTAGAACCTTAGAAAAACTACAGGAAAATCCAATCATGGATGATATTACTCAACTAAATTTAGAGCCCTTTGCCAAAACAGTATTAAAAGATGCCTCCAACCTTAATAAGGAAATGGAAACGCGCTACGAGGAATCATACCTACGTCGAGTTACAGAGCATCCAATCTTCCAAAGCTTAGCACTCATCCTAGGGATATCAGCTCACATTTTTATAGTATACATACTACTCAAATTATACAGACTAGGAGGAACTGTAGCCTACCTGCCTACAGCCAAAGCATTCAGACTAGTCACCGAGCTGCCCCTACACAAATTGCTCCCAGATAAGAATCCTACCAAACTAACCCCTACAGAGGAAACCCACACCCCTTTCCTCACAATTCAGGAAACCCACACCCTGATAATTGCTATATTATTCACCCTGACCATCTACTCAGCCTACCTTAAGAAATTTGCACAGACACACTGTGGCAAGAAAAATGTGGCCAAGCGCACAAACCCCACAATATATTTTAAAATATATTGTGGAGACTCAAACTTCGCGCTACCCTTGAGGCCAATACCACATGAATTTGATGAGATTAAATCAGCAGCTGCCCCTACCTATAAGGATATAGTGGTTAAAACCTTCCCACTACCTAAGGCTATATTTACCTGGAATGGACCAGCAGTTATAACAACACAGAGAGGAGAATTTGCTTATCACCTCCCTCAGGTGATACACCTACCTTGGCGCACTAGGTTCAGTACTATACCAGCCCTTAAAAACAAAGGACTGTACTACTCCATGCTTCTCCAGAATGATTGTGGCACCAGCCCGGTGACCATGACAGCACTGGAAAATACAACAGATATAATTATTGACGAACAACAGGAGGAGACCGCAAGGTCAAACATGCAGACTATTGCTAATTTTCTAAACCACCAGCCCTCCCCGGTGACTGTGGAAACAGCCTAGACTGCCCACAGCCTAGGCTGCCCCCAGTCCACCACCAGGAGACAACACATCAGAGACAGTATTCAGAACTTTTCGGACAATTTGCCGGCCCTGAAAAGGGCCTTTGGGATGGCGGGTTTTTACACCCTAGGTTTCAGTCAGTCGGGATCCTACCACAGATCCTCGGGTTCAACATCAATGGGGGAGTCCGGGGCCGGGTCCGAGCCATACATATGGCCGTGATCCTGCTCCCACTCAGCGAGCCGGGCCTCCAGCATCCCCAGTCCATACTCGGCAGCCGTGGATGGATTCCAGGATGCCGCAAGATCGAGGAGGGATGCCGCCAACAAATAATCCCATAGCACTCGCTCCCGCGGCCCTAGGTTATAATCCATGGGCCAGAAACCCATATTGCCCAGGGCCCTAGTCAGAAGGGCCACAGTGGCCCCCCGACGCAAGGCTGAGCCCAGGAAATAATGGCAGGAGTAATTACAGACCATCACATCACCATGCTCAATGATCTCTTTGAAATTACTCACTATGTACCCATAATGGATGGTCTGGTTAGACTCAACCAGGGCCCTAGCTGGACTCCCCACCTCCATCACCTGGGGGACAGGCAGAGCAAAGAGAGCTTGTAGGTGGGCCATGGTACTACAGCAGTGACTTCCAGAGAGGAACTGATGCTCCAATACCAGCCACACACTCCTTATATGGACACACACCCCCCCCCCCACCCTGAACTGTCCACTGACACCAAGCAAGGCACTGCCACAGACACATGCCAGAATCTGGCACCTAACACCTCAAGTGCCACCACTGCATGAGCACACCAGGGAGGAGACTCACATCTCACTCCTGACACACCTCCACTGTCAATGAAATTATCAAAGTATTAAAAAAAAAAAAAAAAATTATATACACAGCCACTTGTTGATGTATAATATGAAAATCTATGGTATTCTCACAAAATCAATGATTAATGCGCGCATATACGCGCAAAATTGCGAAATTGCAAATTACAAATTGTAAAATTGTACAAATCTAACATTAATATACATGAATGCAGGTAGATAACTAAGACAGTTTTTGTACCCACTAGCACTTGTATACTATGCCAAGGTTTACTTAAAGTAACACACTTTAGGTATCCAAGAAAATTGTTGGAAAAATGAATGAAAAAAAAAAAAAAAAATTGTTGAGAAAATTGTTGACATAAAACATGTTTACTTAAGATACTCACCAAATAAATCTCTTTCAGGGACATACTCATAAGGCTAGGGGAAAAGTCAATTAAGCAGCGGCCCACTGCCGAAATTGCCAATTAATACACCCATATAGCAAAATCAATGAGTAACTCAGAGACAAACAAGCCTATTGTACATGAAGTACTTTGTTTTTCCGGCCCTCGGAAAAATTTGTCTCAAATCCCATAAATTGAATAGTGTAATCCAGATTGTACGCTTGTACCCAATTTGCACACTAAAATTGTATATTTGCACACCAGATTGTACGCTTGTACCCAATTTGCACACTAAAATTGTATGTTTGCACACCAGATTGTACGCTCGTACCCAATTTGCACACTAAAATTGTATGTTTGCACACTAGATTGTAAGTTGTATCCAATTTACATTTGAATTATATGTTGCACATTATACTGTATGTCTGTACCCAATTCATACACTGAAGTCAGATTTTTAGAAAATCAACATTGCTATGTGTATCCAAGCTGTACGCAAAATTATATTTGTACATACAGAAACTATCAATTGAACGCAAAATTATACATTGGCATACTAAAATTGCCAAATGCACGCGAAAATATATATTTGCACACTAAAAATTGCCAAATGTACGCGAAATTATATATTTGCACACTAAAATTGCCAAATATACGCGAAAATTATATATTTGCACACTCAAATTGCCAAATGTACGCAAAAATTATATATTTGCACACTAAAATTGCCAAATATACGCGAAAATTATATATTTGCACACTCAAATTGCCAAATGTACGCAAAAATTATATATTTGCATACTGAAATTGTCAATTGAACGCAATTACACGCGAAATTGTAAATTTGCACACTAAAATTGTCATTTATGTTCAATTTGCACGCTAAATTGAACATTAAATGCCAAAATTGCACACTATTTGCCAAATTGTATGTTGTACATAAAAATGGAAAATTGTACCCAAAATTGATGTTACATAAGCAAATAAGCTATGGTATGGTAAGATATAGAAACTCGGAAATGTACTTATACCCAGGAGAAAATTGTTTATACTGACAAAGCTCTACCACAAAAATTGCATTTGAAGCACTCCCCATTACTTCAAATCCTCTTACAAAACAGTATATAACTCCAAAATAAGGTAAAAATTGTATAAATTGTACATTCCCTCGGCGAAATGACGGAGTTTCGCATTCTTTCGGGGGAGAGGGAGTATTCTATGATATACCATTTTATTGTTCCATAAATTCTAACATATTTTGTATTAATCAAAGAAATATCTATGAAATTAATACATAGGTTGGTTCTAAGAGCTATAAGAGCGCTCAAACTTTGTATAAGAGCGTTCATGCCCCACTGCACACCAGCCACAGTCAGTTAGACAGAGTTTATGACATCAAAGGCTCCGACCTAATGGTTCACTGCACAATATAATAAAAATGAGGGTCTCAGTGTGCGACCTCATGGTTCAATGCACAAATTAATAACTTGTAAGTGAATGCAACCGGCCGTCACGGGTGCCTGAGCACCGCTGACGCCGTCATGAGTGTCTGAGCACTCTAAGGACTGAACAATGGGTTACATAAGCACGACGCCATAACCTTCCGGTCGCTCTAGCGTCGCTCCTGAGCGACCTAGGTCAAATATCAAAATATCTATGGAAAGCCCATAATTAGACGGTCAGAATGAGCCCAAGATCAAGGCGGAACTCCCAGTATTAAGGAAGTTACGCCATGGAGACTGAATCGACCTCCGAGTGAGCTACAGACAAACCGGCGGGAGTTACGCGCCTATCCAGCGGGCATTATAATCTTGGCACATTCAGCTCCGCGCATGCCTAAAATGGCGGTTATACAAGCATAAACGACCGAGTTATGAGGGTTTGAAGATGCAGAACCGACCAAGACAATGGGGGCCATAGCGGCGTCCATGGGGGTCCTTTGTCCCCCTGTGACACTTGAAAGAGTCCCCTCAAACAATTGTAGAGTTAGGCAGATGCTGCTGGCTCCAGTCAGTCTGGAGGTGCTTTTCCAAGATTTGCTACAAATAGCCTGTCTGCACCTCCAGGAAGACACATCACCAAGAACCGCTCTAGAGGTAACATCTCCAGTCATCTCCTGCTACCTGCTATACCACTGCACTATGGTGAAACTATGCTAGACAGGCATTGGTTTCCTACCATTAGTGGCCAGAGGCTATCTTCTTCAAGACTTCCACCAGAGGGTAAAGTTATCCATTATTACATTTATTCCTCTAAGCAGCAGGTCAGGAGCTAGGTGTGGGAACCCACCTAGAAGTATGCTGGACACTGTATTATTAATACCTCACAGGTGGAGTGGAACTGAACATTATACTTTATAAATTACTGTATGTTTACTGTATGTGCAAATTACCTACATACTAACTACTGTATGATTGATATTTCTTACATGTTGCCTAAAGCTGAATAAACCAGTGACAACTGGAAATAACACTATTTATAAGAGCCTTGAGATAATTACACTATATACCACTAGTCTTATGATATTTCTCATATGACAACTTGATCATGCCAATCACTAGTATGACACCACCATGGAATGTCTCAGAAATATAATATGCCATCATGGAATGTCTCAGAAATATGCTAACACAGAATGTATCAGAAATAGCGATCAAAGTCCACTAATGCAGTATACCAGTACAAAGAACTATCTATGTCTGAAAATCCGGCCGATGTGCTGATGTTGATAGATCCTAGAGCAGAGATGTAGAAAAAGGAGAGGCCAGGGAGGCCTGGGTCCTGCTAATCATAAAGGATGGGGACTGAGTATGTCTGGGCCCCCTCTAAAATTTGCCAAGAACTCAAAATAAATTGGACAAGAAGTTTAAACTTGGTAGAATGGGAGGGAAATGATAGGAATATGGGGGATTTTGGGGCTGAGTCTCAGCCAATGAAAATTCACTTCCTACCCCTCTGTGTAGAGACCATACATAGGTGACAGAACAGTTAGGTCAGGGGGCTAGGGCTCCCGCAACTTTGAAGTTGGGGGGGCAAAAGTATGTTTTGGCCTTTCCAACATTTTAGAGAACTAAGGAAATTTGGACCCAGATTGCCCTAAACAAAAGCAAAATCAAGGCACAATTCCTAAATTTTTCTCTGGCACAAGCCAAAGTCAGAATGCAGTAATTTAGTGGTAAAGCTCCAAAGTTTCTGGGGTTTTTTGGTGGTTTTTTTTCAAAAAGTTATGTCTCCACCGAACTTATACCCCAAAATCTATTGGCCTCATGCCCCCCCCCACCAACTTCACACACTTTCCACCAACCCCAGGCCTGTGGAACTCAATCAGTCCATGAACAATGGTTTTTGGGCCATGTGAGGTAAAATGTCACCATTTTAAGGTTTACTCTCTAAAAACCTTAATAATTGTCCGAGTTGAAAGCCGCAAAAACTGACATATAGCTTATCATGTGCACTTCAAGACTAGCTATCGAACTTTTCTGGTCTATCAGGGGCCTGGGGTGGTTCGGTCGAACAGATGAAGGGGAGAACCACCCCTAGTTATGGGACTGGGGGCCCCTGCCATAAAGCAGGTGGTGAGAACCACCCCTAGTTACGGGACTGGGGGCCCTGCCATAAAGCAGGTGGTGAGAACCACCCCTAGTTATGGGATTGGGGGCCCTGCCATAAAGCAGGTGGTGAGAACCACCCCTAGCTACGGGACTGGGGGCCCTGCCTTAAAGCAGGTGGTGAGAACCACCCCTTGTTACAGGACTGGGGGCCCCTGCCATAAAGCAGGTGGTGAGAACCACCCCTTGTTACGGGACTGGGGGCCCCTGCCATAAAGCAGGTGGTGAGAACCACCCCTAGTTACGGGATTTTGGGCCCTGCCATAAAGCAGGTGGTGAGAACCACCCCTAGTTATGGGACTGGAGGCTCCTGCCATAAAGCAGGTGGTGAGAACCACCCCTTGTTACGGGACTGGGGGGCCCTCACATAAGGCAGGTGGTGAAAAACAACCCCTGGTTACGGGAATGGGGGCTCTTGCCATAAGGCAGATGGGGAGAACCACCCCTTGTCACGGCTATAAAGCAGGTGGTGAGAACCACCCCTAGTTACGGGACTGGGGGGCCCTCACATAAGGCAGGTGGTGAGAACCACCCCTGGTTACGGGACTGGGGGCTCCTGCCATAAGGCAGGTGGGGAGAACCACCCCTTGTTACGGGACTGGGGGCCCCTGCCATAAAGCAGGTGGTGAGAACCACCCCTTGTCGCGGCCATAAAGCAGGTGGTGAGAACCACCACTTGTTACGGCCATAAAGCAGGTGGTGAGAACCACCCCTAGTTGCGGGACTGGAGGCTCCAGCCATAAAGCAGGTGGTGAGAACCACCCCGAGTTACGGGACTGGGGGGCCCTCACATAAGGCAGGTGGTGAGAACCACCCCTTGTTACGGCCATAAAGCAGGTGGTGAAAACCACCCCTTGTTATGGCCATAAAGCAGGTGGTGAGAACCACCCCTAGTTACGGTCATAAAGCAGGTGGTGAGAACCACCCCTAGTTAAGGTGATAAAGTAGGTGGTGAGAACCACCCGTAGTTAAGGCCATAAAGCAGGTGGTGAGAACTACCCCTTGTTACGGTCATAAAGCAGGTGGGGTGAACCACCCCTTGTTACGGCCATAAAGCAGGTGGTGAGAACCACCCCTAGTTATGGCCATAAGGCAGGTGGTGAGAACCACCCCTAGTTATGGCCATAAAGCAGGTGGTGAGAACCACCCCTAGTTATGGCCATAAGGCAGGTGGTGAGAACCACCCCTAGTTAAGGCCATAAAGCAGGTGGTGAGAACCACCCCTTGTTATGGCCATAAAGCAGTTGGTGAGAACCACCCCTTGTTACGGCCATAAAGCAGGTGGTGAGAACCACCCCTAGTTACGGTCATAAAGCAGGTGGTGAGAACCACCCCTAGTTACGGTCATAAAGCAGGTGGTGAGAACCACCCCTAGTTAAGGTCATAAAGCAGGTGGTGAGAACCACCCCTAGTTAAGGCCATAAAGCAGGTGGTGAGAACCACCCCTTGTTATGGCCATAAAGCAGGTGGTGAGAACCACCCCTTGTTACGGCCATAAAGCAGGTGGTGAGAACCACCCCTTGTTACGGCCATAAAGCAGGTGGTGAGAACCACCCCTAGTTACGGCCATAAAGCAGGTGGTGAGAACCACCCCTAGTTACGGCAATAAAGCAGGTGGTGAAGTCTCTGCCCCCCTTCCCCTGCTTCATGTCAGCCCTCTGTCCTATCCAACACTACCATCCCACTACACTGGAGCACCCTTATATATACCCAGCTATTTTTAGAACCGTTCTCCCCAAACTCCTGTTTACCTACCTGCTCAAGCCAAAGCTGCCCTAGTCGCCACCTTATTTGATGAAGATTTCAATATTTGAAAGGCATGTAGCCCGGGTATGTATACAGACATGACCCGGGGGGGCACTCAAAATTATTTGACACGGGTGTGTGTCAAGAACAGATTTTTGACCAAAAATATGCAAAATCTCTCTCACCAAGCATAATCTTTTGCCTGAAATAACCCTCACCAGCCGCAAACCCCCGTCAGAAGAAATTCAAGTGCCCCCCCCCCTCCCAGGTGGAGGCAGTAGCACCCTGTGACGTCACAGTGGGGTAGCTCATAACCCCCAGCTACTGATGACCTTCACCTCAAAGCAATCAAACTCTTAGTCAGTAGCAATAGGGAGATGCATCCTGATTCTAATTTAATTAGATTTTTTAAATTCTAAATTATGTACGTATGTGTTTTCAAAAAATATGTAATTTACAATGTTTTTCTCTCATAGATCTGAGCCTCGCCATCAAATTTGATGAAGTAGAAACATGCATATCCTGAATCAGCACTATTTTTAGCATAAGAATCAGGAGAATTGATAAAGATTTAGCATGGAAAAACATCCATTTTCATTAAGAGGGTGATTATTGAAATGGAACAGCATTGTATTGGCTCAAGGTCTTTACCTCCAAGGCAATAACATGTGTCATAGTCATCAAGGAATTCTGTAAAATGTCTCATATTACTCAGAGAGGTTTGGCCTACATAAATCATATTAGATATTGTGCTTAGATGGGGATAAGGGCAATTTTTATACATGTATTTGGAGCGCATTTAAGATTTTCAGTAAAAAAAAGGAACTTTGTAATTTCAATCTTCCGTCTTCCCGACTGTCTGGTACACTCAATCTGTACTTAAAAACATGTATTAGGGCTTAATGAAAAGCTTATAATGTCTTCTTTCCAACAAGACCAATAGCTTCAGGATCCGACAAGGTAAGATAGTCTTAGAGCTTGGGGATTGAGCATACCCCTTGAATAACATGGTACCAAAATTGACCCAAAAGTGATCTGAACCTGCACATGGATAATGAAAACCGGTAGTGCATCCCAAGATAATCAATGTTAACATCTTGAATCTTGTTCAGGGGACCCTAAGGATCGAAAAAATACCTGTCACGTTGGGATGTGGGGGGGGTGCATGGTGGGCTATAAGAGCCCCCGGCCTATATAGACAACCCCACTCCTCACTGTTTGAACACCAATAGGTACAAGGACACCACCGGGGCAGTATCGTGATCACTAACAATCCGGCTACATGCTATATTCTAGCAAATGTCAACAAACTCCACCAAACCTTATTACATAGAGTGCAGCAGCCGGCAGTAAATCAATGAGGTAAGCTGAAACATTCCTATCAGCAGTCTATATGAAACCTTTACCCCCTTGAAGGCCATTCGGTCCTGCAGGTTTAGATCAGCAGTCTATATGAAACCTTTACCACCTTGAAGGCCATTTAGTCCTGCAGGTTTAAATCAGCAGTCTATATGAAACCGTTACCCCCTTGAAGGCCATTCAGTCCTGCAGGTTTAGATCAGCAGTCTATATGAAACCTTTACCACCTTGAAGGCCATTCAGTCCTGCAGGTTTAGATCAGAAGTCTATATGAAATCTTTACCACCTTGAAGGCCATTCGGTCCTGCAGGTTTAGATCAGCAGTCTATATGAAACCTTTACCCCCTCGAAGGCCATTCGGTCCTGCAGGTTTAGATCAGCAGTCTATATGAAACCTTTACCCCCATGAAGGCCATTTGGTCCTGCAGGTTTAGATCAGCAGTCTATATGAAACCTTTACCCCCTTGAAGGCCATTCAGTCCTCCAGGTTGAAATCAGTAGTCTATATGAAACCTTTACCCCCATGAAGGCCATTCAGTCCTGCAGGTTTAGATCAGCAGTCTATATGAAACCTTTACCCCCTCGAAGGCCATTCGGTCCTGCAGGTTGAAATCAGCAGTCTATATGAAACCTTTACCCCCATGAAGGCCATTCAGTCCTGCAGGTTTAGATCAGCAGTCTATATGAAACCTTTACCCCCTCGAAGGCCATTCGGTCCTGCAGGTTTAGATCAGCAGTCTATATGAAACCTTTACCCCCTTGAAGGCCATTCGGTCCTGCAGGTTGAAATATTCTACAGGCCTGGATTGATCTTGATGGCCTTGGAGCCATTTTACTGGCCAAGCTTGGTCCTGCAAGTTTTCATATGGACTGTATCGGGGCCAACCCTTCAGTCTTAAACATTTTTCTTGAATTCTTAAGTCTTAATATTGAAATATTTTTCGTATTTCTGCTTTTGCTACCACTCTTCACATTTCTTCATACTTTTCCCATGGGTTTCATATTTTACCATTACGTGAAGGAATTGTCACAATATATGTAAGATAGAATTAAAAATGTTAACAATGTTACAAAAACTCAGCCTACTGACCCAAGACTTTTAAGCCATTTCACAGGAATCAAAGCGACCCCCGCCCCACCCTTTTTGTGCCCAATCCAGATTGTTTTGTTGTAAATTGTCCTTGAAATGGTAACAAGGTAAAATTGATCGGCTTCATGTTGATGCTTTGATAGGAAAATCTAAGGTGCAATCTGATAACGAAAGAAATTATTCTCTATCCTGTTTGGAGCTTCTCTTTACACTATATATAAAAATGGGTTAGTATGGATTTTTGACTAATTCAGCCCACAGTACCCTTAGGGTACCAGATGAAGCAAAATCTCTTGGCTGTGAAGCAGTCAGTAAAGTCCCAGCTAACTCGACCTGGTGCATACACAATTCAACTTAAATGTTTTTAAAATTATGCAGTATATTCCCTACTTAAATAATTCCATATGATTCACATTGAAGTTTGCTTTAGTTGATACTTTTCTAAAATGTTTTATAGCCTCAAAATTCATCAGTCAGACTGCAGTGGCCGCCATTTTGACCATCGATTCAAAGAAATTGGCACCTGTCCTGATTTTATTCCTCAGGGAAACTGTGACCCGATGATAGATCTGGACTCTATGTACTCAGACCTTTCATTTCATAGGTGATACCCTAAAATCGGACAAGTAGTTCCAGAGATACTTCCTTAAATTCAATCTCTGAGAAAATCTGCTGGAGAGTGTAAAATTGTTTGCTATATAACGCACGGTTGCTATGTTACGCGCCACTATGTTACACGCTCCCAATGTAATTCACCTGGGGGCTGCACTGGGGCTTACAGGTAGGATTACTATTTGCTTCAGATGTATAGGGCCTATTAAGTAAAACTAGGACCTACCAATAGCGATGGTGTTGCCCCAAACTCTAGTGTCCTCTAGTTACCCTCTAAATATCGCCATGTAGCTAGCTGATTCGTCCTGGTGCAATTTAAAGTCTACATTTGAAGCAAATTTGCACATTTTAAATTTAATTCCTGATTCACTTTAAACATTTGCTTTTCAGGATGATCAGGTGTGTGACGTTCAACCAGAGACTGATAGAGACACTGTTGATGCTGACCGTGTTGTGTGCACAACTTATCCATGTACAGGCTCGGGTGATGCTAAAAATGGGGAAAACCTGTAAGTATGACAGGAGGGGCCGGGACCCACTTGACAAAAAAAAATACTTTTAACGTTTGCAAGTGTCTGAATTGCAGGATACCGATGACTGCAGTCTAGCTAGTCCTGAGGACTAAGGCGTCTGCTGCGTCCACGCTGCCCCTGTTTGCCGCGTACGCTGCAGCGGCCAGCAGCAGCCACGCGCCGACATCTAGTCCTGGGGACTAGAACGTGCCCTTATTATGCGTGCTACGCTTTAGTCCTCAGGACTAAACATGTGGTCCCTGGGACTATATAAATCTCATCCCCAGGGCACCATGACTATTCTCTACTCTATGATGATTATGAGCCAGGGTCTCAGTCCCAAGGACTATAATCTAGTCTCTAGGACTGTATCTTTAGTCCCTGAGACTACACAGAGCAGTCCTGGGGACTAAGAAGTAGTCACAATTACATTAGACATCAATCAATGAATTAGTCCTCAGAACCACATGCATTAGTCCTGAGGACTAGGCAAATGTTTTTGTAGTCCTCAGGACTAAACAAGTAGTCCCTGAGTCTATACGAATTAGTCCCCAGGGCTAAAAGCTTAGTCCTGGAGACTAACAGCACAGTCTTATACAAAGTCATGCGGTCTGCAGGGTAATTCATGGGATTAATGTACAATTAGTCCCTAGGACAATATCCTCATATTCTTAGTCCTGGGGACTAGGCTTTAGTCCTTAGGACTTAAGCATCACATTTTTATTAGCTATTGTCCTGAGGAGTACCACTACGCCCACGCACCTACGCTCAATGCGGGAGGCTCCGCGTAGAGTGTGTGTATTTAGGTCAGCACAGACGCGCCAGTCACCGTCGTCCTCAGGACTAGCTAGACCGCCGTCATCGGTATCCTGCATCTGAAATAGGTTTGGGTAAAAAAATTTCTAAAAAAGGTTTTCTTTCTTTGAACGTTTTAAACACATATTTTTAGCGTTTTCCAATGTCTGGTTTTCAACATTGAAAAAGGAATTGCAGATAAATATTTTCACTTTACTTTTTTACATCAAATTATGTTTTTTAATATAGAATAAGAATGTTTTATAGAACATAAAAAAAGCATTTCAGAGTACATGTTTTGACGTTTTTCAACATTTAAAACAAACATTTGGAAAACTTAGGAACATAATGTTTGAATTACTTGCTGCTAGTTTTGTATAAAGATCTATATCAGCCCCTTATGTCAAGTGTATACCAGACTGATGGGCATGTATTGAGGAGCTATGTATTTGCTTCTTTTTCCAGTATTTTAAAGGAAAATCATTAAACAAGGTCTGCTCTATAGCATTACTTAACTGAACCTAACAGTTCATTAATGCAATGAGCAAGTCCAAAAAAACACATTAACGTCACCAACGTGTCAAACTCATTCCTTAACATCTTCTGTATACTATAATACAGATATCGCTGATATTTTTGAGCATTGATTCAAATGATATATGTTCCCTTTGACTTGTAGCAAAGATCATTCTGGCTGAGTGTGAGGGTGCAGCGTGGGTATCAGGGTTCAGGACGGCCAGTGTGTTGTCTCATGTGGAGGGGGAGTACCCCGGGGGGCGGGACTGCCTCGTGCACCTATCAGTGTCTGAGGGCTACCTAGTCAACATAACCCTACATCATGTACAGCTGCAGCCCGCCGCCCCACCTGGTGGACAATGTGAGGACTATGTACAGCTCTATAATGGCCATGGTACACAGCTACATCTGTCAGAGCCTCTGTGTGCACACCACCACCACCAACAACACAGGAGTATCATATCTAACCAGAGCCATGCCACGTTAAGGTTCAAAACACACCCAGGCCCTAAACAACCACAGGGTGGGTTTGTGTCGGTGTATGAGCGCGTGCACCCTGATCGGGTACGGGAGCTGGGGCTACTGCAGGATGTTATGTTGGGGCCACAGGGAACCAATCAGAATGAACCACAGGGCACCAATCAGATTCTACCACAGGGAGCCAATCAGGACAGCCATCATAGACCCTTAATTAAACCTGTGCCACACCAAGGGATCAACCCCACTCAACCTACCCACAACAAGGTCAGTTTCTCAGTTTGCCAAACGTTAAAGTGTTTTAAATGTTAAAAAAAAAAAAAAAAACAATTTTAAGGTAAAAATAGCATAACTTAAAATGTTTTTGCAATTTTCTTTTTCAATGTTGAAAAAAAATTTTGTGGTGTCAATTTGCCAGGGACCCAGCAAACACAACTGTACTGAACCACTACCGGCCCGATGATGGCAACTGTACCGCGCCAGTACAGTCAACCCAGAACACAGGGCCTTTAGAGGCATGCAAGAGGCACAAGCAACGGGCCAGTACTGGATGCCAGTACCAGTTCTGTACTGGGGCTGCACTGGGCCTATACTGGTGTTTCAATACCGGACCAGTAATGGGCCAGTACTGGCTTCATGCTGGCATGCCAACACAGGCCCGGTGTTGGCCCCTTTCTGTATTTCAATAATTATATAATAGGTTGGTTATATATATATATATATATATATATATATATATATATATATGTGCTGTCTATATTGGAGAATATATATAATTGATATAAATCAAAGTCATGCTTACACCTCACACATTAAAAGCCCTCACAATAAGATTAAGTCTCTCCCTCACACCCTGTTGGTGTATCAAAGAGCCAAGAGGCAGTGTGCATTAAACTTAGCCATCCATCTCACTGCCTGCAGGTTTGTAAGTTTTGTTACTGACAAATATAAGGTGTTTAGCATAACATGGTTTTTAATTCTTCTAGTGCTCATGGTATTTGGTTTGAAACTTTAAATCAAGTAGCTTTCCAATGAGAGGTGTTTCTTGGTAAACAACTTTGCCTTCACCATTGAAGCTTTTGACATTAAAAATTATGATCAATAAGAAAAGGTATTGGCATTGATCCTGAATATTGTAATACCAGCTACAGCTGACATCTTGTGGCGTGGTTGGAAATTAATCAAGCCAGAACTGGACCAGTATGGGCATGCCATTACCGGCATACCCTTCTATAGACAGTACTGGCCCAGTACACGCATTCAACCACTGGCATACCTATACTGGCCCAGTATAGGTATGCCAGTAGTGGCATGCCAGTATTGACATACCATTACTATACCAATACAATCTAGATTAACTGATACTGTACTGGCAGTACTGCCGTTACATGCCAGTATGATGCCAGCACTGGCACGGTAAAGATGTGTTTGCTGGGGATCCATCGTTATTTTCAGGGATCTCCCCTGTACCATGTACTGCCACCTTGGGCTTTATTGTATGAACTATGCTGCTTTATTACGATACAATTAACCCTTGAAGGGCTACTGATGCATAAATGCATCAGCGGCCATTGGTCAGCCTGATGCACCAATTAATTCCTGGCAAGACTACTAGTCAGCACTTCATTGGAGCATCATGGCGACAGTCAGGAGTATATGTATCAACCCCGTAGGGTCAGCTCTAATGAAGTACTGACAAGCAGTCTCGCTAGCACTTCATTGGTGCATCATGCTGACTTTAAAGGGTTAAGGTGGTTCTCTGTCCAGTTTTACAAGGACTCCTGGTAGACAGGTATTTTATAGAGTGCAGATTCTGATTAAGTGTGGTTTCATCTTTCTAGGTCCACACCACATGGTCTTCACAGGACAATGGGGGATGGTAGATGACAAAATGTATTTCATCTCAGCATATCTCCTGCATATGCTCCAATACACTCAATAGCCAGCGCATGGTTCAAAATGCCCAATAGCCACCACATCGTTGCCAGAAGAAGCTGAGAGTTCTGGTTACATACTAGCAGGCAGCTTGGATTCAATCTCGCTGCGAGAGGGATTCTGGGGAACACCTCCCTTGTGTTTAGGCATTATGGGCCCTCATTTGGTGGGGAATGTTAGAGCACATGGTACCTGCCTACATGTGCCAACTTTCCCAAGCATTTGTCTCAATAATGTTTATGCAATGTTCATATATTTGTCATGGTATACTTGTGTAATGGTTAGAGTTCTTATATACAACTTTGGTTAAGTTTGAGATATGTCAATATCAAGCAAAACCAGACAAGTTAGCTCGGGTTAGTGCAACCGGCACATGTTTATTCAGTATTTACAAAGGTTCAAAGTGGTGCTATGAATATAGCTCGGTGCTCAACTGGTGTTGCTCTGGCCATAGCCAGAAGCCAACTGAACTCCTTATATGCAGTCCCAGGTAGGGACTGGAACAGCGACGACCAGTGCTGCCATCACCCCATAGTGGCCAGAGATTGAAGCAACCTGTGGTCCTACCGGTTGTAACCGCACCGACTGACCTGCCCTCTCAAATAAGGAGCTAAAACCATATAAGACGCTTCATGAGCTCCTACAATACCCCCATCAGCTATGACTAGGGTAGAAAACATGTAGGAAATAGTCTAACAACCACAATGGGGCTCGAGGTAAGTATTTAAACAATAATAAAGTGGAGCAAAATATATTAAGTATGTAACACTATAAGCCTGTAATGTAACAAACCTAGTTAGATACACTTTAACTTCAAGGTTGGGTTAAGTTAATTTATACAACAGTAGTTTGAAAGAACAACTATTATATTAAACTTTTTACAAGCACCTGGTTTTAAACATGTATTATGATATTGCAATACCTATATATACACTTTTACCCGAAAAAGAAAAATTTTAAACCCATGTATGAGTTACATTTTTGATTTTTTTTAGTCAGTTCAACGAACTGATTTAATTTTACACAATGATATCTAAAAAAAATAAAGTTTCTATATACATACTACTTTGACTATGTGTTATATTTGAATATGGACGGTGGAGTTTTAAGTGACTTAGATATATAAAAATATAGTACCATAGTGAGATACCAAACATTTAGGTTTGGTTTACAGATCAAAGGTACATAATACTGTACTTAAAGATCATACACACATACTGTAATATGAGATCAACTCATTTATGCGTAGTTAAATAGTATAAGTCACTCTTCGAAGTATTTAAATATAGATGTACAGGGGTATTACCATGTGGGTAAGTTCGAACCTATCATTTAAACAGTAGTATGTAATAAAATATAGTTAAAATATAGTGTATTGGGTCCATCTGTACAATAAAAGTTAGACTTCAAGTGTCTTCATATTCATATCACTGCTTGTCTGCAGATCCATTCGTCGTGTAGGTCGAACTTGGTGGTGGCAAGCCGTGTCGCTGTTATGTTGTGCCCTGATGAAGATGGGAAGATGTAGTCAATCGAAAACGATTTGAGGCTGCATCAGTGAGGTCATCAGTGCATCCGTCTGGATCTAGGTAAGTAGAACTCCAACTTAGACAAGAAAGTACCTCTAAGTTGGATCGGTAATAAATCAGTTATTCATCGGAAGTCTCCATAGCGTAGGCCTGGTCAGACTTCAGACTTTCTGGTTTTGTACCAGTCGGTTTATCAGACCTAGCAGGTGAAGCAGTCGAAGCAGAGCCAGCTGCAACACTTGGTCCAGACTTAGGATTCAAGGATTTAGAGGGTCGGTTCTTTGATTGCTGTTTCATCACCATCTCGAAAGCACATTCAGGTGTGCCATCCCATTCAGACAAAAGGCACCCAAAAGCCACATGAACTTAGCACCCATGAAGTCCATTTCTCGATTCGCGGTCGGGCGATCCTTATCAACTTTAGCATAAGACTGATAGTCACAGATCATCGTCAAATGGGTTGTCTTTGCCTCCCACTCAATGAATTGTTCAAAATAAGAGATATAGTTGTGTTATTTATGCATTCTGGTTCTTAATGCTTAGAGCTTGAAGGGGAACCATGGTTTTGCCTATCTCCTATGCATAATAAGTGAGCTACAGGGGTGCAAAGGGCCAAAAAGGGTCATTTTTTGGGTAAAATTGAGGAACTAATTTTTTCCCCCTTGCTACCAAAAAGAAAATAATGGGCCAAAACCTTATTTATTTCATTTGGGATATCCCCCCTAGGGTAGAGAATCTTTTTGTAACAGTTGTGGGTCCAGGCATTATCTTTTGTGATCACTGGGTGCATAAATCCTTTGGTGTAATCGTTGTGTGGACACATCTACAACCTTTTTAGGGTTGTCATGCACCATGAAAGATACTGTGGATGGACTAATAAAATTTACCAGGAAGAGACATTACATGTACCTAAGTAGCCCACAAAAAAATTGAACCTGCCTGTTAAATTGTATGTCCCAGAGGCTATGATATGATTTTGGGGTAGATTACACAAGGACACGTCTACGACCATACATGTACTCATAGCAGCTAAGTATCTTATATTTAACTATCCTTATTATGTGGGCCTTATACCTTCATATGACAGCAAAAATCCCTGTAAGTTTGGTTAATAGATTCCACATAGAACCAGAGATATCATAACAAAAGTACTGACGAGGACACATCTATGACCGAGGACACGTCTACGACCATGGACATGTCTACAGTTATATTGCAAGATGCTTGATACTTGACTGTCCTTGTTATGTGTGAATTTAACCTTGATATGAAAGCAACATTGAGTGTTAATGAGATTATTCTGTCTTAAAGCAACTCTGAGCTATGACACTGAATACAAAAACAAGGACACGTCTACGACCAGGGACACGTCTACGACCATACATGTAGTCATACAGCAAGCTGATTTTGTATTTAAGTAAAACCATTACATGTTAGTTGTTCCTTGATATGAGAGGAACTTTGCATGTTAGTGAGGATATTCTGCCTGATTGCAACTCTGAGCTATGGCATTGAATATATAGTGCATGGACACATCTACGGCCATGTAATAAGGCATTGTCCTGCGGGCATCCTATGAAATATATTTAACCTTCCCTCATATATGGGCATTGTAGCCCAACATATATACATTATGTACACAAAAGGATTTTACCATACTGCAAAATTTTTTTGGACCCCTCTGACCAGCCATTTGACAATGATCCGTGACTATTGGTCATAAGCTTCTATTGTGATTCGCTCTGTCTCTCTCCGCTGTATTTTGTGAAGGCATTCGAGAACAGCTTCAGTCATACTGCTGAGGTAGGGCACGCTCTGGTTTAGGTGATGTTCTTGCCAAGCTTCAAACACCTCCTTCTGAATGTTGTTGGACTGGTGCCATCGTTCCTTAATGTATTCATCCGGATCCTTTACTTCGAGGTCAGTGGCTTTCCTAATCCTATGTACTATAGGTTGCCAATACATTCCAGCTGGTGACGGTGGTGGAGGCATAGAAGAACTATCCCCACCACTGGCATAGTCTGAGTGTGCAGAGCTCATGGTTGCTGTACTCAGAGTGGGGCTAGTGCAGGGGAATGTGATTTCCCTGTGCGCGATGTGCTGACTATCAGGGGCCGGTCGTCGTGTAATCACATGTCCCCTATCTGTGTCAACCCAGTCCAGGGCAGGTGGAAGGTAGAAAATGTTGTACAGGGAAGTAGCTCAGTGGTAGAGCAATTGTCTGGAGGCTGAGAGGTCCAGGGTCCAACCCTGGTTTCCCTAAACGTTTTCGCTGACCCCTACAATGGTAGGGAAACCGAGTGGTCCTGACCCACGTGAGGGGGGGCTACGGAACTTGGTACCTGGGCTGGTGTGACATGGCAGGCGTTTCGTCTGCCCGATACTTGTACCGGCAGTTGACCAGGGAATCGGGAATGCCTTGCACTGCTTGATAAAGCCCAATCGTCTGGTTTGGAAGGAGAGCCGGGTTGCTGGCCAGCGGTGGTCGAAGCTGGTTGGGGGCTGTGTAGGGGAATGTGATTTCCCCGTGTGCGATGTGCTGACTCTCAGGGACCGGTCATCGTGTAATCACCACCCCCACCTGGAATAGGCAGTGGTTGGTTTGGGTCCTTCATGGCTACTTCCCTACCAGAACTAGGTCATTTGGCAGGGGTGCCAGGCCCACCTGTTGTACCCTTTGCAGTCGGTGCTGGGCTCGAAGGAGGACCCATCGGTGCTTTTGCTTTCTCACTGGTGGTCAGAACTTGTGACTCCTTACCAGGGGTCACCACGGTTTGAAGGGCAGGGAAGTCATCCTTCTTTGTTTCACTTCTGACTGCTTGTGCAGTGGTATGCACATTGTGTCTGATGTCGGAAGTGTCAACTGGAGATTGGTCAACCCAACCTGGAACCCAGTCGTCGTAGTTGTACTGACTCCCTGACCTGAGCCAAGTCAGAAAGTCGCCAGCATTAGAACGGTGCATCAGAGGGGAGACTTGCTCCATACCTCGAGGACTAGTCTGAGACATAATCTCTTTTAAGGTTGGAGATCATTTCCTCTCTGGAGTCTCTGGTGGCGCAGGTGACTGTGACTCAGATCTCATCGGATATATGGCAAAAGTACTTGGTCGTGAGGAGTAACCCATTCCGTTCCTTTTGCTTCATGTCGTACCATGCCTTCATGAGGTTCGAATGTAGCTTGTGGACCTTTGCCATGGTGTCTTCAGCCTTCAGTCCATGCTTCTTCACTATGTGCTCGGCTAGTCTGCTGCGACGGCGCATGACGTAGCCACTGCACTTCTTGTTCTTGTTTTTTTCATTTGCACATCTGTACATTGGTCCATGGTGCATATATATGAGCCTCATCAAGATGTCGATAGAAGCAATCCTTAGAGAACCACTTCTTTTAGGTCCATGCATGTTGACGCATACTTCGAAAGGACATGTCTTTCATCGGCTGCTATTGTTCAAAGCTGCATACTCAAGCTTCGTCCTATACTCATAACCATAGTAGGTTTTCGAAGTATCACTCAAGCTCGCTACCCACACTTGGTAAAACTTTGAGGCTGTCGGGTCATCCATACTCAATCTCATCCAGTCCTTGTCATCACTTTCATCATAACGATTCCTGGCAGGTGGGATCGAATATGAGTCAGCATAGTGTTCGCAGTGGCCGAAATATCTTGGGGTGAATGTCTTGAAGTAAGATCTGGTGTTGGACCAGATTTCCTCTTGTTCTCTGGTAGTGGCATCTTCGAGAGGCTCATCATTTTGATCAATATTTTCCAACAGTTGTCAGTTTATTTCATCAAGGGATTTACCCTGTCCCCATTCTCAGTCTACTTCCATATCAGAGATTTCACCCTCCTCAGTCACCTCAAAAGCTGGAACCGGGGGTGGTGCCTGTACCTTCTTCAGAGTCGTAGACTTTGAAGTGGAAGCAATGGGCTCCATCCCGTCAGGTGAGGTTGATTTCTCAGGCTTTGAACCTGATCTTTTCCGGCTTCGAAAAGACCTGTTGGAGACAGTAGAGTCCTTGCTGTCAGAATCTTCTTTCACCTCTTTTTTGGTCACTCATTTTCTGTTTCGTTGAGGTTTAATCTCTTCAAAACCTTCTTTCTGGTCTTTTTCTTTCTTGAGCTTTTCAATGTTCTTTCTCAAGTCGGTTTTCTTCTTAACAAGAGCTTTTCTCTCTTGCTCTATTTCGGCCTGCTTCTTTTCTAACTCTTCGAGAGTTTCCTCCACAGAGTCAGGGCAGGCAGCGTCAGGTACTGATTTGGCCTTGGTGTCTTCTCTCAAAGACTCCTTGGCCATTCTGTTGTCTTCCTTCATCAGTTCTTCATCCTCCAACAGTTTGTCTTCAGATGCTCGAACTGGCGAGGTAGACACACAATACACGTAAGTTCGCTCTCTGTCATAGTCTTTCATCTATGGAGACAAGTTCATAGAGCAAAGGTGTCTCGAGAGACATTCGAATCTGATCGTCTTCAGCGATCTCGTCTACTACTTGAGTCAAAGCGTCAGATCCACACATGGCTTCGGCTAGACTGAAGTAATCACACTAGTATGTGTCCCTGGCGAAGTCGTCGATTTGGTTGTCACTTTGAATAATCTCATTTTTAAATCCATGGAGATACAGTCTGATGGCAGACCCTTACCTCCAAGCATCTGAAGGGGCAATCCATTGGTCTTTGCTCGAAAACGTACGGATGTAACCCTTCATCACATTGATCACCTCAGTGTTGTCTCTAGTCCTGGGACAGTGACTGGCACTTCAAGGATGGCGTCGGCCGGTTCGGGGTGGACTACCTCCACTCTGGAGTCAGCGCTCATGTTCAAAAGAACCTCGGATCGATGACTCGAACCTTCAGGAGTCAGTTGGGCTGGTCTAGAACCATAAGTATTCAATGCAGTCATTGCTATCGTTTCAGCAATGACCTCCTAAGTGTCCATTGCCTCCTCATAGTCAGTGGCTGGGACAAGATGTCCCTCGGGGTCGGCAATTAAGGTCGCCGTAACCTGGCTCTGGGCCATTGTAGTAGCCCAAGGGCGGTCAGCTCTGTTCCTTGCACTCTCTCGAACAGTTTTTGATACACTGCCTCACACTGCCTTTCATTTTATGCAGTGGAAGCCTCCACCAAACAAAAACATGTCCATCTCCTGTGGATCGGGATGCGTGCTGCGAGCAACAATAGGTGCCCAACAACCCTTAGCGCCCCGATGCCCATCCGCACGGGACACTGTACCACTCCAGTTTTTTAACCGGAACGCCACCCCACCTTTCCTTCCGCGGCCAAAATCGGTACTACATCAGGCAGCACCTGTCACAGTCCGAGGATTTGATCTCCGTTTGGACATTGCGTTGGTGTGTACCTACACTGTTAATATCATCGAGAGTTTAACAGAATCACATGCAGTATTGTATGTGCATGCCAGCCTAACTGTCTGTTACCCACAGGAAACATGAATGGGGTACTTCAGTGCACATAACCTCACTTTGAGTCATTAACAAATAACATCACACTGTACAGGACATATACACTCGTTGTGTACCAGGACTTAAGAAACTACAGACCTCAAGGCAAATCGTGGACTCGTCTCTCTCCCACTCTAAACTTTTTCTTCAACCCAGAAGTTTGAGGTGGTTTATCAGAAGACACCAGCGTCCTCTTCCTACCCCTACTCTGGTGTCCTGGCGAGACATTTTCCTTGTGATGTTTTTAGATTCACATCAGTTTTCTTTCTCCTTTTCTTCAAATTATTATTCGTTCCAGTCCTTTTGGAATTCTTCTTATTCAAGTTCCCTGTTTCATAAGGATCTCCTCTCTTTCTCTGTTCCATCTTTTAGATAGTTCCTTACATTCAGCATTAGCAGCTTCTCTGCCTCTCCATTGTCATAATCTACGGACGTTTGATTTATTAATTCTACGGGTAGGTAAACTTAATATCGTCACAGTTGACTTGGAAATAATCTTTATCACTATATAAGGACCATCCCACCCTGAAACTAATTTCTTAGACGACAAGGGTTCATGGATTCGAAATACTTTATCGCCAACATTAAAATGTCAATGCTTCAAAGTAGTATCATTAGTAGTATCAATTTTTTGCCAGCGAGCATTTTTCATTAATTCAATTTTAACTAGCTCATAAGCTCATTTGAAATGTTCTCTCAGTGATTCTACAAACATTACGGAGCATGGGACTTCAGGACTAATCCCAACTATACCATACACAAAGTCTGTAGGCATTATGATATCCTCACTAAAAGCTAAAAGGTTTGGAGAGCAGTTCATCGAAGCATGTACAGTGCTATTATAAGCATGAACTACGAAATCACATTGTTCATCCCAATCATCTTGGCAGAATTTACCAAGGGTTTTAGGGCTTGAATTAATGTTCTATTGAATCTTTCTACTTGGCCATCAGACTGAGGTCTGTATGGGTTAGTTCGAGTTTTACATATTGCCAAAAAATGACACATTTCTTGCCATAAGTTTTCGTATTCTCTTCCTTGATAACTATGCATCATTAAAAGTGTGCCTAGATGTAACTAGCACAAGTAGCAGCTTTATGGTTAGGTAGTGGAAATACATGAGTATACTTAGTGTAATAATCTGAAACTACCATCATGCAGGTGTTTCCATGAGGTGTGGGTTCTAATCCACTTATGATGTCAATAGCTATTCGGGCAAATCTTACCCTGAACAGTTCTTGCATCAAGGGCATTTCACCTATACCAGGCCCAGGTTTGTTCTTACCACATTTAGGACATGTCATGACCCACCTGGTAAGATTGTTACTCATTCCAGGCCAGTAATAGCGCCTGGAGAGATGTTCGAGTGACCTTTTCTTCCCGAAATGTCCACTTGTTTTGTGGCCATAACAGAAACACATAATGTCACATCTCATTACCATAGGAATCACTATTTGCAAAATCTTATCCTTGGTAGGACAAGTCTTCCAATGACAGAGCAACCCGTCTATAACTTCAAGCTCGGTCCATTGGGCTAGAAATTCACGAGTTTCTCGATCTTCAATAGATATTGCAGGCCTTTCAGGCTTCTTGCCATTCTTTAGCAGTAAAATCACTCATTTTATTGCAGGGTCATTTTGTTGAAACTGCTTGAGGTCTCAGGGGACCATTTAATAAAATTTTCCACACAGAGGTCAGGCAAGGGTTCAATTTTTTAAACTTCCTTCGATCTCCAGTCAACACAGTATTGTGTGCCCCACAATCATCACAATCGAGTTTCTAGCACTTTCATATCAGTAGTCTAGACAGGGCATCAGCATTTACATGCTTTGAACCTGCTCGATGTTGGATTTGGCTGTGTTCCAATCCAAACTAACCAGCACTCAATCATCCCTTCAGCATCTTTGAAGTTCAAAAGCCACTTCAAAGATGAGTGATCGGTTCTCAACGTAAAGTCGGAACCCCATAGAAAGTGCCGAAATTTCTTAGTATACACCACCACAGCCAACAACTCACGTTTAGTGGTGCAATAATTTCTTTGCATTTTATTCAAAGTATTACTTGCAAAAGCAATAGGAACTTCGACTTCATCTTGGACCTGAGACAGAGTAGCCCCTATGCTATCATTGCTAGCATCAGTATCAAGGATGAAATGCCCATCCGAAGTTGGATATTTCAACACTGGAGTATTTGCAAACAAATCTTTTATAGCTCGAAAAGCTTTGTCTTGCTCGCCCCCCAATGGGAAACGTTCTTTAGCCTGTCCTGGAGTCCAATGTGCAAGTATCTGTAGAGGATAGCTTACTTTTGAATAGTTTGGGATAAAGGCTCGCTAATATGAGCAAAAGCCCTGGATGGATTGAATCTCCCTAGCGTTTTCAGGCTTAGCCCATTCTGATTGAAGTTTCTCAGGGTCGGCTTTGATGCCGTCAGGTGTTATAATTTGGCCTAAATAAGTAATAGATGTTTTAAATAAATTATATTTTTTAGGTTTAAGTTTTATTCCATTGGCTTGGATTCGTTTTAGAACAAGTTCGAGGTTGTTAGCACAATCCTCAAACGTTATTCCAAATACGACAATATCGTCAAGATATACCAAACAGCGTTTCCATAGAAGATCACTTAGCATTGTCTCCATCATGGCTTCGAATGTTGCTGGCGCATTACATAATCCGAAGGGTAATATGTTATTGAAATAGTCCCATATGGTTCCATTCCAATTTGCCAATACCCAGACTGTAAGTCTAAGGCACAGAAATACTTATTCCCTCCGAGAGAGTCCAAAGTCTCATCTATCCTCAGTAAAGGATAAGAGTTCTTCTTAGTTAACATCTGTTCTTAGTTGACATCTGTAACATCCAAAGTCTCATCTATCCTCAGTAAAGGATAAGAGTTCTTCTTAGTTAAACCATTAAGTTTTCGATAATCCACACAGAACCTTATGGTTCTATCTTACTTTGTAGTCATACAAACAGGACTAGACCAAGGGCTAGTACTAGGTACTATAACCCCCTGCTTCAATTGATTAAGGATTTGCTTCTCCGCTTCAAGCTTGTTTTTTCAAAGGCAACCTTCGATAAGGAATCTTAAATGGTTTAGCATCCCCAGTATCAATACTGTGTAGAACTTAATCAGTTCTACCCACCAGACCACCATCCTCCCCAAAGGCAAGAAAATAGTCTGATAACAGATTTCAAAGTCTCCTTTTCCCATCAACGTCGGTCAATGAAGAGTCATGAACTAGTTTATCCAGTTCATCTGTCAATTTCTTAACAGGTTTCTGGTCTGTCTCACTTTCGAAGTGGGCTTTGGAAATTAAGGACATCTGCTCTATATATTCACTCTAATGCAAATATATGATATCAGATCCTCGGGTTGTCACTGGGACAACAGTCCAAGCTCCATTACTGACTATAGTATCGACAGATTCTAACCTTAGAGAACTTAATCTCTCCTGGTTAGTTTTGAATGCTGCATTAGCGCCTTTGAACGTGAGGTTCGAGGAGCATAACAAGTCACAAGTAGTCCCAGGTGGAATCTTCACGGTCTGCACTACCGTAGCAACAGAAGACACATGTCTTAACACATATCAGATTTTGCAGTTGTATGGATGCCTGACCTTCAACAATCCATAGCTGGGGTCCAAAACAGCACCATACAAGCTATCAAAATCCAGCCCAATTATTTCATCATCACTAATTTCGGCAATGGTGGGACACATGACGAAGTCATATCCACCTATTCCTATCTGTATGAAGGTTTTACCAAAAGTCTGCATGCAGCTAACGTCCACCGTGCAAGCATTTACACCTACTTGAAGTGCATCAGGCTTACCTGACATCAGTTCAAGGAACTTCTTGGAGATACAGGAATGGCTGGCACCAGTATCTATCAAGAATTCCCTGACCTGTTCCTTCACCAATACAGTAACATACCATCTTTTCCCTCCTAGTGGGGAAGGATTCTCAGCAAATAGAACTCGTTCTTCAGAGTCACCAAGCTCCCATCCAAAGCCTTTCAGAAAAGTTAAAAATGGATGGTCTAGGGGAAGGTGTGTCGCACTCACCTGGGCCAGCTCTCTAACCCACCCTATCTCGTCTTCAATGCAGGATTGCTCCCTCTGGCCTCGAATCCTCTGATCTGCCATCACATTGAAGCTCCCCGCCCCAACTGAAGTGAGAGGATCCATCTCACTTACTAGACTCTCGGGAGGAATTGGCTCTGTTCAATGTTCGATCTTGCCGTTTCCGGTATTCTGGCAGTTCCTTTCAGGGATCACATCCTTTGCCCTTAATGTGACCCCCTCTAGTTTTCCTCATTTCTTACTTCACCCTTACCTTCTTCGATAGCTGTAACACGAGCAAGTACAGGCTTCAGAGCAGTACATTCATGGGCATAATGACCCATCTCTTGACATCTGTAACATCTCAATCGTGATAGATCTACCCTCTGTCGAGGTCATCTCATGGTCATTGCTTCTGTAAAAGTTTTAACCATGTCTTCCATCATCTTTGTCACATCCACTTGTGATGGGGTTGCCACTGTAGTAGTGGTATTGGATGTTGTCGAAGTGGGTGCAGAGGAAGACCTCATACTTTGAGTAGTCACTGCTTCTACAGTGGTAGACTCAGTTTTGGGTCGAGCATCCCGGTTAGGGGTTTTCTTAATGAACATTCATCGAGGTATATATTTCCCCTTCATGTCTCATTTCACCTGGACAGCAGAAATGCCTCCATCTTCTTTCTCTATAATTTCAGACAAGGCTTGCAGGAGCAATAGCGGTAGCAGCTGCCTTTATTGGGAATTTACCTACCATTAAGGTTTGAACTTTGTTAAAGTTGTCTATTCCCTCAAAAAGGTCAGTCAGCCCTGCATTCTTCCCTTTCCAAGCTGCTTTAATGGCTTGTTGCTGCTCCTCATCCCTCAATCCCTGTATAAATTAAGGTAACAGGTGGTGGATGAAGTACTCATCATTCAAACCGACACTAGGACGGGCTTTATGCAGCAGAGTCTGCAGTTCGAATCCAAAAGGTCTGAAAGTTTCATGAGGCTTCTGGGTTCGCTTCTTAAAAGACATCATAGGGTCCTCAGTTACCAAGTTATACAGAAGCCCACTTGCAAATTCCACCAAATCTGTGAAGGTACCACGTTCGTTGTACACTTCATTCTATTTGGCCACAGCAATCTTGCCTGGTCCAGCCTTCAAACATCTGATCAGATGTGGAAGTGCTTCCTCCAGAGTCCATGCGTTACAACGCATGTCATCAGTGAAGTTCAAAAACCATTCCTTCCATGTGATGGTTCCATCATAGATTTTAGGAATGATGGCGACTCTTCAAGCAGCATTATTGGTGCGCACCAATTTCCCAATTTGGCTAACGCTCCTATCTCGAATCGTTTCTTTATTATGGGCACACCCTGAAGTGTTCCAAGATCAATTCAGAAGAACATCAAGGGTAGCTTGAGATCATCTTCTGTTTCCCAAAGTACCCCCAGTGGCTCCTCCAGTTGCCCTCAAAGTTCCTCAAGTATTACCCGAAGTACCTCCAGTGGTTCCTTGGTTCTGGTTGTTATGAGCCCCTGAATTCCCAGCTCCTAAATCATGCTGAGAGGAGTCGTTTTCATATGAAATGTCGAGAGCTCCATCTTCACTGGTATAAACTGTGTTTGAACCCTGATAGGATCCACCGTTTTCATCAGTGTAGGCTCCCAAAGTAACACTTCCGACACTAAATCTCCTCCACACTAAATCACCCCCATCAGATTTATGTCCAGATTGATAGACACCATTACCCTAGCATTGTCATTGATGAATAGATCGTATTCAGGTAATCTTTGTCTCACCAAGCCCTCTGCATGTGTCGAAGTTGTCATCGGTGCCACACCTTTGACAAATGTCTGATCAGAAGGTAGGGTAAAGTGACCATGAGTTGTCCACTTGGCCCTATGTGCAATCTATGAATTTCTCTAGGAGCTGTCTATTATGTACTTGATGCGCGAAAAGGGCAGATTTCCAGTTTACTGATAATTTAGAGAGTGTATATGTAATCCATATACAATATTTAGTCAAGGTTAACTCTGTTCCTTGACTACTATGACATTATTTTAAGTTTATCCTCATTTATTAGTGGCACTTCAATATAAGTGGCTTACAGATCATCAGAAACCTGTCCCTATTTACATGCATGTAACCCCAAACATGCTGTCATTGACAGCCTGTTGAAGGTAATAAACTCAGAAAAGCCAGAGATGAAAGGATAGCAGATGCTGCATCCTCCCATCTTCTATAAATGTAAATAGCTTAAAATCCTCTAAGGTGGTCATTGATAATAATAATTTGGCACTATATACTTGCAAAGTGGCTGACTCAAGGTACATGGACGACTCAAGGTCACTCTACCCTATTACTTCATCTTCCTCAAATTCTTCCAAATCAGCTTCATCAGCCACATCACAACGTAAAGTTGACGTAGTGTCTGTATGAAACCATCGTCGATCTGAACATCTCCAATGTTCAAATTATCGTCATTATTTAGTTGACGTTCAGTTGCAAACTGTGTTACCAGTTCCTGTTGAAATGTAGTCAACTTTGGTGGTGGTACCGTTATCTCTATACCTGTTACATAACAGTCTAGAGCATTCTTCTTTTTAGTCAGTTGGGCTATCTGTAGAAACAGCTCCTGCTAGTGAGTGATTAGGTCCTCATTATTGTCCTTAATCTCCTTCATTAACTGGTCATTTGATCATAGCATTTCAAATCTGTATCAACTTTTCATTTTCAGTTTTCTAAGATCAATGTTCTTTTTGATCTTCTCTTCTTCAGCTAACAATCGGTTGCGTTTTTCTTCTTGATGCGCTTCCCATTGTTCATGCTCAATTTCCAGTTTAAGTTTCTCGTTTTCCAATTCGGCTCTTGTTATTTCGAGCTTCTTTTGGATAATTAGACACTCATTCTCGAGGGATTTATTCCTAGCTTCTTTATTTTCTACATTTTACTCTAGATTGTTCAAAGTAAAAAGTAAAATCTTTTATTCATTTTCATATTTCTCGCACTGTTTTTTGAGATTTCGAAGTCGGAACACTTTGCGTTCAGAGTTCTCCAACTTTTTCTGTTGATCAAGTCTCATCATTTCATCTCGTTTGATCGCTTGTTGTCTCAAGTACTCTTCAGCAGTTATTCCCTGGCTGTTGCTTCCACCTATATCAAATATAGATGAACTTAAGCCTTCTAAGGATTTTCTGTCTGTAATCAGTGTTGGTACTATAGTACTGGCAGTATTACTAGTGTGTCTTCGAACCGAAGTATTCATCATTACGATGGGCCTTCGAGTTGTCTGATTTGAGGTACTCAGTTTATTTGGTAGAAATAAATCCTGTAATGGTCCTGCTAAATGCCGTTTCCTCGGGTTCAAAGTCATTTGTATATGAGCAGTTGTCACTTTAGGAGTTCGAACTACCTTTTCAGCAAATGAATCAGCGATCATTATGTAACCATCTTCGGTTTCAATAGTCAGGCTTCGGCCTGTGCCAACCGTAAAGGGTGGCACTTTTACTTCAGAACCTAAGTAGCTGAAGTCAGATTCAGTGGACTCAGCACTGTCAGATCCTAAGTCTCCTTGGGTTGATCCGTTATGGTTCGGTTTGACCTCCAGAGTCCCGCATTAAAACCAAGACTGGTCACGGCACCAGTGTAATGGTTCGAGTTCTTATATAACTTCGGTTAAGTTCGAGATATGTCAATATCAAACAAAACCAGACAATTTAGCTCAGGTTAGTGCAACTGGCACATGTTTTTTCAGTATTTACATAGGTTCGAAGTGGTGTTATGAATATAGCTCAGTGCTCAAGAGGTGTTGCTCTGGCCGTAGCCAGAAGCCAACTGAACTCCTTAACTGGTCCCAGGTAGGGACTTGAACAGCGATGACCAGTGCTGCCATCACCCCATAGTGGCAGGAGATCGAAGCGACCTCTGGTATTACCCGTGGTAACCGTACCGACTGACCTACACTCCCGAATAAGGAGCTAAATCTATATAAGACGCTCCACAAGCCCCTACACTTGTTACGTTGTTCAATAAAAACTTATTTATTTTGATCATTTTCTCTCTCATAATGTGTACTAGTATGCAATACAATCTTATACCTGTACATTAAAAATAAAAAAGGGGAGGGGGAGGACAAGCCCCAACAACAAGTGTCAGATCAAACCTGTATAACACTAGATGGGGCCTCTGTACTTTCGAGATACATTATTAACCAATCAGATAATCCCTTTCATTCGGTGCAGACTTTTTAGGGTGCATTACATAACAACCATCATGCTGGTTGTTATCAGTCCTTATCTCACCCCACTAAGGATCTCACTATCCAGAAATATGTGAGTGAGTGGCTGAGGAACTAATTCAGTCCCCAGTCTCCTTAGTCACCCAGAAATCTAATATATTTTTACAAAATCAAGTCTTTTTTTAGTCATTTTGGACCACAATCTTGGAAGGTGGATGGCCTAATCTTTGGACATTAGGCCATCCACCGACCCATCCATCAGCCCCCACCCATCCATCCACCCACATATCTACCCATCCATCCACCCATCCATCCTCCACCCAACCACCCATCCATCCACACACCCATCTATCCATCCATCTTCCATCCACCCATCCATCCTCCATCCACCAATCCATCCATCCACCCAGCCATCTACCAACCACCCATCCATCCACACACCCATCTATCTATCCATCCTCCATCCACCCATCCATCCATCCACCCAGCCATCTACCAACCACCCATCCATCCATCCATGGCACCAACCCACCCACACATCCATCCATGCATCCATCCATCCAACCAACCACCCAACCATCTACCCACCCAGCCATCCAACCATCCATCCATCCACACACCCATCCACCCACCCAGCCACCCATCCATCCAACCACCCATCCATCCACACACCCATCCACCCACCCAGCCACCCATCCATCCAACCACCCATCCATCCACACACCCATCCATCCATCCATCTTCCATCCACCCATTTACCAACCCACCCATCCATCCACCCGTCCACCCATCCATCCATCCAACCAGCCATTCATCCACACACCCATCCAACCACCCACCCATCCATATTCCATCCACCCATTTACCCACCCACCCACCCACCCATCCATCCAACCACCTATCCATCCACCCACCCATCCATCCATCTTCCATCCATCCATTTACCCACCCACCCATCCATCTACCCACCCACCCAGCCATCCATCCATCCATCCATTCATCCACACACCCATCCATCAATCCATCCATCCTCCAGCCATCCATCCATCCATCCTCCACCCACCTATCTACCTGCCCACCCATCCATCCATCAATCTTCCATCCACCCATCCACCCACCCACCCATTCATCCATCCATCCTCCATCCATCCATCTACCCACCCACCCATCCATTCATATATCCTCCACCCAGCCATCTACCCACCCACCCAGCCATCCACCCATCGTCCATCCACCCATCTAACCACCCACCCATCCATTCATATATCCTCCACCCACCATTTTCTACCCACCCTCCATCCATCCATCCTCCACCCACCCACCCATCTACCCACCCACCCATCCACCCACCCACCAATCCATCCACCCACCCACCCACCCACCCACCCATCCATCCATCTATCCACCCACACACCCGTCCACCCAACCATCCACCCATCCGTCCTCCACCCACCAAC
Source organism: Acholoe squamosa (assembly GCA_949317995.1). Lineage (NCBI taxonomy): Eukaryota > Metazoa > Annelida > Polychaeta > Phyllodocida > Polynoidae > Acholoe > Acholoe squamosa. Next base: position 77,398,472 of record OX439046.1, on the reverse strand, counting down.
CCATCCATCCTGCATCCATCCACCCATCTATCTATCCATCCATCTGCCCACCCATTCATCCACCCGCCCACCCATCCATCCACCCAGCCACCCATCCATCCACCCATCCACCCATCCATCCTCCATCCACCCATACATCCACCCATCTACCAACCACACATCCACCCACCCATCCATCCACCCACCCATCCACCCATCCATCCACCCATCCACCCGTCCACCCATCCATCCACCCATCCTGCATCCATCCACCCACCCATCCATCCACCCGCCCACCCATCCATCCACCCACCCATCCACCCATACATCCACCCATCTACCAACCACCCATCCACCCATCCATCCATCAACCCATCCTTCCATCCATTCATCCACCCACCCACTCATCCACCCATCTACCAACCACCCCTGGATCCATCCACCCACCCACCCATCCAGCCATCCATCCAGCCATCCAGCCATCCATCCACCAACCCATCCACCCATCTACCAACCACCCCTGGATCCATCCAGCCACCCACCCATCCAGCCATCCATCCAGCCATCCATCCATCCTCCACCCAACCATCTACCCACCCACCCATCCATCCATCCTCCATCCATCCATCCTCCACCCAACCATCTACCCACCCACCCCTCCATCTATTCACACACCCATCCATCCTCCACCCACCCATCTACCCAACCACCCGTCCATCCACCCATTCTCCATCAATCCATCCATCTTCTCATCCATCCATCCACCCACCCATCCATCTACTCACCCATCCTCCATCCATCCTCCACCCACCAATCTACCCATCCACCCATCCTCCATCCTCCATCCATCCACCCACTCATCCACCCACCCATCCATCCACCCACCCATCCTTCCATTCAGCCACCCACCCACCCACCCATTCATCCATCTATCCATCCATATGTCTATCTATCTCACAATTGCCAACATCAGCTGATGAAACTTAAATTTTGTGCGACTGTGTCCATTATACAAAGAAACATACTCCAACCAGGGGAAATTCCCCCACATAAGATGTCTTCAACAAGAATTGTTAAAGTTAGATTAGCATGGGATTTGCCATGGATGGGATATTTCTGAAACATTCCTTGATGGGATATTTCTGAGACACCATCAAGAACATTGTGCCAAGAGACATAATACTTCCTAGGTGTTCTTGGTGGTAACAAATTATTTCAATCATGTATCAGGTACAGAGTTGAATTTTTTTTTTTTTTGGACTTGCTCATTGCATTAATCATTAATGAACTGCTATGTTCATTTAAATAATGCTATAGAGCAGACCAAGTTTTATTGATTTTTCAAAGGAAAGTCACAAATGAAACAATACAATAACTTCATGAATCTTGACAAATGTCAATATGAACACAAATCAGCAGATGGAAAAATAGGGACTGGCAATATTCACTCAATAGGTTATTTACATAGAAAGTACAGACAAACAAATTAAAAGCAAAAAGAGATAGACAGTAAATAATATGTCATACATAGAGATTTGTGTGTCTACACATTATTTCAGTACATCATGATTACAGCTAAATACACCTTGTCTTTAGTTCAAATAAGTGATAATTAGAGTTGGTAGTATATGCTGTTATATGCATATGGGAACATCAGCAATATCAATATGGATGTAAACATGAAAAAGGATATGAATGTGAGTATGAATATGAATATGAAGCGGCGCAGTTTCCACACCTGCTTCTCATTATCAATTATAACCCAATTTCAGGTTCAACCTTATATTTTCTATCTTCATCACACCCTCTTTGAATTTTACCTTTGTCGTAGCTTTCTGAATCTCCTCAGGTAGAGTATTCCAGAGAGCCACCCCTCTGTACCATGGCGATCTTTTATAGTGTCTAGTAATAACCCTAGGTAGTTCAAAAACAATCTTCTTTTGAGACCTTGTATTATAAGATTGTGGTCTATTGAACACAGTCTTTGATTTCTTATACATTAAGCATAATAATAGCATGTCAAATCTTTTCTCTAACACTGGAACCTTACAAATTTCATGCAACTCCTTCACACTATACCGTCTAATATTGCATTTCAGACAAACTCTAAGAGCTCTATTTTGCAGTCGTTGTAATGCTGCAAGACCATCCTCATTACAACTAGTACTTATAAATGAACAATATTCTATAATTGGTCTGATTGTACAACAGTATATCTTTACACTTTGCTCTTGTGTTAAAAACTTTCTTAACTTAGCAAACCTAAATAGTTTATTGCATACATTTCTTTTAATAATTTTAATCTGTTTATCAAAACTAAGTTTACTGTCAATATGTACACCTAGATATGGAAAGAAGGTGACAGTTTGCACAGTGCTGCCATTGAAGTCTATAGTAGAATCCGGACATCTTTTTAATTTATGAGCACTACAAAACCACATAAATTTAGTTTTAGTTGGATTTACTGTTAGTCTGTTTTCGATAACCCAACGCTTAAAGTTAATTACATCTTCATTCAAATTGTCATTAACCAAGTCTACATCTTTGTTAGAACTATAAATCACAATGTCATCAGCATACAGTTTAATCTTGCATTTTTTTAAGACCTTAACAACATCATCAATATATAGGACAAACAACAGGGGACCTAAAACTGATCCTTGAGGGACACCGTAATCAATATCTTGGTTTGAGGACAATTTATTACCATAGCTAGTTCGGTGTTTTCTATTTTCCAGGTAACTTTTAAACCATAGAAAATTAGATTTACTCAAACCAAGTTTACTGAGTTTAATTAGCAATTTTGAATGTAATACACTGTCAAATGCTTTAGTGAAGTCTATAAATAGAGCCCCTGTTATCAGACCATTGTTTCTACATTCATAAAGCTCATTAACAAAGTCAAAAGTGGCATCACCAGTACCTGTCCCTTTTTTGTAACCATATTGGTTTTCACAAAAAGTACCATTTTTCTTCATACTTTCACATAGGTAATAATACATAATTTTCTCAATGACTTTAGACGGCATTGGTAGTATTGATATGGGTCTCCAATTTTTTACCATTGCCAAATCCCCATCCTTAGGTAATGGTCTTACAACTGCCATTGCCCAACATTTTGGAAAAATACCCCTGTCCAAACTAATTTGTATCAGATGAGTGAATTGATTTATCAACAACAATAATGCACAATGTAGTATATCTCCCCTTATTCCATCTATGCCTGATGACTTATTTTTATCAATTTCTTTTAGAGCAAAATGGACATCCCACTTATTAACCTTAATATTCTGATCTAAGAAGTTTTCATTTGCCAATAGTTCATCTATATCTAGATTATTATCCACAAGATATTGATCAGTCCCAACAGCAGCAATATGCAGATCCTTACCAATATTACAAAAATAGTCATTTACATATTCACAAACATCATCAGAAGTTACATCAGCACCAGTTATATGATGTCTCATGTCTGGATACACAATAGAATTCGAATTTTTAAACAAGTCATTTATGTTTTTCCAGAATTTTTTGGGATTACCAAAACTTACTTGCAACTCTTGCATGACACCACCAATTTGATTTGCTTTAATTTTCTTCCTAATTTTTCTTCGACAATCCTTTATGGCTTGCTTTTCCTGAACACTTTTATTGGCACTATAGAGACGTAACCATCCTTCTCTTTCAAATACTAAATCCATAACTTCATCATCAATCCATGATCTCCTACTTTTTTTAATGTATCGTTCAACATGAGGGTGAAAAGTGTCCAAATACTCAATTAACGGAGTCAATAACATATTCCATAATATATCAGGATCATCAGTAATATTATAATAGGGTTTCCAGTCACATGATTCTAAAAAATCTCTAAATCTGTCTTCATTAAAGTTTCTATAATCTCTTCCTCTATACTTAGTGCTAACATAACTGATATTCTCATGTCCTCTACAACCAAAAACTGGGAGGTGATCAGAAATTAGGGCAGAGACCGTACTTGCATTAGTTACATCTAAGCTATTTGTAATTATGTTATCAATACAAGTACCACTAAATGGTCTTGTCACCTCATTAATTAGTATTTTCCATCCAATATCCTTGCACACATTTCTGAAACTTTCACACCCTGCATCATTTTCATCATACATATTGAGATTAATGTCACCTAAGATCCAAGTCTCATGCCTACCATGATTGTTGTTATATTCGTAGCCAGCGATGGATCGTAAGAAATTGATAAAATTTGGTACATTTGTATTTGGGATTCTATAGATAGAGACAATCAATAAATCCTTTTCACCAGGAAGGTTTAACATAATAGCAATACTTTCATAATCGATGGTCTGTATGGTAAAGTCATTTACAACTCTAATGTACTGCCCTAGGCCAGCCTTCACACTTAGGCCAACTCCTCCACAATTTTTACCAATTCTATCCTTCCTATACAGTAACCTATCCTCTTTATTAATCAGGCCATCTGGTGAGGCAGGCTTCAGCCAGGTTTCACATAGACATATTATGTCACTCCTTCCTAATATCCCATAGATTTCATTATATTTGTCTTCAAAACTACGACAATTTATTGACGAAATTACCAGTCCCCTCCTCTCCCTGAAATCACTAACACCACAAACCATAAGTTTAATTTTATGTATACTTAAACAATGAATATATACACATGTGAAAAAGCATCAACAAAAGAAGAACAAATAAATGACTAATTACAGAATTAGTACAGTCCTACTCTGAAATATGAACAGGTTCAGGATATCCAATAGTGTGCCGAGACCTACTTTAAGGAGTGGGAGATAGTTACCTAAGTAATGCAGCTTAGGGGGGAGGGACGATAGATAAGGAACTATTTAAGAAGGTGGGTGTTATTTAGAATTATCTAACGATTTGGGCTTGGACAGTGCTTTTTTGTTATAATCCACGGTTCATTATCCAGCCATAATGCACTCTGAGACCTTTTCTTCGTCTTCAAGAAGGTGCTGGTTTCAACTCGGACATGTTAATAAAGAGGCGAAGTATACAAAGTCAATCATGCCATTGATTTCCTATCAAAACCGTTTAGGGTTCAATGGGGGAATTGATCCCCGACCACTGGGGCAGGAGACGAGCTCGCTGTCCACTATACCAAGCCGACCAGTGCTAGAAACCAACGTACATGAAGGATTTGAAAAAGTTGTCTGACATACCTGAAGTTTACACACCTTGTTAGCATAGAATCCAATGAAGCCTGGTGGAGTTATTAACAGAGAAACATCCTTAGATATTCTAGATGAACATGCCATGCCTAATTTCTCCATTTTCTTCGAAATAAATAAGAATTGCCAAGTCACAAATTATACATAAGTGATAAAATCTGACAATAGTTGATTTCTTTTTTTTCAATGAATTTTTCAGTTGTTAATACATAGATAATGAGAATAATGATACATGTAAAATGGTGAGGATGAAAAAAACACAAAGTATAAGAATAACAAAGGAAAATATGTACAAAGAGAGGTATAGCATATACACAGAGAAAAACTGATCCGGATAAGAGGAAATTACTATGATGGCAGATTTCCATCCACCTAGTATTCAGTCAAGTTTAATATTTCTACATGGTCATGTTGACTTAGATATTTGATGGGTTTGCGCAGCCTCGATCTTCCAGCTCCCAATTCCACCACAAGGGTAACAGTGGGACTGGACCATTCCTTATCAAATCATCGCAACCACATTTCAATACAATAGAGCCTACGTGGTAGTGTGTTAAACCATTTGTGATTGCCATGCATTAGTAGGTAGTAACCCAATCAGCAATGGAGCATTGGGCCATGCTTGTCCATGGTTGGCCCAATATAAGCCGACATTGGCCCAATATAAGCCCCCATTGGCCCAATATAAGCCGACATTGATTGATTGCGCACTGAGCGCCCTCTGGTCCACCCCCTAAGTAACACCACCTTGAGGCCACCAGTAGTGCCCTCTTGAGAGAGATGTAGTAGACGCTCCCGAAGAGCACCTATCCTACTATGATATGGTACTGAAGCGGAATTCTCCACAAAGGGGGTCTAGTACTTCTCGTTGTGTTCTTAAGTAGAAGGGAACTTGCAAGGGGCTCCAAGTTCGGACCACTAGGATGGCATTAACACTAGGTCAAGGACAGATAATGACAAGGGAAATACAGTTCAATACATTTTATTAATAAAATAAGTGCTCAGTATTTGTCCACAAATCTCTGTAAATAAATGAAGTTAACGCTGAGGTGCCAGGACATCGCTAAGCCCACACGTATGTGATAAACTATGGATAGGGGCCAGGTCTCTGCTAAGCCCAAACGTAGTTAAAGTTAAAGTTAAGAGGCCAGGATATTGCTAAGCCCACGTCATAAATAGGTATTAAAGTTGGATGACTCCTGCAGCTGAGTTAAGGATGGTCCATTAAAGTTGAATGATTCCGGCCGAGGGATGATGGTGTTAGGTTGAGTGTTAAAGGTGTTCCATTCCAGTGGGGTGCACCCACAACATGCGACACGGTGCTCAGTTGAATGACTCGGACTCATGTTAAAGTTGTTCAGTTCCAGCAGGATGGACCCCAGAAGGTGTGACATAGTGCTCGCTTGAGTGACTCGGACCCATGTTTAAGTTGTTCGGTTCCAGTGGGGTGGACCTGGGAAGGTGCGACATGGTGCTTGGTTGAGTGACTCGGACTCATGTTAAAGTTGTTCGGTTCCAGTGGGGTGGAGGTGTGAACTGCTCCTAGTTTGCAGTGTGATGTTGCTCCATGCCTGGAGGTGTGAGCTGCTCCTAGTTTGCAGTGAGGTGGTGAGCTGGTAGTGAGTTGCTCCTAGTTTGCAGTGTTGGTGGTGTGAGAACCAGTTTGGTTCTGCCTGACTGAGTAGGCTGGACTGCTTATATAGAGCCTGGCTGACAGGCAGGGACTTTTGAGGCTATCTGGTGGCAAAAGCACAGAAAACCCCAAAATAATAAAAAGGGCGTAATTTCAATTTCTAAGTATCGGGAAAGGAATCTAAATTAATAAATAAGTGGGAGACAAGTGTCTAAATGTCTGGAACTGTCCATTTAGAGCCAAAAGCAGGGATTTGTCAGTGGGCCATGTAGGAGCCAAGCCAAGATGGCTACTTCCACCCAAAATCTGGAGTAAGATCTAGCTCCCACACCCACTCAAAATACACAGGTTTATAATAAAATATGGTCAACAAATCCGGTATGACTACTTTAATAAATGTCCTAGATAACTATAAGGCTACTTTAATAGGGGTGACTTGGTGTCTAAAACCTGTATTTTGGAAAGCTTAGGTAGAAACAGGGCCCCGCGTGCAGGACCGGTAGCTCCAGTCCCTGTCAACAGTCACAGGGTGAAGAAAGTAGCTGTGGTGCTGTTGCTGTTCTATCAAAATATACCTTTAAACTAAAGAATGCAGACTAAACAAAGGTGGGTGTATGTGCATAAACATTCAGTCCACCTCCCTCACTATAACCTGAGAGCTGACTTTGTACAGATTTGTTATATTGATGTGGGAAAGATAACCAGGCCATGGGCGAGAAGGCCAAGAAACAGGCTGGGTGAGGGAGAGGGGGACCGACTAACAGCGTTGCTCATCACGGGAACAACTGGTGCAGGGCCCGGGGGAGGGAGAGCTGCGTCAGTCCGGCCTCGTCGCCAAACACTATAGTACATAGTAATAGTCTGGAATACATATGGACCTCAATACACAGTAAATAAGATTCCCTCAACGTTGATTCGAGGTTCATTCTGAGCATCCAAAATGCTTAGACTACCCCCTCCAGATAACACTAGGGGGAAATAGTAATAGATATAATGATGATTTTACCATAGGTTATCTATACATTTCACCTAGGGAATCGAGATGATAACGTGATGTTACTATTACTATAACATATTATATGTGATATCTCAATATAATTAGTCCTAAAAAGGACTTTTACACAGATCATGTAACCTCGACACAAATATACAAACTTCATAATAACAATCTCGAATCAATAGAGATAGTTAAACAAAAAGTTATAACATGATACCGGAATACAGTGGTATAGCAGTAGTTAATAACAACATTATATAACATAGAGTCCAACCTGCCTAACCTTGAGAGACCTACTTCATACAGCCTCTGGTGGAAAGATCAAGGTAGTCCATATCCTATCTCCAGGGTTGACACTGAAGAGGTTTCCTATGGGTCTCCTGAGTAATAGATATCTCAAAGCTCAGCTTAGAATAACAACATATAAAAAAAGTTAACAACCTATATCCACGACCAGGTTGTATATAAAAGTGATCTCGTTTCCAAGAAGAGAATCACATATCAACATAATGAATTGTCTTTTTAAGACGTGAGTACATAATATCCAATGGCAAGATTAATGGTTCTTGCTAGTGGTGCAACAAACCAGAAGAGTAAGTCCTTCGAGACGAACGCATATAGGTAACTCCTTCAAGATGGGCCTTCAGGTAAGTCCAAGGTATATGAACAAGGTGAGTCGCGTTTGTATGTTCAGTAGTGGTATTCGAATGACATCGACCTCCTGGTAATAGAGATCTCCATCTGGGTAATCATCTCGACAGCATAGATTTGTTGCCCTCAAGGTACTGGTCTGCTTCTGGCTGTTTCTGATAGCATGTATATTAAATACAATGCTCCATTATAGCTCTAGATCTGGTATTTAGCTTAGAAATAGCAGAACCTGCAATATGATTTAGGAATAAAAAAGAAATTTAATCCGAATCCTCTTCAGGTATATCCTTCAACCACTCACGCAATTGGGAGGGCTTACCATTCCACTCTTCGAAGGTATGTCCTTTGAAACACATCTCGAACTTCAACCGAAGCTGATCCGAGATGGATCTCTCTTGAGCAACTTTAATTTCACAACACTCTTCCTTTTTCTTGGCTTCTTTTTTGCGTTTGTCTGTTGTTGGACTTTATCGTGAAGACGTTCTTGTTCTTGTTGGTATAAATGCCCCATTTTCAGCGTCATGTACATACCACCGACACAAGCCAGAGTGTTTTGCACCACTGTATCCCCAAAGACCTTGAGAGCCTTCGAGAATTTCTCTTGGATGGCAAAGCTAACGAGGTTATCTGCACTAAAATATTTAATTTTAGGCAGCTCTACAACCTTAGCTCCAGGAGGGATCTCAGGTTGTTTCGAGGTAGAAGCCTGCAAGTGTGACCTCTTAGACTTTCCCTGTGTCACTACTTGACTTTCGGGCCTTCTAGGAGGCAATACTGGGAAGTCATCAGCTGAGGAAGAAGACAAACTCCTGACATAAGCTTTTAAGCCTGGACTCTGACTCCAATCAAATTTCTTAGAATAAAGGTCATCGGTTTTGCCTTTGGTTCTACTTTCTGTAAAACAGAAATGCCTCCTGGGACATAGACAGTCTTCCCTTTCTCGATTCAAGTCCTTTTCTTAGAAATACCATAGACATTTTTTCATCTGCTTTTCTTTTCGCTGGATTGGCAGCTTTGTCCCATTCTTTCATTTTCTCGTAATAGGCATTTTGCAAGTACAATCTGTCTGTTACGAAGGAAACAATATACCTCGCTTGTAGTTTACCGTTGACATGCTCGCCAACAGACTCCTTTAGTTTTGGGACCTTAGTCTTGGAACCCTCCTCTGCTCCTCACACTTCGAATAGCATCCTCGAACTTAATCTCATGACAAGCGTTCATATGGCGAACCATATTTGAATGATGCACCGTCATAAGCCTGTCGGGACACTTGGCACTCTGCTGAAACCTCTCATCAGGGACATATTCATACACCCCATGGTGATGATAGTGCACCTGGTAGAGATGTTTCAGAAACTGGTCATTCAAGGGCCAGGTCCTCGGAACTCTGTCACTTACTTGCTCGTCGTGACAAGAAGTACATAAACACCATTTCATTTCTTCAAACTTGGTAAGGACCCTTTTAAGCTTGAGCTTTTGATCCTTCAAGTAGTACGTTTTTTCCATTCTCATAACATGGTTGAACCAGTCCCAATAACATTGAAAGACTGATTCTTCCTCGTTACTCCAACGGAGCCATTGTTCATCGTCCTCCGTGCCATCAAGGAAAACAGCAGGCGGAGCGCAGTGCTTCTTTTGGTCCATTCGACAATCTTTGAAGCTCATAGGTTTAAACCTACTGAACTTCAACAAGGCGTTGGCAAAGATGATCTTGTCATTCTCTGTTGGAGCTTGAGAGCTTTCTTAGATTCGTCAAGTCGCTTCTGGTGCTCAGCAGCGTCGGCCAAAGCCTCATCTCTCAGCTTCTTCTCTTTGGCTTCCTTTGCGGCCAATTTCTTTTCCTTTTGTGACATTGTTTTCTTGCCACTCTAGGTTTTGAGGTAGGTTTATCCTCCTTGGGAGAGGTCTCTTTAGGCTCTGCCTTTAGTTTTACAACCTTGGTCATTGAAGCCGCCACTGGATTCTTTTTGATTTTCTTTTTAGACAATCAAGAAGCCATTTCGGTGTCACTGACAGTCTATGTTTGGTCCACTTTTATTTCGCTCTCAGACTCGTGTGCACTCTGAGAGAGAGGCTCGACCATTACTGTGGAGGGTGCTTTCAGGGTCCGCACCAACTCTGTGCTGTTTCTTCAACAATCTTGGCGAACAATTCATGTTGAGCTGCACCAGCAGCACATCCACCATACGTTTTCAACCAGAACATTTCTGAGTTGTCAAACTCTTCAGGTGTTAATGTACTCAGATTCGCATTGCAAAGTTCTGAATCCATTTCATCATCTGGATTAAACTCCTTACACATGTTAACCGGTTTCTCCGGTAGAGCCTCATCACTTCGGGAAGCTGATTAGTCATCTGCCTTTACAGTTGTCAACCTAGTTATGATACTGGGTCGCTTAAAAGCCGCTTGTCAAGACTCAGGAGTCTCGATGTATGATTGACCGAATGACTCAAAATCATCGTTTGAGTCATCCTCAACGTTGATTCGAGGTTCATTCTGAGCATCCAAAATGCTTAGAGTGCCCACTCCCAAGAGATCATCTTCTTCTTGGCGGATAGAAGACATTGTGTTACCTGAACTATAGGGTGACACATTAGCCTCATCCTCTGCTCCTTGGAGCCCACTATGTGATGGGGTACTAGCCCCACTACTGCTTGCGAGGTTCAGTTGAACATCTCGCTCGTTCATTGGCCCATTAGGGTATGTGTGGTTGACTCGAAGCCAACCAACACTCCTTGTATAGATGGGAATATACAAGGGTTATAGCTTTAATTAACTTTTCCTTTCTCAAGATGCTAGTTTACACCCTAAAAACAATGCGCACTCCAGCAACACATCTGGTTGGCACCAAGCCAAGCCAAAGCGTCACCTGATATCATTTGAAACAATGCGTGTCGCTTTAACCTTACATCTTGACCTTATTATCAAAATGAGGTCAGTTGACCTAGTTCACACAGTACTTTCCCGCCTTTCCCTTTCGGGGTAGCGAGTCATTCCACAAATTAACCGGTCTATTCAGTCTTCCATGTCAACGTCTTTTTGATTCATTGGGAGCTCATAGAGGAATTAAAATAATAATACAGAATGCCTTATAGTTATTCTCCCAGATTATCCATCCTCCACCCACAAGATCATCAAAAAGGTCAACATTCCAGCCTTTGCGTTAGGGTTACTTTCTCTCATTTAGCCATTACAAATAAACACTGACAGACAGGACGCTACACTCATTGTGATATTCAGGTTAGGTCACTGCATCTCTAGCCATAATTCTAGGACTGCATCTCACTCCCTCACGAGGAGCTTCTTTAGACCTGGTAGCAGGAGGAGCCTTATCCATCGCTTAGTCTTAGCACTCTTCCTTTTACCTTCACGCGCAGAGACTTTTTCCTTTTCGCCTTTAAGGTTGGGATTGCTTACGTTTCGGGGTTCCCTCCTCTGTCGTTTGCTTTCTGGGCCTCTTTTTGAATTAGACGGGGTAATCCGTACTACCTCACCCACTTCCTCTACCAGTTCTATGCCGATTCCATAGGTTTCAGTGGTGAGCTCTCTCCCTAACCAGGGTTGTGATCGATCCATGTTAGATTTATACTCTCTCCTATACGGAGTTTGTATAATAACTGTCAACTCACTTACTATATCGAATACAGTATATGGGCTGTCCCAGTTATAGGCTAACTTGACATTGACGAGGGGTTCATGTATTTGAACCACTTTATCACCAAGTTTGAAATGGCGAGGTTTCAAACCCGTGTCATAACCTATTTTCTGCCAATCAGCGTTTTTCTCTAGTTGAATACTAACAGACTCATAAGCATGTTTGAATCTGTCTCGTAAGGATTCAACAAATATGATCGAGCAAGGGATTTCGGGACTGATCCCTACAACACCATACACCAAATCAGCTGGCATAATGATGTCTTCCCCGAAAACCAACATGTTCAGCATGCAATTAGTCGAAGCATGTACTGTATTGTTGTAAGCGTGAACAACAAAGTCGCATTGATCATCCCAATAACCCATATGTGTATTGACCAATGGTTTTAAGCATTGAATCAATGTGCAATTGAACCTTTCCACCATACCATCACTCTGTGGTCTGTATGGATTGGTTTGAGTCTTACATATGGCAAGGTAATGACATTTCTGACCAGAGGGAGGACACAAACTCCTGTCCCTGATCCGAATGCAACATCAATGGTGCCCCAAATTGAAGGATCCAGCCTTTAACCAATGCTATAGCACAGGTTTTGGCCTGATGATTTGGTACCGGGAACACTTTTGTGTACTTTGTGTAATAATCCTAGACTACCATCATGCAAGTGTTGTTATCAATGGTGGTGTTAAAACCAGTAATAATATCAAGTGCAATTCTGGCGAATCTTACATTAAACATTTCTTACTATAGAGGACTTTAACCCATTCCAACACCTGGTTTATTCATAGAGCCCTGTGGGCATGTCTTTATCCATCTTTCGAGGTCTTTAGACATTCCTGGACAGTAGTATCTTGGTTTGAGGTGCTAGAGAGAGCATTTCTTACCAAAATGACCACTGGTTGTATGTCCCTGACAGAAGAACATGACATACCGTCTCATAGCAGAAGGCATTACTATTTGTAATATCCTTCTCTTTCCTGGTCTTATTTTCCATCTACACAATAGGTCATCTCAAATAAACAATGCGGGCCATTGCAAGAGAAAAAGTCTCAGTTCCCTATTTTCCAACAAGATTTCCGGTCTCACTGGACATTTCACCTTTTTAACCAGTTCTTTCAGACGCGACAATGTAGGGTCTGCATCCTGAAACTGTCTTATCCAATCGGGAGTCCACTGTAAAAGATTCTGCATCAATACAGGATCTACAGGAGGTCCTACGCTGCCTATTGCAGCCTCATGAGCACCTTAAATTCCAGTCTGCCACATTTTTTAATGGGTTTCCTGCTCAGGCTATCAGCAATAGTATGTTGATTGCCTGGCCTATGCTGGATATGACTGTTTTCCAGCCCGAATTCACTAAGGTGTGCTAGCCACCTTCCAATCATTCCCTCTGCGTCCTTAAAATTAACAAACACTTCAAGGACGAGTGATCGTTTCGAAGAGTAAAATTCCCTTCATAGACAAAATGTTTAAACTTCCTCGTGTAAACCACTACAGCCAACAACTTCTGTTTAGTGGTACAATAATTCCTTTGAGCCTTATTAAGACTATTACTCACAAATGCTATTGGAACCTCAACACCATCCTGTATCTGAGACAATGCCGCTCCAATACATTCGTTACTTGCATCAGTGTCCAGAATGAAATGACCAGTTTCATTTAGATACTTCAACACTGGAGTTTTCTTAAATAATCGCTCCAGTTCCTCGAAAGCATTCTCTTGGTCATTCCCCAAGAGGAATGGGTCTCGAGCCCTGCTACGAGTCCAATGTTTGATTGCTTGTAAGGAATATGCTACTCTAGAGAACCCTGGAATAAAGTCTCAATAGTAAGAGCAGAATCCCAGGATGAGTGTACACCCTTTGGGCCTCTTGGTCTTTCCCAATCAGAAACCAATTTAAGTTTATCGGGATCAGCTTTAATACCTTCAGTAATCCTTCCGAGATAAACCATTGATTTCTGAAACAATGTACACCTTTTAGGTTTTAGTTTTAATCCATTACCTTGGATTCATACTAAAACCATTTTGAGGTTGTTAGAGCATTCTTCGAATGTCTTACCAAACACTATCACATCGTCAAGGTATAACAAAAAGCTCTCCCATAAGAGATCACTCAGGACAGATTCCATCATAGCCTCGAAAGTAGCTGGAGCATTGCATAGCCCGAAAGACATCAATTCGAATTGGTATAACCCCATATGACTAGTGAACGCGTTTATTTCTTTATCCTCTTCTCTCATAGCGATCTGCCAATGGCCAGAGTCCAAGTCTAAACTACAGAACCATTGATTTCCACCTAAGGAATCTATTTGAGGTCGAGGATAAGCATTTTTCTTAGTGATGCCATTGAGTTTTCTATAATCAACACAGAACCTCATAGTACCATCTTTCTTTGTAACCATTTGTACCGGACTCGACTATGGGCTAGTACTTGGAATGATTATACCATCTTTTAACATAGATTCAATATGTTCTTCCACCAATTTTTTCCTTCACAGAGGTAACCTCCGATAGGGCATTTTAAATTGTGGGGAATCTGCCATTTCAATTCAATGTAAAACTGTATCAATATGTCCTAGGGGTTCCCCAGGCGATTTAAAAGTTTTACTATACTTTCGAAGTAGTAAACGTATATCTCATCGGAACGGCTCTCGGAAGATTTTACTTATTTTCTAGGGCTTCAGGTAACACATTTACTTCCTCTTTTGTTAAGTCTTTATTAAGATCTATATCACTTACAGTTGCCTCTGCAGCTGTGACAGTCGCTATCTCCTTATCTTTTGGTAAGTACTTAACTTCGGTTCCGGGATTCGAAATGGGCATGACAGTCCATGATCCATTCGAAACTAAGGCATCGACAGAAACCAATCCCATGCTTGCAAGATACTCAGTATCATGCTCCACTACAGACTCGATACCACTTAACTTCGAGTTACTCCTCACGAGAACATCACATGAAGTTCCTGCAGGTATTTTCACTGTCTGGGTCACTGTTGCTATCAAGGAAATCTGTCATAGCATACACTGCGCTTTAACCTTGTAAGGTTGTTCTATGGTTAGAACACCTTTAATGGGGTTAAGAATAGCATCATAAAGGGAGGCAAAATCTAAGCCTTTAATACTGTCATCAGCTATATCTGCTATAGTAGGTGAGAAAATAAATTCCTTTTTACCTACTTCCAATGGAACAAAGGTTCGTCCATACATTTGCATCTGAGTACGGTCAGCTGAGCAAGCCTGTACCTTCTAAACGAAGATTTCAGTCCTGCCGGGCAATCATTGTAAAGTCTAGACCTGATAAAGGAGTGACTAGCTCCCGTATCAACTAAAAGCTCAGCAATACATCATAGCACAGATAACAGCCAAGTACCAGCGTTTTCCTCCTAATGGAGAAGGATGAACTGTGAATTGTTGAAAATCTTTAGTGACACCGAGATCTAATCCATGTTTCTTTAGGTATTCGAAACATGGATGACTCGGGGAGAGTTGAGCACCCGCAGCTCTCAAGACTTCCCTAAGCTTGACTCCCTCTTCTCTCGAGCTTTCGGATTGAATATCACCTATAGTCAACAATTTTTCTTTCTCGAGGTTGCCAGTCCATCACTTGTATGGCCAAGTTCCACTCTTGGGGTTACCTGTTCGCCTTGTGAAGCAACCCCTTTTAGTTTTCCTGTTTACCTTTTAACACAGGTTTCTCGGCAGGGCATTCCATGGCGAAATGTCCCTTCTCTTGACATTGATACCCTTACCCTTTGTTACCCTTGTCAATCTTTGGTCCATTTCTAGATCGTTTCCTGGCTAGTGATTCAGTAATTTCCTTCACTAGCCTTTCAACCATATTACTATCGGGCTCCAGATCAAGAGGTTTGACAGACCTTTTTCGAAGACTGTGTCCAGGACTGGCCTGAGCTCGATGAAACAGGGGTATTACTTGATTAATACCTGCTGCCGTTGGTTGGGTTTGGCCTTGAGATACTGGTACTACCTGTCAACGGCTGTTGGTAGCTTGACTTTTTGTACTATGGAAAGTACTACCTGTAGTAATGCTCGTTGTTCTCGCAGGTGCCTTTGCCTGGTTCGAACTATTTTGTCTCAAGCCTGTAACCCCTCCTGAAGTTCCAGTTTGTGCCGAGCTAGAAGGCTTTAGTATCAAATTAGTTTGAGACGGAGCAGGTGTACTAGTAGGTACATGAACATCATCATCGGAACTATCATTTCTCAAGGCTTGGAACTGATCTCCAACATTAGGGACCGCACTCATATTAGGTGCATTGAAAGGTGGTAACTGAGCTTTTGTCCTCTTGATAAAATCATCAAGCATACTTTTTCTTATTTGGAGGTCAGCTAACTCCCGAACTGATTCTGTTTTTTTCTTTTTGAGATATTTATTTTCATTAAGGATACCTCGACGGATCTGTTCATTCTCTTCAACTTGTCGATCACGAGCTTGTACCAACTGGTTTAGATTGTCATTAATCTGTTTAAATTGGTTAAAAGTCTTACCAAGTTTTAGCTGGTTGGTTTGTGCCTCATTCTTTACACTGTTCAGCTGATGTGTAGTAGCATTCAAATCCTGCTCTCATTACATCTTTTATCGAGATCATCAATGCAAACATTCCATTTTGCTATCTCCGCTTGCAACTCTTCCAGTTCTTTTCGGGCTTTTTCAGCTTCCTGAATTGTCTCATCCATTAATGCTACCGACCTCTTAGGAGGCATGGGAGCCGTTTTCTTCGAACCTCCAGGGTTAAAGAGACTTTCATCAATGTCATCGGGGGTTTCCCCATAATTGGGATTTCGAGCACCCCCTTGAGCTCTTCCTCGAGCCCTTCCCATAGAATTCGAGAAAGCAATTTTCTTTTCTGCAAAGTGTAGTAGGCCTCAGCCTCGGGAGCTGGGAGGAAAAATTTCTGTGTCCAGCTTCACGCCTTGTGAAATAAATCCATCATCTTCCGTTTCATCAGAAGAGAGAATCTGTTCCTTTCTAGACCTTCTGATCCCACATAACTACCGGATCCGACCAATTGAGTCGGTGTGGTAAAGCCTGTAGGTTCTCCCACATCTTCTCTCTCCTCTAAGCTGATCTCTTCATTCCGATGGGATTCCACCTTGGCCTCCTAATACCTACTGTATCCTGGTCATGGCACCAGTGTAGATATTGCCGTTTCGAGATCCTATACTGATATTGAGATAACTATATTATCAAAGCAATAACTAGTCTGTACGAGTAGATTTCAGAATCACTTTATTACGGTACCTTTACAAAAAGACTTGCAAACGTGTTTCAACCTCTCATATGCCTATAGTCAGTACCCTGTATGGTGGTAATGCTCTCGCTTAGATAACCGTTAGGCTGTTTCGAGACAAGATCAGCCTACCAGCTTGGTAGGACTGCGAATTCCCTGATCGTAGGAGGACAGGGGGAACATATACCTCTCATTATGGTTGTTTGATTCCGCACTGAGCGCCCTCTGGTCCGCCCCCTACGTCACACCGCCTTGAGGCCCACAGTAAATACAATTCCCTACACAGAGTTGATTGATAATTGATTGATCACTGAATGACTATTGATTGATTGATCGATACAAGATGAGCAGGAAGTGTAAGTACCCAGAAAAGAGGCTGCGGGAAGTGTTTGACAAAATGGACAGGGACGGAGGAATCATGGCTGAGGAGATGGTTGATGTACTACAGAGGGAGTTTAAACTCAAACAGCACAGCGCTCGACAAATAGCCAAGGTAGGTAAAGAGGGTCCTGAAAACACAGAGTATGGGGAAGGGGCTGGAATTTACTGCTTGCTTTAACAAATAGCAAAAAATATAAGGGCCAATAATTGGGTCCAAGGTCCAAGTAGTCTTTTAAGGGCTTCTATGCAGGTCACATCCCTTTATCTTTCATTAAGGCAAACCCTATGCAATGATAACCTGAACCAGTTGCACCCTAAGTATTCAGCAGTGATTAGAGGGAAATATTTCATTAGTTGAAAATCTACCCTGCCTGACCCATAAGGCACTGAACCTATAGGGAAAATCTAACCTGCCTGACCCATAAAAACCTGAACCTATAACGAAAATCTACCCTGCCTGACCCACAAAGACCTGAACCTATAGCGAAAATCTACCCTGCCTGACCCATAAAAACCTGAACCTATAGTGAAAATCTACCCTGCCTGACCCATAAAAACCTGAACCTATAACGAAAATCTACCCTGCCTGACCCATAAAGACCTGAACCTATAACGAAAATCTACCCTGCCTGACCCACAAAGACCTGAACCTATAACGAAAATCTACCCTGCCTGACCCATAAAAACCTGAACCTATAATGAAAATCTACCCTGCCTGACCCATAAAGACCTGAACCTATAGCAAAAATCTACCCTGCCTGACCCATAAAAACCTGAACCTATAGCGAAAATCTACGCTGCCTGACCCATAAAGACCTGAACCTATAGCAAAAATCTACTCTGCCTTACCCATAAAGACTGAACCTATAACGAAAATCTACCCTGCCTGACCCATAAAGACCTGAACCTATAGCAAAAATCTACCCTGCCTGACCCATAAAGACCTGAACCTATAACAAAAATCTACCCTGCCTGACCCATAAAGACCTGAACCTATAGCAAAAATCTACTCTGCCTTACCCATAAAGACTGAACCTATAACGAAAATCTACGCTGCCTGACCCATAAAGACCTGAACCTATAGCAAAAATCTACCCTGCCTGACCCATAAAGACCTGAACCTATAACAAAAATCTACCCTGCCTGACCCATAAAGACCTGAACCTATAGCAAAAATCTACCCTGCCTGACCCATAAAGGCCTGAACCTATAGCGAAAATCTACCCTGCCTTACCCATAAAAACCTGAACCTATAACAAAAATCTACCCTGCCTGACCCATAAAAACCTGAACCTATAGCGAAAATCTACGCTGCCTGACCCATAAAGACCTGAACCTATAGCAAAAATCTACCCTGCCTTACCCATAAAAACCTGAACCTATAACAAAAATCTACCCTGCCTGACCCATAAAAACCTGAACCTATAGCGAAAATCTACGCTGCCTGACCCATAAAGACCTGAACCTATAGCGAACATCTACCCTGCCTGACCCACAAAGACCTGAACCTATAGCGAAAATCTACCCTGCCTGACCCATAAAAACCTGAACCTATAGTGAAAATCTACCCTGCCTGACCCATAAAAACCTGAACCTATAACGAAAATCTACCCTGCCTGACCCATAAAGACCTGAACCTATAACGAAAATCTACCCTGCCTGACCCACAAAGACCTGAACCTATAACGAAAATCTACCCTGCCTGACCCATAAAAACCTGAACCTATAATGAAAATCTACCCTGCCTGACCCATAAAGACCTGAACCTATAGCAAAAATCTACCCTGCCTGACCCATAAAAACCTGAACCTATAGCGAAAATCTACGCTGCCTGACCCATAAAGACCTGAACCTATAGCAAAAATCTACTCTGCCTTACCCATAAAGACTGAACCTATAACGAAAATCTACCCTGCCTGACCCATAAAGACCTGAACCTATAGCAAAAATCTACCCTGCCTGACCCATAAAGACCTGAACCTATAACAAAAATTTACCCTGCCTGACCCATAAAGACCTGAACCTATAGCAAAAATCTACTCTGCCTTACCCATAAAGACTGAACCTATAACGAAAATCTACGCTGCCTGACCCATAAAGACCTGAACCTATAGCAAAAATCTACCCTGCCTGACCCATAAAGACCTGAACCTATAACAAAAATCTACCCTGCCTGACCCATAAAGACCTGAACCTATAGCAAAAATCTACCCTGCCTGACCCATAAAGGCCTGAACCTATAGCGAAAATCTACCCTGCCTTACCCATAAAAACCTGAACCTATAACAAAAATCTACCCTGCCTGACCCATAAAAACCTGAACCTATAGCGAAAATCTACGCTGCCTGACCCATAAAGACCTGAACCTATAGCAAAAATCTACCCTGCCTTACCCATAAAAACCTGAACCTATAACAAAAATCTACCCTGCCTGACCCATAAAAACCTGAACCTATAGCGAAAATCTACGCTGCCTGACCCATAAAGACCTGAACCTATAGCGAACATCTACCCTGCCTGACTCATAAAGACTGAACCTATAACGAAAATCTACCCTGCCTGACCCATAAAGACCTAAACCTATAGCGAAAATCTACGCTGCCTGACCCATAAAAACCTGAACCTATAGCGAAAATCTACCCTGCCTGACCCATAAAGACCTGAACCTATAACAAAAATCTACCCTGCCTGACCCATAAAAACCTGAACCTATAGCGAAAATCTACGCTGCCTGACCCATAAAGCCCTCATGCTATAGCGAAAATCTACCCTGCCTTACCCATAAAGACCTGAACCTATAGCGAAAATCTACCCTGCTTGACCCATAAAGACCTGAACCTATAGTGAACTAGCGAGATGTGTAATAAACCAATGAACTAATTACCCCTGTAATTCACTGCGGAATTATTATTGGGCAACTGGTACCCATCTGATAGCTCTTATCATTGATGGCTCGCTGGTAACCAGCTCCAGCAATGGCTGCACCCACGAGACATTCCACAACCTCATTGAAAGGATGAAAATATGCACGTACTGCAGACCCATGTGGCACAAAAGGGTGACTTTTTCATGAATAAAGTTGGGTTTAGGTAAATTTTGGTGGAATGCTTGCAACTTTGCTTGCAGTGACCACATGTATAAATGATTTACACCAAGGGATTCACAAGACAATTATCTTTCAAATAAGGGATATTACATGGCAGACCTAAATAGATGTCCTTAGAAAAAGTCAAAAAACTTTATCAACAACTTCTCTGACAAGTCACCCTTTCTTGCCGTATTGATCTATAATGATACAAGCTATTGTGGACCAGTTTGCTCAGCTTGTTTGCACTTGGCATTGATTTGTTCTTCTTTCTTTCTATCTTTCTATTTCTCCTTCCTCTATTGCTTTCCTCCTTGCCTAACTCTCTGACTGTGTCTTTGTCTGTCTGCCTGCCTGCCTGTCTGTCTGCCTGTCTGTCTGTCAGTTTGTATGCCTGCCTGTCTGTCTATCTGCTTGCCTGTCTGTCTGCCTGCCTATCTGCCAGCCAGCCAGCCCGCCTGCCTGTCTGCCTGTCTCCTCTTCCATCCCTCAATTCCCCATATGCCATTCCTCCCAGTACATGTACATACTCAGAAATCTTTTTCCCTCTAGCTGAAGTTAAGGATTTTATAGAGGATAGCGCACATGCTTCTACCTAAATTGGGGTTATTCATCAATGGTTTTAGGTCATGTGGTTAGACTTTCTCCATTCGTCAACTATAACATATCATGTGCATAAAGGTGAATACATTGTATGTACAAATGATCTAGGACAATTCTTTTCATGCCATGTTTGTTCTGTTCCCGGGGGCTGGGGTGAACCAGGAGGGTGAACCAGTCTGTGTCGACCGATGGAAGTAAGTAAATATTCACCTAACGATCACCCCAAGTTGTGTTTGTACACCGCATCCAATGATGACTTAGGCTCATTAACTGTCATATGTGACATCTCCTGGGAATAGGGACCTTAATGTGCCCCGCACTAAGGGCCCTTTTCGCAGCACTTCACTGATGTGTAATGCCGACCATCCGTGGGTGTATCAAGCTTATAGTATGAGTGAGATGAATGCAGGCCTGTTGAGTTACTCACCAGGCATGCATTCATGCATTGATGCATCATGGCGGACAATAGGCATCCAGGGTTAAGGATGCACTAATGCACCAGTGGTAAAGGGTTAACTCCCAGGTTTAGGGTGCACTAATGCACTAGTGGTAAAGGGTTAACACCCAGGGTTAGGGATGCTCTAGTGGTAAAGGGTTAACACCCAGGGTTAGGGGTGCACTAATACACTAGTGGTAAAGGGTTAACACCTAGGGTTAGGGATGCATTAGTGGTAAAGGGTTAACACCCAGGGTTAGGGATGCACTAGTGGTAAAGGGTTAACACCCAGGGTTAGGGATGCACTAATGCACTAGTGGTAAAGGGTTAACTCCCAGGGTTAGGGATGCACTAATTCACTAGTGGTAAAGGGTTAACACCCAGGGTTAGGGATGCATTAGTGGTAAAGGGTTAACACCCAGGGTTAGGGATGCATTAGTGGTAAAGGGTTAACTCCCAGGGTTAGGGATGCATTAGTGGTAAAGGGTTAACACCCAGGGTTAGGGATACATTAGTGGTAAAGGGTTAACTCCCAGGGTTAGGGATACATTAGTGGTAAAGGGTTAACACCCAGGGTTAGGGATGCACTAGTGGTAAAGGGTTAACACCCAGGGTTAGGGGTGCACTAATACACTAGTGGTAAAGGGTTAACACCCAGGGTTAGGGATGCACTAGTGGTAAAGGGTTAACTCCCAGGGTTAGGGATGCACTAGTGGTAAAGGGTTAACACCCAGGGTTAGGGGTGCACTAATACACTAGTGGTAAAGGGTTAACACGTGGGGTTAGGGATGCACTAGTGGTAAAGGGTTAACACCCAGGGTTAGGGATGCACTAATGGTAAAGGGTTAACAGCCAGGGTTAGAGGTGCACTAATGCACTAGTGGTAAAGGGTTAACACCCAGGGTTAGGGATGCACTAGTGGTAAAGGGTTAACACCCAGGGTTAGGGATGCACTAGTGGTAAAGGGTTAACACCCAGGGTTAGGGATGCACTAATGTACTAGTGGTAAAGGGTTAACACCCAGGGTTAGGGATGCACTAGTGGTAAAGGGTTAACACCCAGGGTTAGGGATGCACTAATGCACTAGTGGTAAAGGGTTAACACACAGGGTTAGGGATGCACTAGTGGTAAAGGGTTAACACCCAGGGTTAGGGATGCACTAATACACTAGTGGTAAAGGGTTAACACCCAGGGTTAGTGATGCACTAATGCACTAGTGGTAAAGGGTTAACACCCAGGGTTAGGGATGCATTAGTGGTAAAGGGTTAACACCCAGGGTTAGGGATGCATTAGTGGTAAAGGGTTAACACCCAGGGTTAGTGATGCACTAATTCACTAGTGGTAAAGGGTTAACACACAGGGTTAGTGATGCACTAATGCACTAGTGGTAAAGGGTTAACACCCAGGGTTAGGGATGCATTAGTGGTAAAGGGTTAACAACCAGGGTTAGGGATGCATTAGTGGTAAAGGGTTAACACACAGGGTTAGTAATGCACTAATGCACTAGTGGTAAAGGGTTAACACCCAGGGTTAGGGATGCACTAGTGGTAAAGGGTTAACTCCCAGGGTTAGGGGTGCACTAATGCACTAGTGGTAAAGGGTTAACACCCAGGGTTAGGGATGCACTAATGCACTAGTGGTAAAGGGTTAACACCCAGGGTTAGGGATGCACTAATGGTAAAGGGTTAACACCCAGGGTTAGGGATGCACTAATGCACTAGTGGTAAAGGGTTAACACCCAGGGTTAGGGATGCACTAATGCAATAGTGGTAAAGGGTTAACACCCAGGGTTAGGGGTGCATTAATGCACTAGTGGTAAAGCGTTAACACCCAGGGTTAGGGGTGCACTAATGCACTAGTGGTAAAGGGTTAACACCCAGGGTTAAGGATGCACTAATGCACCAGTGGTGAAGGGTTAACACCCAGGGTTAGGGGTGCACTAATGCACTAGTGGTAAAGGGTTAACACCCAGGGTTAGGGATGCACTAGGGGTAAAGGGTTAACACCCAGGGTTAGGGATGCACTAGTGGTAAAGGGTTAACACCCAGGGTTAGGGATGCACTAATGCACTAGTGGTAAAGGGTTAACACCCAGGGTTAGGGATGCATTAGTGGTAAAGGGTTAACTCCCAGGGTTAGGGATGCATTAGTGGTAAAGGGTTAACACCCAGGGTTAGGGATGCACTAATGCACTAGTGGTAAAGGGTTAACACCCAGGGTTAGGGATGCACTAGTGGTAAAGGGTTAACACCCAGGGTTAGGGATGCACTAATGCACTAGTGGTAAAGGGTTAACACCCAGGGTTAGGGATACATTAGTGGTAAAGGGTTAACACCCAGGGTTAGGGATGCACTAGTGGTAAAGGGTTAACACCCAGGGTTAGGGATGCACTAATGGTAAAGGGTTAACACCCAGGGTTAGGGATGCATTAGTGGTAAAGGGTTAACACCCAGGGTTAGGGATGCACTAGTGGTAAAGGGTTAACACCCAGGGTTAGGGATGCATTAGTGGTAAAGGGTTAACACCCAGGGTTAGGGGTGCACTAGTGGTAAAGGGTCAACTCCCAGGGTTAGGGATGCACTAATGCACTAGTGGTAAAGGGTTAACACACAGGGTTAGGGGTGCACTAATACACTAGTGGTAAAGGGTTAACACCCAGGGTTAGGGGTGCACTAATGCACCAGTGGTAAAGGGTTAACACACAGGGTTAGGGATGCACTAATACACTAGTGGTAAAGGGTTAACTCCCAGGGTTAGGGATGCACTAGTGGTAAAGGGTTAACACACAGGGTTAGGGATGCACTAGTGGTAAAGGGTTAACACCCAGGGTTAGGGGTGCACTAATGCACCAGTGGTAAAGGGTTAACACACAGGGTTAGGGATGCACTAATACACTAGTGGTAAAGGGTTAACTCCCAGGGTTAGGGGTGCACTAATGCACTAGTGGTAAAGGGTTAACACCCAGGGTTAGGGATGCACTAATGCACTAGTGGTAAAGGGTTAACACCCAGGGTTAGGGGTGCACTAATGCACTAGTGGTAAAGGGCTAACACCCAGGGTTAGGGATGCACTAGTGGTAAAGGGCTAACAGCCAGGGTTAGGGGTGCACTAATGCACTAGTGGTAAAGGGTTAACTCCCAGGGTTAGGGATGCAATAGTGGTAAAGGGTTAACACCCAGGGTTAGGGGTGCACTAATGCACTAGTGGTAAAGGGTTAACACCCAGGGTTAGGGATGCAATAGTGGTAAAGGGTTAACACCCAGGGTTAGGGATGCACTAGTGGTAAAGGGTTAACACCCAGGGTTAGGGATGCACTAGTGGTAAAGGGTTAACACACAGGGTTAGGGATGCACTAGTGGTAAAGGGTTAACACCCAGGGTTAGGGGTGCACTAATGCACCAGTGGTAAAGGGTTAACACACAGGGTTAGGGATGCACTAATACACTAGTGGTAAAGGGTTAACTCCCAGGGTTAGTGATGCACTAATGCACTAGTGGTAAAGGGTTAACACCCAGGGTTAGGGATGCATTAGTGGTAAAAGGTTAACTCCCAGGGTTAGAGATGCACTAATGCACTAGTGGTAAAGGGTTAACACCCAGGGTTAGGGATGCACTAATGCACTAGTGATAAAGGGTTAACACCCAGGGTTAGGGATGCACTAATGCACTAGTGGTAAAGGGTTAACACCCAGGGTTAGGGGTGCACTAATGCACTAGTGGTAAAGGGCTAACACCCAGGTGTAGGGATGCACTAATACACTAGTGGTAAAGGGTTAACACCCAGGGTTAGGGATGCACTAGTGGTAAAGGGTTAACTCCCAGGGTTAGGGGTGCACTAGTGGTAAAGGGTTAACTCCCAGGGTTAGGGGTGCACTAATGCACTAGTGGTAAAGGGCTAACACCCAGGGTTAGGGATGCACTAGGGGTAAAGGGTTAACACACAGGGTTAGGGATGCACTAGTGGTAAAGGGTTAACACCCAGGGTTAGGGATGCACTAGTGGTAAAGGGTTAACACCCAGGGTTAGGGTGCACTAATGCACTAGTGGTAAAGGGTTAACACCCAGGGTTAGGGATGCACTAATGCACTAGTGGTAAAGGGTTAACACACAGGGTTAGGGATGCACTAGTGGTAAAGGGTTAACACCCAGGGTTAGGGGTGCACTAATACACTAGTGGTAAAGGGTTAACTCCCAGTGTTAGAGATGCACTAATACACTAGTGGTAAAGGGTTAACACCCAGGGTAAGGGGTGCACTAGTGGTAAAGGGTTAACTCCCAGGGTTAGGGGTGCACTAATGCACTAGTGGTAAAGGGCTAACACCCAGGGTTAGGGATGCACTAATACACTAGTGGTAAAGGGTTAACACCCAGGGTTAGGGATGCACTAATGCACTAGTGGTAAAGGGTTAACACCCAGGGTTAGGGATGCACTAATGCACTAGTGGTAAAGGGTTAACACCCAGGGTTAGGGATGCATTAGTGGTAAAAGGTTAACTCCCAGGGTTAGAGATGCACTAATGCACTAGTGGTAAAGGGTTAACACCCAGGGTTAGGGATGCACTAATGCACTAGTGATAAAGGGTTAACACCCAGGGTTAGGGATGCACTAGGGGTAAAGGGTTAACACACAGGGTTAGGGATGCACTAGTGGTAAAGGGTTAACACCCAGGGTTAGGGATGCACTAGTGGTAAAGGGTTAACACCCAGGGTTAGGGTGCACTAATGCACTAGTGGTAAAGGGTTAACACCCAGGGTTAGGGATGCACTAATGCACTAGTGGTAAAGGGTTAACACACAGGGTTAGGGATGCACTAGTGGTAAAGGGTTAACACCCAGGGTTAGGGGTGCACTAATACACTAGTGGTAAAGGGTTAACTCCCAGTGTTAGAGATGCACTAATGCACTAGTGGTAAAGGGTTAACACACAGGGTTAGGGATGCACTAGTGGTAAAGGGTTAACACCCAGGGTTAGGGATGCACTAATGCACTAGTGGTAAAGGGTTAACACCCAGGGTTAGGGGTGCACTAATGCACTAGTGGTAAAGGGTTAACACCCAGGGTTAGGGATGCACTAATGCACTAGTGGTAAAGGGTTAACTCCCAGGGTTAGGGATGCACTAGTGGTAAAGGGTTAACACCCAGGGTTAGGGGTGCACTAATGCACTAGTGGTAAAGGGTTAACACCCAGGGTTAGGGATGCACTACCCAGGTAGCAAAAATGGTGTGGCCCAAGTCTGGGCCAGAGCGGGCTCCTGATGTGGGCCACACTTGGTTAACACAGTGGGCGCCCGATGGGTTTTGTCCTCAGCAAAGGGTCTGGGCCACACTGGGCTAACCGATTCGGGCACAGATCTGTTTGAAATTGGGCTCACCTATTTGGGCTCAAAGTGAGTTTAACATGGGTTTTTGGTGTGGCCTAAAGTGGGCTGCCCGATTTGATGAAAAATTAGTGGTGACATGTTAAAAATTCTTTTTGAGAAATTTATCCAAAATCTTTTCTTTTTTTTTTAAAAGTCAATAAGCAACAAATCCTTGAGCTACTCTACCCCCCCATCACCAAAGCAGTAAATGCAATATCTACCCAAGTGGAATGGCAGAGCAGTACCATTCATTTGAATCAAACTCATTCAGCCAACACAAGGCACTTTGATTCATTAAAGTGACATTCTGGTCTCAATCTTCCCCCACTAATTCCCTATGTAGGAGTAGAGAAGAGAGCCTTCAAGTTCATAATGACTGTACCTTGCTTTGAATTTAAACCTCACCTATGTGCCTCAAGGACACGTCGAGGGTGAGAGGTCCCGTGGCGTGAAACCCGGACCCGTACACTAGAGGGAGCTAAGGTAGAAATCACACCCCTACACATTTACCGAGGCAATGGTTCTTTAACATCCGTCACTACATAGGCATAGTGAGAGATGGACAGGCCTGTTTCAAGTCATTTGTCTGCCATGACCGCCGAGAGACTTTCCAGCACAGCCTAGCCAGAGCAGGGAGGAACTCAAACGACACCTTACGGCGACATTTGGAACCACCACTATGCCCCGGCCGGGCCGGGAACCGAACCCACGACCTTACGGCCTGTGAGCGGACGCGCTACCGACTGCGCCACGCCTCCCGACTTCTGTACCTCTGCATATCTGCTCTTGTTCCAAGTTCAGTGCAATAGAAATGGTGTTGCCATTCCACTACTACTCAGATGACCTTGATTTGCACTTTTGACTAGAACCATCTAAGTATTTCCAGACTATGAGAAAGTCTGCACATTATTACTTCATATCTGATTTAGTAGTCTATTCCAGTTGTCCTATTTCTAAAAGAAATAAGTTTGGTATGGGTAGTAGAATTCCGCCTGGAGTGCTGTGAAACCACTTTGTAGTGAGTCTGCCATGGACTGGCCTACAGGGGCAGGGGATATTTTTGGTTTCTCAATTGCCTCTATATATAGTCCTCTTATACCTGGCCAAGTGTGGGACCTGTTTGCCCCCACACCACAAATACACCTTGCAAGCCTACTAGTACAAAGAAAGACATGAAGCTGTTCTTTCCAGGACTAGTCAGTGTTGCCTTTTACATGAAATATCTGGATCCCTACTATGAACCTACCTGTGTATTAATGGTATAGGGAAAGTGTCCTACAGCAGTGGTGGAGGGAAGGGAGGGGGGAGGGCAGGGCAGGGTGAGAGGAGGGCAGGGCAGGGTGAGAAGAGGGCAAGGCAGGGTGAGATGAGGGCAGGGCAGGGCAGGGTGAGAGCAGGGCAGGGCATGTGAGCAAAGGAGATGCCAGGGCAGTGCAGGGTGAGAGTAGGACAGGGCAGGGTGAGAGGGCAGGGCAGGGTGAGAGCAGGGCAGGGTAAGAGCAGGGCAGGGCAGGGTAAGAGCAGGGCAGGGCAGGGCATGTGAGCGAAGGAGATGCCAGGGCAGTGCAGGGTGAGAGTAGGGCATGGCAGGGTGAGAGCTGGGCATGGCAGGGCGAGAGCAGGTCAGGGCAGGGTGAGAGCAGGGCAGGGCAGGATGAGAGTAGGGCAGGGCAGGGCGAGAGTAGGGCAGGGCAGGGCGAGAGCAGGGCAGGGCAGGGTGAGAGCAGGGCAGGGCATGGCAGGGTGAGGGCTGGGAGTGAGAGTGAGTGAGTAATAGATGTTTAACGCCATTTTGACAGCTAAGGTCATATTCATGGCGAGATCCTCATTACACAAATTCACAGAGGAATGTGTCAGTGCCTGCACATATGTGCACCACACACATCCTGAGGGGATAGGAAAGAGGAGAAATAGACCCTTTTAAGTGGGCTAGGGAGGCCCAGGGAGGGCAGGGTGACAGAAGGGCAGGGCAGAGCGGGGTGAGAGGGGGAAAGGGCAGGGCAGGTTGAGTGGAATGAGGAGGAGATGGAAGGGGTAGGGGATGGATAGGGGAGGGACGAACAAAAAAGAGAGAGGGAGGGGGAACACTCATCACAGAGTTTAGAACAGTTCAGGAGATGAGGCTGCCCTGTCCAAACCCACTCTCACCCCAGACT
This sequence comes from Acholoe squamosa, assembly GCA_949317995.1. NCBI lineage: Eukaryota > Metazoa > Annelida > Polychaeta > Phyllodocida > Polynoidae > Acholoe > Acholoe squamosa. Next base: position 77,369,084 of record OX439046.1, on the reverse strand, counting down.
GGGAAGACTTTATGCAGCTAAGTACCCATCTTGGGATGCCCATTTTGAAACCATCCTGGGCCCAATGTGGTTGCCCATTTTAAAGCTGACCAGTGCCCAAATCGGGCGGCCCAATGTGGCCCAGACCGTATGCTGAGGACAAAACCCGTTGGGAGCCCAACGGGCTCAAGTGGGTTTGCCCGATTTGGGCTGCCCTGTGTGGCCCTGACTGGAAACCCAGCATCTGCCGAACCTAAAACCCATGTACTGAATACTGCCCGCTTTGAACCACCTTATCCCGGGTAAAACCAATTTGGCCCCGAGCGGGCTTGCTACATGGGTAATGCACTAGTGGTAAAGGGTTAACTCCCAGGGTTAGGGATGCACTAGTGGTAAAGGGTTAACACCCAGGGTTAGGGGTGCACTAGTGGTAAAGGGTTAACACCCAGGGTTAGGGATGCACTAATGCACTAGTGGTAAAGGGTTAACTCCCAGGGTTAGGGATGCACTAGTGGTAAAGGGTTAACACCCAGGGTTAGGGGTGCACTAATGCACTAGTGGTAAAGGGTTAACACACAGGGTTAGGGATGCACTAATGCACTAGTGGTAAAGGGTTAACACCCAGGGTTAGGGTGCACTAATGCACTAGTGGTAAAGGGTTAACACCCAGGGTTAGGGATGCACTAATACACTAGTGGTAAAGGGTTAACTCCCAGGGTTAGGGATGCACTAATGCACTAGTGGTAAAGGGTTAACTCCCAGGTTTAGGGATGCACTAATGCACTAGTGGTAAAGGGTTAACACACAGGGTTAGGGATGCACTAATGCACTAGTGGTAAAGGGTTAACACCCAGGGTTAGGGATGCACTAATGCACTAGTGGTAAAGGGTTAACACCCAGGGTTAGGGATGCACTAATGCACTAGTGGTAAAGGGTTAACACCCAGGGTTAGGGGTGCACTAATGCACTAGTGGTAAAGGGTTAACACCCAGGGTTAGGGATGCACTAATGCACTAGTGGTAAAGGGTTAACTCCCAGGTTTAGGGATGCACTAATGCACTAGTGGTAAAGGGTTAACACACAGGGTTAGGGATGCATTAGTGGTAAAGGGTTAACTCCCAGGGTTAGGGATGCACTAATGCACTAGTGGTAAAGGGTTAACACCCAGGGTTAGGGATGCACTAATGCACTAGTGGTAAAGGGTTAACACCCAGGGTTAGGGGTGCACTAATGCACTAGTGGTAAAGGGTTAACTCCCAGGGTTAGGGATGCACTAATTCACTAGTGGTAAAGGGTTAACACACAGGGTTAGGGATGCACTAGTGGTAAAGGGTTAACACCCAGGGTTAGGGATGCAATAGTGGTAAAGGGTTAACACCCAGGGTTAGGGATGCACTAGTGGTAAAGGGTTAACACCCAGGGTTAGGGGTGCACTAATGCACTAGTGGTAAAGGGTTAACTCCCAGGGTTAGGGATGCACTAATGCACTAGTTGTAAAGGTTAACTCCCAGGGTTAGGGATGCACTAATGCACTAGTGGTAAAGGGTTAACTCCCAGGGTTAGGGATGCACTAATGCACTAGTGATAAAGGGTTAACACTAATTGACACCGATATGCGAACGTTGAAGCAGGGAAGACTTGATTTACCAGTGTTAACCTTCAAATTCAACCATATTTCAACCTTGGACTAACCTTTAAAACTCAAACATGATCAACTTTATATCAACATTGATTAAACACAAGTGTAGACAACCTACTGTGAATTATCTTTGATCTTCTGAACAGTCGGGCCGTCAACTCCTATACTGACTTAGCGAATAAAATTACTCAGCCAAAAAAATTATACTAATTATATATTCACTGTAGGCCTCTCCGGGGGGGAAGCAATTGGTACCCATCTGATAACTTTTATCAGTGATAACCGCTGGTAATCAGCTCCAGCAATGGCCACGCCCATTGGACGATCACTGAAAACCTACGGGGTCCAGAACTCGTCAATGGTGACGACTTTAGGTCCTCAGGTTGACAATATCCAAACTACAGCTTTAGGCAGGGGCGTAGGAAAAGGGGGGGCCAGGGGGGCCTGGGCCCCCCCAATCATGAAGGAGGTGGGGCCTGAGTATGTCTGGGCCCCCCAATATTTTCCAAGAACTCATAAACACAATGGAAAATAAGCTAAAACTTTACATCTCAAATTAGATTATTATGGTGATGTCATAGGGAGAATGGGGGTCTGACCCCAAAGTCAGATCCAAAATTTATCTATTTGAATTCTAAATATGGATATATAGACGCCATCATGTATCAGCCAACAATTCAAGGTGGTCGCAATGGTGCCCTCGCCTGGCCCCCCCCCAATGAAGATTTGCTTCCTACGCCTCTGGCTTTAGGTCGTCAGGGGGTCGTCATAGGGGACGACTTTAGGTTATTAGTGACGACCTAAAGTCGTCAATATGGCTGTCCTTTATAGCTATTGGCTGGAAGCGGGTCTTGAGCTGGTTTCTGGTGACATGCACTGATAAGGACTGATAACATGGGACCAGCATGTCCCTGGAAGTGGGTGTTACCCAGGGACAAGGTACCCACCATAGTATGTCTTATCAGTGGGGTTTACCTCAACCAGCAAAATTCAAAATGGCGGATCCACAGGGCGTCAACACTAAGTCCTATATAGCTCTCTGTAGCTCATCTTTTTTCTACTTTTTCTGCTTAGAAATGCCTATTTTTCACAGGTACATTTGTGTCAAACATTGCCCACATTTTCCTTTTCATAATAGACTATACAACAAGAACACTGTAAAAATAAGGCTTAATTTACATCCCAGGTCACATCATTTGTATCATTGAAATGCATAGTGGGGACGTGTCATGACACAAACCCAGACTAGCAGTGAAGCCAAGGTGGTCAGTATGACGCTTTAGGGTAGTCATGAAGGCCTGACGACCCCGGGCTGACAACCCTAAACTCGTCATATATGACGACTTACCAATAGCGGCGGGTTTTCAGTGATCCACTATCTGGGTATAGTAGAGATATCAAAGTCGCAGATGGACAAGATAGCCGCCTTCACACCCAGTCAGCACTGAACATTAAATCAACATTAAAATATAATGTTGGTCATTGTTGATCTACATAATTTCAACGTTGGTTCAGTATTCTGTACACACTGAGGCAGAACAGTCACAAATATTATGATTATACTATATATTAAATGTGCTTTGGTGCTCTGTTTAAATAAATTACCATTGATTAGTTTAAATGTGTTGCAAGTTTTCTCTGGGGTTATGGTTGCTGAGTAAACTGGTAGTTTCAGAGATTAGGTTTACCATATACATAGAGATCATTTTGATGCACATGCATTCCAGATGAAGGTCTGGGAGCGGCTGCTTGTGCAGTAGAGGCCCATAGGGGCCTTTGCACAAAAACCCATAACTGATTTTGCAAAACACCCCTACTCTAAACATGTTTTTTTTAATGGCATATGAATTTATGAAATGAGTTCTGGTCAAATGTGATCATAGAAAGTTGGATGAATATTTTAAAAAAAACTATTTGGATGGGTGTGGTAGAAATTTATTTCAGAAGGTTGACCTTTGCTGAGAGGGCTTTTGACAAAAGATGATCCTTGGTGAGAGGGATTCTGACAACAAAAAAGTGACCCTTGGTGAGAGAGATTTTGACGAAAAGTTAACATTGGAGAGATTTTCATCAAAAGTGACCAAAGGAGGGGTTATTCATAAACAACAGGGGAAAGTTTTGTGGATTCTTTGTGCATGCTAACTGAAATCTTCTCAATTTCTCCTCCCGTGGAGGAATCTGAATTTTGCCAACCCCTACTTTTGTTCTATAGTAATGTGTGGGCTTTTTGCTGAAAGGGGTGAATTTCGTGGTTTTTTTTACCCCCCCCCTCCCTCAAATAAAAAGAAAATAAAATTGTTGTCCTTCTTCAAAGCGTCATATTTATATGTAGAGTATTACGGTATATAAATGATGTTAAAAAGCCACACTTGTGTCCTCATTACACGGGTACCCCACATGGTCAGCCATGGAGAACAAGCCGGTCACAGCACGGGCTGACAACAAGAACATATCACACCGTGTCTGTACATGTAGAGCGTATACCTGGTACAGATGTAGTCCCTGCCACACATCACGTTACAAACCAGAGTCACACACTGCCTCTCATAAACACACTGTACACTTACACCGTCTTGGACTGCTGTCGGCTTTCTGTGTGTGTTTGAGACAGAGACAGTAACAGCAACAACAAAAAAGTAGCAACAACAGCAACTACAATAGCAACAGAAGTGGCAACAACCACAGAGTGGCAACATCAGTGGCAGCAACAACAACAATATCAACAGCAACAACAACACAAGCAACAGCAACAACAAAAAATCCACAAAGCCGCCAGAATGAGTAAGAAGTACCCTGAGTCGCGGCTGCGGGAGGTGTTTAACAAAATGGACAGGGACGGGGACGGAGGAATCACACAGGAGGAAATGGAAGACGTCCTGAGGAAGGAGTTTAATCTGGACAAGACGAGGGTTCGTCAAATAGCTGAGGTAAGCTGATGGAGGTAACAGAAGGAGTCCAGGCTACTACATGTTATTTAGCATCGTTGATATTCTCATGTTCAACAGGGGTATGACAGAGAGAGAGAGAGAGAGAGAGAGAGAGAGAGAGAGAGAGAGAGTGAGGGAGGATAGAGAGAGAGGGAGGATAGAGGGGGAGAGAGACAGAGGTAGGGAGAGACAGAGAGGGAGAGACAGAAGTCCCACAGGGGGAGACTGACTGACAAACAGACAGAGAGGGAGAGAGACCGACAGAGACAGACACACAGACAGCCAGAGGAACAGAGACAGAAAGAAAAAGACAGAGAGACAGACACAGAGAGGGAGAGACAGACAGAGGGGGAGACAGACAGAGAGACAGACAGAGATAGATTAGATAGAGACAGATGGACAGACAGAGATAGAGGGACAGACAGACTGATTAACAGACAGAGAGAGAAAGAGGCAGCGAGACTACTAAAGGGGCCAGGGGAGAGTGAGGGGAGGGAGGGGAGGGAGGGGAGAGGGGCAGGGCAAGAAGATGGAGAAAATAGGGTAAAAAGAAGAAAGACTCAGGTAGAAGAAAAAACAGATATAGTTCAAGTAAACTACATACAGTGTAGGCTCATACACATGATGTACTGTAATATCCCACGTATAAGGCGCGTCTTATACACGAGGATGCACCCAAGGTGTGCCTTATAGGAGCAGAATAGTTTAGGACAGGTTTTTCTCTAAAATCTTCCAACAACCCCTCTGGTCCTGCATTGTGGTAAAAAGGGATGGGGGAAGTGAGCTTTGAGGTGGCCATAGGTCTTTGAATTTTGAAAATCCCTTGAATAGAATAGAAGTTTTCTCATTTTTCCTCTCACATCTACAGAGTCTGGGTGTTCCTTATATGCAGGGAGCACCTTATATGCGGGGGGTGCTTTATATGCGGGGCATTGCGGTAATATACGCCTGGATGAACAGATGGTTCTCACCTTTGCCACAAGGGGCTTATAGTACATCCACCACGACCAATGGCATGTAGCTCGGGCAGTTTTCACAGCTTTCCCTGGAGAGGGTAGTGCCTAGGCCTAGTGACTCATGGGTAGTAGGTGTGAAGGGATTTGGCATTGTTACCCTTTGATATATCAAACATCAAGCATCTAGTCTCACTCACCTGTATTACTTAAGATGCATTACCACTCACTTTTGTTCTATTTCTAGTGTGGTCAATAGACCATTTTTATACATGCATAATCAGTGCCATTTACCTGTATTACAATGAGCCAACCTACATCACACCTGAGGCTGTTGCTAATTATTCTTTTACCATACATTACAGATAAGGTGGCCCTATGGTTGAGGTGTTTTTAATATTCCATGTTTATTGTAGTGTGTGTATTCGATAGAGTACCTAGTGGAAGGAAGAAAAAACAGACAGAGGTATACAGTGAGTGTGTGTGTGTGTGTGGGGGGGGGGGTATTGTGCCCGAGTCATTGCGCCAGAAGTACTATAAGCATCTAGTGGTGCACTCTTGCACTATCTATTCACCCAGGCATATAGACTGAGGTAGAGAGGGAGGGTTTCGCTGCCTTTACAGGGACTATTACCATATAGCCTAACTAGATGTAGGGTAAAGAGGTGTAGGGTAAAGAGGTAGTGATTATATCTGGGTTAGGGATCACCTTAATTATACATTGTACTAAAGTGGCCTGTTTAAGAGCCCCAGCGCTTATAGATTCTGATACCATTATAGATTCCAGGCTCTCATATAAGACAGGTGCTTCATCAAGACATATATCATAGCGCCAATTTCAAATTAAACACATAGTGACCCTTTTGTGGTGCTTATTTGGAAGCGGCCTCCATCCAAAGACCCGGCGCTTAAACATACCAACATGGTACACCCAGTAATCAGACTATGGGGAATGCTATCATTACTTTGTGTGAACTTGAGGTCTGCAGTATGAATGCAATTAAGGGAGTGATCATTTTTTAACAATAGGGGCTGATGGTGTTGCGGGCGGGCCAAATTATTTTGACCCCTTGACTACCCCTTGACTTGGGGGTGGGCAAAATAATTTTACTTGTTATCAGTGAAAATGCCTGCGCATGACTTAAGGTTAAAAGGGTGCATCCGCATGCAATTCTCGCTCTCAGGGGGAGGGGAAAGAAAATATTGACCCTCGAGAGAAGGGGGTCACTTTTTTCATATGGATGCGTGGAAGCAGATGCACAAACCCATCACCCTTATTGTTAAAAAATGATCACTCCCTAACACCCGTATGTTCGAAAGGTACCCCTTACCCCCCCCTCTCCACTCAGTGCATACATCATGCACCAAGTAATAAATGGTGTAATACAAGAAAGTATCCAACAATGTATGTTTGCAGTATGTATGTTGAAAAGTGAAAATCAAATATGTGTTCAATAACATTTTGTTTGTATATGTGAAATCAATGTAAAACATATATGTGGGACAAGCTCCAAGGGGAAGACAGGTGTGTGAAAGTACATGTGGGACAAGCTCCAAAGGGAAGACAGGTGTGTGAAAGTATATGTGGGACAAGATCCAAAGGGTAGACAGGTGTGTGAAAGTACATGTAGGACAAGCTCCAAAGGGAAGACAGGTGTGTGAAAGTATATGTGGGACAAGATCCAAAGGGAAGACAGGTGTGTGAAAGTATATGTGGGACAAGCTCCAAGGGGTAGACAGGTGTGTGAAAGTACATGTGGGACAAGCTCCAAGGGGTAGACAGGTGTGTGAAAGTATATGTGGGACAAGCTCCAAGGGGAAGACAGGTGTGTGAAAGTATATGTGGGACAAGCTCCAAGGGGAAGACAGGTGTGTGAAAGTATATGTGGGACAAGCTCCAAGGGGAAGACAGGTGTGTGAAGGTACATGTGGGACAAGCTCCAAGGGGAAGACAGGTGTGTGAAAGTACATGTGGGACAAGCTCCAAGGGGAAGACAGGTGTGCGTAAGTACATGTTGCAGCATGTTGGAGAATTTTCACGGGCCTCTTTAATCAATAGTAGCGTGCTGGCTTTTTTGCCAAAAAGAGGGTAATTTCCCCCCCCTCAGGATGGGGGGGCCACTCACTATGTGTGTAGCCGGCAGGGCCAATTTTTGGCCGAAATCCCTTCTGGTTTTTACAAAAATCCCTCTCACCAAGGGTCACATTTTGCTAAAATCCTCTCACCAAGGGTCACTTTCCTGAAATTTCAATGTGACGTCACAAAATTAGTGTCGATTTTCAAAATTTTCACAAATAAATCCATGAATAAAAAAATCCCTCTCACCAAGGGTCAGTTTTGGCAAAATCCCTCTCACCAAGGGTAAGGGTCGTCAAGGGGCCAGCCACACACCTGTGGCAGTACAAAGTCAAGTGCCCCCCCCCCCCTCACGGACCCCAGGGTAGGACACATGCACATACATCACTCACTCTGACTATGTTAGGGACTGTTTCTTATTCATCAGTTTGGTAAATAAATGACACCCTCCAGTGGTCTGAACTCATACACACATACCACGCGGTAGGAGCTGGTAGAGTGATGTACCGTAAATACACGAGTATACATCCTATTTGACACACTCTCCTTGTTTACAGTCATTTTTTTGCCAGGTGGTGGGACTTGATGGATTTCAGTTGATCAGCAGATTTCTTTTTTCTACCCTCCCCCCCCCCACTAGGACAAAAAATAGGTGACCCCCTCCTAACTAAGAACTGATTTTACAAAATGACCCCCCAAAAAATCTGATACACATATGGAATGACACATCGCGATGGGTATTTGAATTTCCCATATTCAGTTTTGACCCCCCCCCCTAGTGTGAAGGTTTATTGGGTTTTAACCCCCCCCCCCCACCAAGGGGCTCTTTTGCAAAATGCCCCCCCTCCCCCCATATCTAACAAGCCCCTAACCTGGCAATAAATTACTTGGCCCTTAACTCACATCTAATGATTACCACGGATATACCGTAGTATTTTATGGTATGTTTCCCTGGGGATGGAATATGTATGTATGTATGTATGTATGTATGTATGTATGTATGTATGTATGTATGTATGTATGTATGTATGTATGTATGTATGTATGTATGTATGTATGTATGTATGTATGTATGTATGTATGTATGTATGTATGTATGTATGTATGTATGTATGTATGTATGTATGTATGTATGTATGTATGTATGTATGTATGTATGTATGTATGTATGTATGTATGTATGTATGTATGTATGTATGTATGTATGTATGTATGTATGTATGTATGTATGTATGTATGTATGTATGTATGTATGTATGTATGTATGTATGTATGTATGTATGTATGTATGTATGTATGTATGTATGTATGTATGTATGTATGTATGTATGTATGTATGTATGTATGTATGTATGTATGTATGTATGTATGTATGTATGTATGTATGTATGTATGTATGTATGTATGTATGTATGTATGTATGTATGTATGTATGTATGTATGTATGTATGTATGTATGTATGTATGTATGTATGTATGTATGTATGTATGTATGTATGTATGTATGTATGTATGTATGTATGTATGTATGTATGTATGTATGTATGTATGTATGTATGTATGTATGTATGTATGTATGTATGTATGTATGTATGTATGTATGTATGTATGTATGTATGTATGTATGTATGTATGTATGTATGTATGTATGTATGTATGTATGTATGTATGTATGTATGTATGTATGTATGTATGTATGTATGTATGTATGTATGTATGTATGTATGTATGTATGTATGTATGTATGTATGTATGTATGTATGTATGTATGTATGTATGTATGTATGTATGTATGTATGTATGTATGTATGTATGTATGTATGTATGTATGTATGTATGTATGTATGTATGTATGTATGTATGTATGTATGTATGTATGTATATATATATATATACCAGTATACCAGGAAGTAAGTCCCTCCTGAATCACCCACGGACAATCCCTGTGTACATGAATTACATCTTGTACACTATACATTGTTGTACACTATATATTGTTCCTCTCCTTTTTTCTTTTTCTTTTTCAAGGCTGTTATTTTTTAAGAACCTGCTAGAACCTTTTTGAAGTCCGTCTGATGCACGATCAACTTTTTCCACTTGCAAAAAGAAAAACGCCTTTTTAACGTTTGAGAACTTTTGGAAAAGTTTAGAGTAAAAGAAAAGATGTCAAAATTACTCTATTATTTTGAAAAAAAAAAGTTTGTAATGAACTTTCAATAATTCTTCAATGCCCCTCTTCTTAAAATTGTAAAATTTATAACCTTTTTCTAAACTAAAAATAAATATTGTAAAACATTAAAAAAAAACTTTTGTGGAGTGTATAGAAAAGATATTTTAATGGGTTTTTTTTTTCAAATGTAAGCAAAACTTACAAACCCGAAAATATTCGGTTTTGTGTTACAAAACATTTTTCTGCCAAGTAGGATACCTGTAGGGGTCTAATGGGGGTCCCTATGTCACATATCGATTTAAGAAAAGTCCAAGTCACCAGTCATTAAATTTCTATTTTACCATGTCCTTGTCACTAAGCTCTGTCATATGTCGATTTTAAGAAAAGGCCATGTCAACCTGTCGATATTAAGGGTCTAGATCCATATAATTAGAGAATGTAAAACTTTGTGAATGTTGGGATGTACAACGGTCACATTGCCTTATTTCAGGACGTGATGAGGGACGACCCGAACCAAGACGGTAGAATCACGTGGGAGGAATTCAAGGCCATTATGAACAAATGTTAGGTAGGTGCCAAAGAAATGGCATGATGTAACTTAACCCTTTAAGGGTCACTGGTGCATTAATGCATCATGCCCATTGGTTGTTAATTTCACCTGTTTTCAGTGGAAACCCCCACGCATTACTAAAGACTAAAAGGGGACGTTCATGCGCAACTTTTGTCCCTTATGGGAGGGTTGAAAAAATTTTACCCCCTCGAGAAGGGGGTCGAAATTTTTTTTCGCACGTCCGCGCACAAACCCGCCAGCCCCCCCTGTTGTTAAAAATTATCACTCCCTAAAGTGACCCAATCTAATCTAATCAATGGTAACTCGCTAGGGCTACATTCAAGCATTATGCTGATACTACAGGGTACATAAACAAACTCACGGAGGGTGCATAATGCTGACCAACAGGGGGTGCACAAAACAATTTGCTCTCTCCCAAGACAGAGAGAGGGAGAGAGAGAGAGAGAGAGAGAGAGAGAGAGAGAGAGAGAGAGGCAGATAAGGTTATATGGTGTTTTTATATATGACAGAATACAATTTATCGCACTAGGCTATCGCACAGAGAGACAGAGACAGAGAGACAGAGGCAGACAGAGATAGACAGACAGAGACAGAGAGATACAAACAAAGAAAGAGGCAGCAAGACAGACAGAGGCAGCAAGATAGACAGAGAGACAGAGACAGATAGACAGAAGCAGCAAGACAGATAGGGCAGACAGTGAGAGAGGCAGAGAGACAGAAGCAGACAGAGAGACAGAGGCAGTGAGACAGACAGAGAAGTTTGAAGTTGAAGTTTTAACACTGTTTATTGGCTAAAGAAAGCACTACATAGGTAGTTATTATAATCAGTCGCCAAATACAATATATCATATAGACAGAGTACAGGGTGTAATTGTAATTTTAAACAGGTGGTTTCCATGAACGTATCGTGTACACAACTTTTTCCTAGCACATACATTTCTCGTATAGTTCATAATCTGCCCAATGTTGTTAAAATTTCTCCTCTTAAACTCGATTTAAAACCATCTATATTAGTTTTTAATTGTATTTCTGCTGGTAGTATATCCCATATTTGGTTTCCACGATACAACGGACTATTCCTATAGATTTCCCTCTTCGGTCTACTCACTTTCAATTTTTTCTTATTATATCCTCGTAGTTCTCTGGTGGGAACCATAACATTCTCTTCACATCGAGAATATTTGTACATATAACATGCTAAGGATCTTTTACGCCTGATACTAAGCGATTCCATTCTACATCTCATCAAGAGGTCAACTATATGAACATCTTGGGCGTTCTTTATCTTCAAACATGCTCGCAGGCAATGGTTTTGTATTACATCTATATGATCTACAATAGTTTTTGGTCCAGATTCTTGCACAAAGCGACAGTACTCTAGTATAGGTACAATCATTTGTTTGTATATCTTTAACGAGTTTTCGATATCAAGATATTTTACAATGTTTCGTAGTTGTTTCAACTTTGCCATACCCATTCCATCTATTTTCTTACAATGTTGTTTGAAATTTAGGTCTTTATCTATTATTACACCCAGGTAATTGAATTTATCCACATTCCTTAGTACGGTACCTTGCATAGTAATATTACCTCTGTGTATATATTGTCTTATAGAACTACACGACAGGGTTTTTGTTTTCTTAACATTCACCGTAAGAACATTCAATCTACACCATTTCTCAATTTCATTTACATCCCTCTGCATCAATGCGGTCATTATTACGGGGTCTTTTCCATTTATTACCAATGCCACATCATCAGCATATAGGTAACATTCACAATTTTCTACTCTACTAGTAATATTATTGAGATATATATTGAACATCAATGGACCCAGTACCGTACCTTGTGCCACTCCACAATCCATAACCTTCTTACTAGAGGACATTCCATTCACCTTGGTGGTCTGGCATCTATTTATTAGAAAAGGCAGAGAGACAGACAGAGGCAGACAGACAGACAGAGACAGCCATACAGAGGCAGACAAAGACAGACAGACAGATACCCAGATAGAGACAGACAGACACAGACAGATAGACAGCAAGAAAGACAGATGGAGGCTGAGAGAGACAGAGAAGCAGACAGAGTTTGAGTTTTGAGTTTGAAACAAGTTTATTGGCCAACAATATTTTAACGTACTGAAGCTTTTATAATCATCAGCCGATATAGAGAGGATACATTCAATAATGGCAGAAAGAGACCGAGGCAGACAGAGACAGAGGCAGGCAGAGACAGAGAGATGGACCTCAGAGATGAACAAACTGAGACAGAGAGACAAACACAGATAGAGACAGATACCTTTAGGGAGTCGTGTTGAGTTTGAGGGGGGGGGGGCGTAAAAAAATTTACCCTGTTTTAGCCAAAAAACCTGTGCACTATGATAGATCAAAGAGGGGGCGCAACAAAACTTTGACTACCGTCAGGGGGGTGTAAACAAAATTTCTGCGCATCCACACTAAAACCAATCACCCACCCCCACGTTGATAAATAATGACCCTTAATAATCAACGGTGTTTGTTTCTCATTTGGCAGCACTTTGGGTGGACGTGATCATAGATGGATAACACAGAGCAGTGTGGATGTCACTGGGATAAAGCAGTACCACATCAATACGCCTGGTAAAAGGTGCGGCATATACACGAGGATAGACCCCATGTGCACCAGTAAGCTAAATCTGGGGGACAAGATGGCTGCCAGCACAATGAGACCATATGCACAGTATAGGATAACAGCCCTCCACTTCTATATATACTCAGCTCTGGGTTAAACAGGCAACTTGTGATGACCCTAAAGCTGTAGCTGCTGTAACTGGACCGATAAATAGGAAGTATAAAGAAAAAACAATGAATGAAATAACATTAGCTGGTGAAGGGAAAAAACTAAGAACATACAAAATATTCAAAACTGAGTTCAGGCTTGAAAGTTACTTATTCTGTATTCCTAACCATGCCCACCGTACAGCACTAGTTCGGTTCAGACTCAGCTCTCATAACCTGGGTATAGAAACAGGAAGGCATTGTAGGCCTCCAAAACCTGTGTCATTTCTGCTATGAACAATACTGATACTGATGTCATCAAAGCTCTCGCTAAGTTTATATACAATGCATTTAGACAGACAGCAACCCTAGTTGCTGTAGGAGCTGTGTCCTCTAAGTATGTACGCTAGCTGTGTATGATATTTATACATGTAAGCGTTACTGTAACCACGGACCTGAAAGACTGGATTTGAATCAGTATAGCATTGCAGTCTATCATCTGTGCCATGGGTCCCTGGTGGGAGAAATGGGAACTACTGATGGTAGGCCTTAACATGACCTACAGAAGATAATTTTCTTGCCCCACTTAGCTCTGTCACAGCTCTTTGATTTAAAAAGCATCAGAAAGCCCTTGATTTATAGTTTCTGACTGACCTTATTTCATCACGAATCAAAAGTGGATATTTTGAGAAAAGGCTCCGATTTTGAAGATTTTTTTGAAAAAAAAATGCCAAAAATTGACCCCCTCCTTAAAAAAATTTCTTTTCATGATTTCCATAGGAAATCACTTGGGTCACTTAGATGATGAACATAGCTATCCAAATCCTTTTTAATTATGGACCTATCCTAATTCTAAGTGACAAAAGAAAATCTCCTGACTGCCACTTTATGAGTTCAGGGCTGAATTACCTAATTATTTTTATCAGAATGACCAATCCAAAATAATTTTTTCCCCAACTTAGCTATGTCACAGCTCTTTGATTTAAAAAGCATCAGAAAGCCCTTGATTTGTTGTTTCTGACTGACCTTATTTCATCATGATATCAAAAGTGGATATTTTTGAAAAAAAAATTGCCAAAAATTGACCCCCTCCTAGAAAATTTTCTTCTCATGATTTCGGTAGGAAATCCCTTGGGTCATAAAGATGAAAAGCATAGCTATCCAAATCCTTTTGAATTATGGATTAATGAAAATTTTAAGGGACAGAAGAAAATTATGTCCTAAGGGCCAGTGACTGCAATATTTTGTAGGAGGCTTCCATAGTTACCCACCAGGGGGCAGCACACTCACTTCTCTCTCTCTTTTACAGATATACTGTTTTCATTGCATAGATAACATATCTGTGCATTATCATTATGCTTAAGTATAGTAATAGCTAGAGAAAAATTACATATTCTTTGTAAGAATAAGTTATGTATAAATAAAATATAAGATGTTTAACATGCTGGCTCTGTGCTGCCACCCAGTGACAAATATGGATTTCCATTGCCATCTAGTGGCAAATGCTGAAAACACACCCATGGCAGGCTGCAGGACACTAATTATTTTCTCACTGTTGGCTTATATAGCATATGGGCGAAAATAAAATATTTGTGCAAATTTCTGGGATTAGCCACTGTTATTTTCATGTAGGCACACATTTTTCCCATTAATTTAGGGCCATGAGATGTGGTACAATGTAATTAACTTTTCTGCTATCGTCCGTAGAGTGCGGACATACCCAGATTTGGGGGTTTTGCAGTGAATGATTACAATAAATTCTGTAATTGTAAAGAGTGCACCCCCCTCAACTTACCCTCAAATATTAGCCTAAATAACACTCAAATCGATTAATATACATCCTAAGGATTAATTTGATGCCTGGTTTGCCTACCCACTGTCAGATTTTAGACCAATAATCATTGTACAACACCCTTCAGTGCGGACCTACAAAATGTCTCCTGCTGCCACCTCCTGTCAATTGGTGTTCTGCAACCTGGCACACCTCTCCCAGAGAAGGCCTTTCTTTTATATCCAGTGTTTTTTTAGGTCTGTGCTGTAACAAAGAGTGGATATGTATGCCAGTTGTGTATAGAGATGGAGAGTGAGAGAAAGATATAGTGAGTGTGCATGTGTATGTGTGTGTCTGTGGGTGAGGGAGACTTAGTCTAGGGTAGAGTAGTGGACATATATTCATGCTTTATTATGTAGAGAAACATTTATGTATGACACATAGGTAAGTAATGACCTCTTTTTGCTGTCAATAAGGTTCAAAACTGAAAATTGGCAATCCCAATACCCGTCATTCCACAAGCTTTTTTTCTTCTTTTTTTTTTGGGGGGGGGGGATTTTGCAATATCAGTTTTTTTGGGGGGGTTGTGATAATTTTTATCGTAGTAGTAGGTGGTGTCAGAAAAAATCTGCCAATCCAACAAAATCTATCCAGGCCCCCCCAACTTGGAATGAATGAAGACATAATTGGCCCTTAATACATGTTAGGCCGCTTTATTCCAATAACTTGGATTACGGATCCGGCGACGTGACTTTTGGCAAAAATAAAAATTTAAAAAAAAATTAAGTTCTTTTGGACTTTTTTTTCTGCTCCTGGTGAAAATTGTTTACCCCCCCCCCCCCTTGATGGCAGTCAAAATTTGTTATGACCCCCCTGCGGCAGGGCGCGGAAAATTTTTGCGCTCCTCTTTGATCTATAGTAGTCCGTGGCCTTTTTTGCTAAAAAGAGGCTGGATTTTTTTAGCCCCCCCCCTCAACAGGAGTCAAAATGTTTTTAGCCCCCCCTCGGGAGGAGTCTGAAAATTTTACGCCCCCCTCAAACCCACCACCCCCCTGTTGATAAATAATGACCATTCCCTTTTTTTTTTTTTTTTTTTAAATTTGCCTACGGCCGACCATACAGTTAGCTGAAAAATCCTGTAATCCAAGTTATTATAATTAAATGGCCTTACTGTGTACAGTAGATTTCATTGAAACATCCACATAATCATTTGGTGCTTTGATGGTCTTGACATGATTCTAAATAAATCATGGCTGACGGTTATTTTTGTGTTACTCTTGTTGTATTCTGTCATATATAAAAAACACCATATAACTTAATCAATGTTGATCTGGTGCTGACACGAATGTATCCTTACATTAGGGAGCGTTCATTATTTATGGCAGGGGGGTGACCAGAGAGGGGGGGAGGTAATTTTTTTTCAACCTATTCTTAGAGGGGGGTCGTTTGTTTTTCAACCTACTCTTAGAGGGGGGGGGGGGCATTTTTTTCAACCCATTCCCGAGGGCCAGGTAGTTTCCTGTTGGGGAGTACTTGTCAATGTGATGCAAATTTTATGACAAAGGAACAAAAATGTGACAAAAATGTCTATAAGCCATGGCTTATAGACCATTACAGAGGCCTATAGGATCAACCCTGTATATAAGCCATGGCTTATAGACCATTACAGAGGCCTATAGGATCAACCCTGTATATAAGCCATGGCTTATCGACCATTACAGAGGCCTATAGGATCAACCCTGTATATAAGCCATGGCTTATAGACCATTACAGAGGCCTATGGGATCAACCCTGTATATAAGCCATGGCTTATAGACCATTACAGAGGCCTATAGGATCAGCCCTGTATATAAGCCATGGCTTATAGACCATTACAGAGGCCTATAGGATCAGCCCTGTATATAAGCCATGGCTTATAGACCATTACAGAGGCCTATAGGATCAGCCCTGTATGTAAGCCATTGCTTATAGACCATTACAGAGGCATATAGGATCAGCCCTGTATATAAGCCATGGCTTATAGACCATTACAGAGGCCTAAAGGATCAACCCTGTATATAAGCCATGGCTTATAGACCATTACAGAGGCCTATAGGATCAGCCCTGTATATAAGCCATTGCTTATAGACCATTACAGAGGCATATAGGATCAGCCCTGTATATAAGCCGTGGCTTATCCCATGTAGCAAGCCCGCTCGGGGCCAAATTGGTTTTACCCGGGATAAGGTGGTTCAAAGTGGGCAGTATTCAGTACATGGGTTTTAGGTTCGGCAGATGCTGGGTTTCCAGTCAGGGCCACACAGGGCAGCCCAAATCGGGCAAACCCACTTGAGCCCGTTGGGCTCCCAACGGGTTTTGTCCTCAGCATACGGTCTGGGCCACATTGGGCCGCCCGATTTGGGCACTGGTCAGCTTTAAAATTGGCAACCACATTGGGCGCAGGATGGTTTCAAAATGGGCATCCCAAGATGGGTACTTAGCTGCATAAAGTCTTCCCAGTCTGGGGTGAGAGTGGGTTTGGACAGGGCAGTCTCATCTTCTGAACTGTTCTAAACTCTGTGATGAGTGTTCCCCCTCCCTCTCTCTTTTTTGTTCGTCCCTCCCCTATCCATCCCCTACCCCTTCCATCTCCTCCTCATTCCACTCAACCTGCCCTGCCCTTTCCCCCTCTCACCCCGCTCTGCCCTGCCCTTCTGTCACCCTGCCCTCCCTGGGCCTCCCTAGCCCACTTAAAAGGGTCTATTTCTCCTCTTTCCTATCCCCTCAGGATGTGTGTGGTGCACATATGTGCAGGCACTGACACATTCCTCTGTGAATTTGTGTAATGAGGATCTCACCATGAATATGACCTTAGCTGTCGAAATGGTGTTAAACATCTATTACTCACTCACTCTCACTCCCAGCCCTCACCCTGCCTTGCCCTGCCCTGCTCTCACCCTGCCCTGCCCTGCTCTCGCCCTGCCCTGCCCTGCTCTCGCCCTGCCCTGCCCTACTCTCATCCTGCCCTGCCCTCCTCTCACTCTGCCCTGCCCTGCTCTCACCCTTGCCCTGCCCTGCTCTCACCCTGCCCTGACCTGCTCTCGCCCTGCCATGCCCAGCTCTCACCCTGCCATGCCCTACTCTCACCCTGCACTGCCCTGGCATCTCCTTTGCTCACATGCCCTGCCCTGCTCTCACCCTGCCCTGCCCTGCCCTCATCTCACCCTGCCTTGCCCTCTTCTCACCCTGCCCTGCCCTCCTCTCACCCTGCCCTGCCCTCCCCCCTCCCTTCACTCCACCACTGCTGTAGGACACTTTCCCTATACCATTAATACACAGGTAGGTTCATAGTAGGGATCCAGATATTTCATGTAAAAGGCAACACTGACTAGTCCTGGAAAGAACAGCTTCATGTCTTTCTTTGTACTAGTAGGCTTGCAAGGTGTATTTGTGGTGTGGGGGCAAACAGGTCCCACACTTGGCCAGGTATAAGAGGACTATATATAGAGGCAATTGAGAAACCAAAAATATCCCCTGCCCCTGTAGGCCAGTCCATGGCAGACTCACTACAATGTGGTTTCACAGCACTCCAGGCAGAATTCTACTACCCATACCAAACTTATTTCTTTTAGACATAGGACAACTGGAATAGACTACTAAATCAGATATGAAGTAATAATGTGCAGACTTTCTCATAGTCTGGAAATACTTAGATGTTTCTAGTCAAAAGTGCAAATCAAGGTCATCTGAGTAGTAGTGGAATGGCAACACCATTTCTATTGCACTGAACTTGGAACAAGAGCAGATATGCAGAGGTACAGTCATTATGAACTTGAAGGCTCTCTTCTCTACTCCTACATAGGGAATTAGTAGGGGAAGATTGAGGCCAGAATGTCACTTTAATGAATCAAAGTGCCTTGTGTTGGCTGAATGAGTTTGATTCAAATGAATGGTACTGCTCTGCCTTTCCACTTGGGTAGATATTGCATTTACTGATTTGGTGATTGTGAGGGGGGGGGGTAGATTAGCTTAAGGATTTGTTGCTTATTGACCTTTAAAAAAAGAAAAGATTTTGGATAAATTTCTCAAAAAGAATTTTTAACATGTCACCACTAATTTTTCATCAAATCGGGCAGCCCACTTTAGGCCACACCAAAAACCCATGTTAAACTCACTTTGAGCCCAAATCAGTAAGCCCAATTTCAAACAGATCTGTGCCCGAATCGGTTAGCCCAGTGTGGCCCAGACCCTTTGCTGAGGACAAAACCCATCGGGCGCCCACTGTGTTAACCCAGTGTGGCCCACATCAGGAGCCCGCTCTGGCCCAGACTCGGGCCACACCATTTTTGCTACCTGGGATAGACCATTACAGAGGCCTATAGGATCAGCCCTGTATATAACCGTGGCTTATAGACCATTACATAGGCCTATAGGATCAGCCCTGTATATAAGCCATGGCTTATAGACCATTACAGAGGCCTATAGGATCAACCCTGTATATAAGCTGTGCCTTATAGACCATTACAGAGGCCTATAGGATCAACCCTGTATATAAGCTGTGCCTTATAGACCATTACAGAGGCCTATAGGATCAACCCTGTATATAAGCCATGGCTTATAGACCATTACAGAGGCCTATGGGATCAACCCTGTATATAAGCCATGGCTTATAGACCATTACAGAGGCCTATAGGATCAACCCTGTATATAAGCTGTGCCTTATAGACCATTACAGAGGCCTATAGGATCAACCCTGTATATAAGCTGTGCCTCATAGACCATTACAGAGGCCTATAGGATCAACCCTGTATATAAGCTGTGCCTTATAGACCATTACAGAGACCTATAGGATCAACCCTGTATATAAGCTGTGCCTTATAGACCATTACAGAGGCCTATAGGATCAACCCTGTATATAAGCCGTGGCTTATAGACCATTACAGAGGCCTATAGGATCAACCCTGTATGTAAGCCATGGCTTATAGACCATTACAGAGGCCTATAGGATCAACCCTGTATATAAACCATGGCTTATAGACCATTACAGAGGCATATAGGATCAGCCCTGTATATAACCATGGCTTATAGACCATTACAGATGCCTATAGGATCAACCCTGTATATAAGCCATGGCTTATCGACCATTACAGAGGCATATAGGATCAGCCCTGTATATAAGCCATGGCTTATAGACCATTACAGAGGCATATAGGATCAGCCCTGTATATAACCATGGCTTATAGACCATTACAGAGGCCTATAGGATCAACCCTGTATATAACCATGGCTTATAGACCATTACAGAGGCATATAGGATCAGCCCTGTATATAACCATGGCTTATAGACCATTACAGAGGCCTATAGGATCAACCCTGTATATAAGCCATGGCTTATCGACCATTACAGAGGCCTATAGGATCAACCCTGTATATAAGCTGTGCCTTATAGACCATTACAGAGGCCTATAGGATCAACCCTGTATATAAGCTGTGCCTTATAGACCATTACAGAGGCCTATAGGATCAACCCTGTATATAAGCTGTGCCTTATAGACCATTACAGAGGCCTATAGGATCAACCCTGTATATAAGCCATGGCTTATCGACCATTACAGAGACCTATAGGATCAACCCTGTATATAAGCTGTGCCTTATAGACCATTACAGAGGCCTATAGGATCAACCCTGTATATAAGCTGTGCCTTATAGACCATTACAGAGGCCTATAGGATCAGCCCTGTATATAACCATGGCTTATAGACCATTACAGAGGCCTATAGGATCAACCCTGTATATAACCATGGCTTATAGACCATTACAGAGGCCTATAGGATCAACCCTGTATATAAGCCATGGCTTATAGACCATTACAGAGGCCTATAGGATCAACCCTGTATATAAGCCATGGCTTATAGACCATTACAGAGGCCTATAGGATCAGCCCTGTATATAACCATGGCTTATAGACCATTACAGAGGCCTATGGGATCAACCCTGTGTATAAGCCATGGCTTATAGACCATTACAGAGGCATATAGGATCAGCCCTGTATATAACCATGGCTTATAGACCATTACAGAGGCATATAGGATCAGCCCTGTATATAACCATGGCTTATAGACCATTACAGAGGCATATAGGATCAGCCCTGTATATAACCATGGCTTATAGACCATTACAGAGGCCTATAGGATCAACCCTGTATATAAGCCATGGCTTATAGACCATTACAGAGGCCTATAGGATCAACCCTGTATATAAGCTGTGGCTTATAGACCATTACAGAGGCATATAGGATCAACCCTGTATATAAGCTGTGGCTTATAGACCATTACAGAGGCATATAGGATAAGCCCTGTATATAAGCCATGGCTTATAGATCATTACAGAGGCCTATAGGATCAACCCTGTATATAAGCCATGGCTTATAGACCATTACAGAGGCCTATAGGATCAACCCTGTATTTAACCATGGCTTATAGACCATTACAGAGGCCTATAGGATCAACCCTGTATATAAGCTGTGCCTTATAGACCATTACAGAGGCCTATAGGATCAACCCTGTATATAAGCTGTGGCTTATAGACCATTACAGAGGCCTATAGGATCAACCCTGTATATAAGCCATGGCTTATAGACCATTACAGAGACCTATAGCATCAACCCTGTATATAAGCTGTGCCTTATAGACCATTACAGAGGCCTATAGGATCAGCCCTGTATATAACCATGGCTTATAGACCATTACAGAGGCCTATAGGATCAACCCTGTATATAAGCCGTGGCTTATAGACCATTACAGAGGCCTATAGGATCAACCCTGTATATAAGCCGTGGCTTATAGACCATTACAGAGGCCTATAGGATCAACCCTGTATATAAGCCATGGCTTATAGACCATTACAGAGGCCTATAGGATCAACCCTGTATATAAGCTGTGGCTTATAGACCATTACAGAGGCATATAGGATCAACCCTGTATATAAGCTGTGCCTTATAGATCATTACAGAGGCCTATAGGATCAACCCTGTATATAAGCAGTGGCTTATAGACCATTACAGAGGCCTATAGGATCAACCCTGTATATAAGCTGTGGCTTATAGACCATTACAGAGGCATATAGGATCAACCCTGTATATAAGCCATGGCTTATAGACCATTACAGAGGCCTATAGGATCAACCCTGTATATAAGCCATGGCTTATAGACCATTACAGAGACCTATAGCATCAACCCTGTATATAAGCTGTGCCTTATAGACCATTACAGAGGCCTATAGGATCAGCCCTGTATATAACCATGGCTTATAGACCATTACAGAGGCCTATAGGATCAACCCTGTATATAAGCCGTGGCTTATAGACCATTACAGAGGCCTATAGGATCAACCCTGTATATAAGCCATGGCTTATAGACCATTACAGAGGCATATAGGATCAGCCCTGTATATAACCATGGCTTATAGACCATTACAGAGGCCTATAGGATCAACCCTGTATATAACCATGGCTTATAGACCATTACAGAGGCATATAGGATCAGCCCTGTATATAACCATGGCTTATAGACCATTACAGAGGCATATAGGATCAGCCCTGTATATAACCATGGCTTATAGACCATTACAGAGGCCTATAGGATCAGCCCTGTATATAACCATGGCTTATAGACCATTACAGAGGCATATAGGATCAGCCCTGTATATAACCATGGCTTATAGACCATTACAGAGGCCTATAGGATCAACCCTGTATATAAGCTGTGCCTTATAGACCATTACAGAGACCTATAGGATCAACCCTGTATATAACCATGGCTTATAGACCATTACAGAGGCATATAGGATCAGCCCTGTATATAAGCTGTGCCTTATAGACCATTACAGAGGCATATAGGATCAGCCCTGTATATAAGCCATGGCTTATAGACCATTACAGAGGCCTAAAGGATCAACCCTGTATATAAGCTGTGCCTTATAGACCATTACAGAGGCATATAGGATCAGCCCTGTATATAACCATGGCTTATAGACCATTACAGAGGCCTATAGGATCAACCCTGTATATAAGCTGTGCCTTATAGACCATTGCAAAGGCATATAGGATCAGCCCTGTATATAACCATGGCTTATAGACCATTACAAAGGCCTATAGGATCAACCCTGTATATAAGCTGTGCCTTATAGATCATTACAGAGGCCTATAGGATCAACCCTGTATATAAGCCGTGGCTTATAGACCATTACAGAGGCCTATAGGATCAACCCTGTATATAAGCTGTGGCTTATAGACCATTACAGAGGCCTATAGGATCAACCCTGTATATAAGCCGTGGCTTATAGACCATTACAGAGGCCTATAGGATCAACCCTGTATATAAGCTGTGGCTTATAGACCATTACAGAGGCCTATAGGATCAACCCTGTATATAAGCTGTGGCTTATAGACCATTACAGAGGCCTATAGGATCAACCCTGTATATAAGCCATGGCTTATAGACCATTACAGAGGCCTATAGGATCAGCCCTGTATATAACCATGGCTTATAGACCATTACAGAGGCCTATAGGATCAACCCTGTATATAAGCCATGGCTTATAGACCATTACAGAGTCCTATAGGATCAACCCTGTATATAAGCTGTGCCTTATAGATCATTACAGAGGCCTATAGGATCAACCCTGTATATAAGCCGTGGCTTATAGACCATTACAGAGGCCTATAGGATCAACCCTGTATATAAGCTGTGGCTTATAGACCATTACAGAGGCATATAGGATCAACCCTGTATATAAGCCGTGGCTTATAGACCATTACAGAGGCCTATAGGATCAACCCTGTATATAAGCCGTGGCTTATAGACCATTACAGAGGCCTATAGGATCAACCCTGTATATAAGCCGTGGCTTATAGACCATTACAGAGGCCTATAGGATCAACCCTGTATATAAGCCGTGGCTTATAGACCATTACAGAGGCCTATAGGATCAACCCTGTATATAAGCCGTGGCTTATAGACCATTACAGAGGCCTATAGGATCAACCCTGTATATAAGCCGTGGCTTATAGACCATTACAGAGGCCTATAGGATCAACCCTGTATATAAGCCATGGCTTATAGACCATTACAGAGGCCTATAGGATCAACCCTGTATATAAGCCGTGGCTTATAGACCATTACAGAGGCCTATAGGATCAACCCTGTATATAACCATGGCTTATAGACCATTACAGAGGCCTATAGGATCAACCCTGTATATAACCTGTGGGTTATAGACCATTACAGAGGCATATAGGATCAACCCTGTATATAACCTGTGGCTTATAGACCATTACAGAGGCCTATAGGATCAACCCTGTATATAACCATGGCTTATAGACCATTACAGAGGCCTATAGGATCAACCCTGTATATAACCATGGCTTATAGACCATTACAGAGGCCTATAGGATCAACCCTGTATATAAGCCATGGCTTATAGACCATTACAGAGGCATATAGGATCAGCCCTGTATATAACCATGGCTTATAGACCATTACAGAGGCCTATAGGATCAACCCTGTATATAACCATGGCTTATAGACCATTACAGAGGCATATAGGATCAGCCCTGTATATAACCATGGCTTATAGACCATTACAGAGGCATATAGGATCAGCCCTGTATATAACCATGGCTTATAGACCATTACAGAGGCCTATAGGATCAGCCCTGTATATAACCATGGCTTATAGACCATTACAGAGGCATATAGGATCAGCCCTGTATATAACCATGGCTTATAGACCATTACAGAGGCCTATAGGATCAACCCTGTATATAAGCTGTGCCTTATAGACCATTACAGAGACCTATAGGATCAACCCTGTATATAACCATGGCTTATAGACCATTACAGAGGCATATAGGATCAGCCCTGTATATAAGCTGTGCCTTATAGACCATTACAGAGGCATATAGGATCAGCCCTGTATATAAGCCATGGCTTATAGACCATTACAGAGGCCTAAAGGATCAACCCTGTATATAAGCTGTGCCTTATAGACCATTACAGAGGCATATAGGATCAGCCCTGTATATAACCATGGCTTATAGACCATTACAGAGGCCTATAGGATCAACCCTGTATATAAGCTGTGCCTTATAGACCATTGCAAAGGCATATAGGATCAGCCCTGTATATAACCATGGCTTATAGACCATTACAAAGGCCTATAGGATCAACCCTGTATATAAGCTGTGCCTTATAGATCATTACAGAGGCCTATAGGATCAACCCTGTATATAAGCCGTGGCTTATAGACCATTACAGAGGCCTATAGGATCAACCCTGTATATAAGCTGTGGCTTATAGACCATTACAGAGGCCTATAGGATCAACCCTGTATATAAGCCGTGGCTTATAGACCATTACAGAGGCCTATAGGATCAACCCTGTATATAAGCTGTGGCTTATAGACCATTACAGAGGCCTATAGGATCAACCCTGTATATAAGCTGTGGCTTATAGACCATTACAGAGGCCTATAGGATCAACCCTGTATATAAGCCATGGCTTATAGACCATTACAGAGGCCTATAGGATCAGCCCTGTATATAACCATGGCTTATAGACCATTACAGAGGCCTATAGGATCAACCCTGTATATAAGCCATGGCTTATAGACCATTACAGAGTCCTATAGGATCAACCCTGTATATAAGCTGTGCCTTATAGATCATTACAGAGGCCTATAGGATCAACCCTGTATATAAGCCGTGGCTTATAGACCATTACAGAGGCCTATAGGATCAACCCTGTATATAAGCTGTGGCTTATAGACCATTACAGAGGCATATAGGATCAACCCTGTATATAAGCCGTGGCTTATAGACCATTACAGAGGCCTATAGGATCAACCCTGTATATAAGCCGTGGCTTATAGACCATTACAGAGGCCTATAGGATCAACCCTGTATATAAGCCGTGGCTTATAGACCATTACAGAGGCCTATAGGATCAACCCTGTATATAAGCCGTGGCTTATAGACCATTACAGAGGCCTATAGGATCAACCCTGTATATAAGCCGTGGCTTATAGACCATTACAGAGGCCTATAGGATCAACCCTGTATATAAGCCGTGGCTTATAGACCATTACAGAGGCCTATAGGATCAACCCTGTATATAAGCCGTGGCTTATAGACCATTACAGAGGCCTATAGGATCAACCCTGTATATAAGCCGTGGCTTATAGACCATTACAGAGGCCTATAGGATCAACCCTGTATATAACCATGGCTTATAGACCATTACAGAGGCCTATAGGATCAACCCTGTATATAACCTGTGGGTTATAGACCATTACAGAGGCATATAGGATCAACCCTGTATATAACCTGTGGCTTATAGACCATTACAGAGGCCTATAGGATCAACCCTGTATATAACCATGGCTTATAGACCATTACAGAGGCCTATAGGATCAACCCTGTATATAACCATGGCTTATAGACCATTACAGAGGCCTATAGGATCAACCCTGTATATAAGCCATGGCTTATAGACCATTACAGAGGCCTGTAGGATCTACCCTGTATATAAGCCATGGCCTATAGACCATTACAGAGGCCTGTAGGATCAACCCTGTATATAAGCCATGGCTTATAGACCATTACAGAGGCCTGTAGGATCAACCCTGTATATAAGCCATGGCTTATAGACCATTACAGAGGCCTATAGGATCAACCCTGTATATAAGCCATGGCTTATAGACCATTACAGAGGCCTATAGGATCAACCCTGTATATAACCATGGCTTATAGACCATTACAGAGGCCTATAGGATCAACCCTGTATATAAGCTGTGACTTATAGACCATTACAGAGGCCTGTAGGATCAACCCTGTATATAAGCCATGGCTTATAGATCATTACAGAGGCCTGTAGGATCAACCCTGTATATAAGCCATGGCTTATAGACCATTACAGAGGCCTATAGGATCAACCCTGTATATAAGCCGTGGCTTATAGACCATTACAGAGGCCTATAGGATCAACCCTGTATATAAGCCGTGGCTTATAGACCATTACAGAGGCCTATAGGATCAACCCTGTATATAAGCCGTGGCTTATAGACCATTACAGAGGCCTATAGGATCAACCCTGTATATAACCATGGCTTATAGACCATTACAGAGGCCTATAGGATCAACCCTGTATATAAGCTGTGACTTATAGACCATTACAGAGGCCTATAGGATCAACCCTGTATATAAGCTGTGACTTATAGACCATTACAGAGGCCTATAGGATCAACCCTGTATATAAGCCGTGGCTTATAGACCATTACAGAGGCCTATAGGATCAACCCTGTATATAACCATGGCTTATAGACCATTACAGAGGCCTGTAGGATCAACCCTGTATATAACCATGGCTTATAGACCATTATAGAGGCCTGTAGGATCAACCCTGTATATAACCATGGCTTATAGACCATTACAGAGGCCTGTAGGATCAACCCTGTATATAACCATGGCTTATAGACCATTACAGAGGCCTATGGGATCAACCCTGTATATAAGCCGTGGCTTATAGACCATTACAGAGGCCTATAGGATCAACCCTGTATATAAGCCGTGGCTTATAGACCATTACAGAGGCCTATAGGATCAACCCTGTATATAAGCCGTGGCTTATAGACCATTACAGAGGCCTATAGGATCAACCCTGTATATAAGCCGTGGCTTATAGACCATTACAGAGGCCTATAGGATCAACCCTGTATATAAGCCGTGGCTTATAGACCATTACAGAGGCCTATAGGATCAACCCTGTATATAAGCCGTGGCTTATAGACCATTACAGAGGCCTATAGGATCAACCCTGTATATAAGCCGTGGCTTATAGACCATTACAGAGGCCTATAGGATCAACCCTGTATATAAGCCGTGGCTTATAGACCATTACAGAGGCCTATAGGATCAACCCTGTATATAACCATGGCTTATAGACCATTACAGAGGCCTATAGGATCAACCCTGTATATAACCTGTGGGTTATAGACCATTACAGAGGCATATAGGATCAACCCTGTATATAAGCTGTGGCTTATAGACCATTATAGAGGCCTATAGGATCAACCCTGTATATAACCATGGCTTATAGACCATTACAGAGGCCTGTAGGATCAACCCTGTATATAAGCCATGGCTTATAGACCATTACAGAGGCCTATAGGATCAACCCTGTATATAAGCCATGGCTTATAGACCATTACAGAGGCCTATAGGATCAACCCTGTATATAAGCCATGGCTTATAGACCATTACAGAGGCATATAGGATCAACCCTGTATATAAGCCATGGCTTATAGACCATTACAGAGGCCTATAGGATCAAACTCAGGGTGCAGCTTACACAAGGGGATTTAACCCTATACTGACTTAGCTGGTTTCATTATCAGCCAATGAAATAATCTGGACTCTTCACTGCGGTCCTCCTGTGGGGCAGTTTATACCCATCTGTTGGCTGTTATCAGTGATAACCGCTGGTAATCAGCTTCAGCAATGGCCGCACCCATAGGACAATCCTCCACTTGGTATAGAACGGTACTCAAATAATAATTTTCTAGCCTCAGCTGCAGGTCATGGCTCTTTAAAATGTTAGGAGTGTTGCTTTAAATATATATATATATATATATATATATATATATATATATATATATATATAGGCGAGGTTTTTGTGTTACGACCTTTCACCTACACTATTATTTTCTTTCCTAACAAAGACAAAATAACTCCGGTTACGTCTTTCGGGGAGAAGCGCTAACGTGGCGCCATTTTCGCTTGTTAAATATGAGCAGTAAACTTTCAACTTTCGCCGGTACCAGGGACAGACTTCCGATCATACCGTTTCTCCTCGAAAGGGTTCACGAATAACTCCTAGTTCCCACTACTGACACCTTGTGGCTAAATCTATAAACACATCTCAGACTCTTAGTGGTCACACTTGGAACTAATGAATCAGAGCTTTCCATACACATGTACCGTACTAGCCATAGTATAAAGCACACCCAGATTTCAAAGATCATCTAAAATTCAACCAAGAATATATCGAGCCAATTAACTGATTTTTAAAATCAAAAAAAATCTAAAGCATCCCCCAGTAACCTAAAACAAATTTAAGGAAGACCTTGGGAAGATTTTGGACTCAGCTTTTCCCTGACCACTTAGTTTTCCTTGACTTGCGTTTAGTGTGAAAATTTGAATGGTTTGGTTTATCTGATGACAAAGGTAAGACTAACACACGTGTTTAGTACATGTGATTTCACATGCCCGTATATGTATCAGATAATGACAAAGAACGTGAGTTAAGCATAACAGGGTTGCCACCAGACCTGAGACATAAAAAATACCGACTTTTTCCTGACTTCTTACTGACAAATCAAAAGAATTCCTGACCATTTACCATCTTTAAATCAGTGCATATTAGCAAGGTTGGAAGTGGCTCAGTGTTTTTAAAGCTTGATTTTTAGATAAGTAACCATGTTTATGGTACAAGTATACTGGTTAACGAAGGAAAACATATCAAACGTGACTATATATGACCCACTGACCCTCGTATCACCTGTAGAACATATTAGAACTTGTTAAAGTGTAGGAAGATTTTCAATTTCCCAAAACACATATTTTATGGCACAAAATGGACTACAGATGCAACATCTGTAATATGTTTTTCTTCGAACAGTGACAGACATTTTTTGTTGTTGGAAAAGAATGGAAAGGGGGGGGGGTCTGGGGGGTATCCCCCGGAGGCCAGGAAACTTTGAATATCCAGAGGCCAAATGTTGCAATCTGGTGCTTTTTGAGGAACTTGTTTGCCAGTATGGGATTCTGTCCATCTGTTTCCCAGAGTACCAGACCCCCTCCCCCCTTCAGTAAAACATTTTCTCAATGGACCTGGTGAAATCATGAGGGTTGACTTTTTAGCTAAAAAGTGTTGTAAATCCTACAGATCAGTGATAATTTCTAGTACACACAACTACTGAAAAGAAAACTTAAAAGTGACATGTGTTAATGGACTGGACAGCTCACCAGTGCTTCAGCTGTCAATGGAAGTGGAGGGTCTTAACATTTTACAGGAAGAACCTAACGTAGGGAACCCTGAATGTCAAAACCTCCTTAACATTGAATCCTGTGGTCTTCACACAGTTCATGGGGAATTCCAGACAGGAACAGAAGCTACAATGTGGCATCTGCCTAACACTCTACAATCCCCGTACTATCTATTCCATGACTCCCCAGACTTTCACATTGTGGATATGCTCAAAATCCTTATACTGAACTTCATCCAGTGGGATGTGCTAGATACATCAATACCAGCTGCTGCTCTTGTGAAAGTTGATGTCAATTTGGCAGAGTTAGCCAATGAACAGTGTTAAAACTTCAAAACTTATACACAGGAATTTACGGTTTATCTGTGAATGATTACGGTATATCCAATAATGACAGACAACCCATGTGTTTAGTATATAAATTTGTGATTTCACATCCCCGTATGTATATCTGATAATAACAAAGATAACCCATGAGTTTAGTATATAAATCTGTGATTTCACATCCCCGTATGTATATCTGATAATAACAAAGATAACCCATGAGTTTAGTATATAAATCTGATTTCACATCCCCGTATGTATATCTAATGACAACCCATGAGTTTAGTATATATAAGTCTGATTTCACATCCCCGTATGTATATCTGATAATAACAAAGATAACCCATGAGTTTAGTATATATAAATCTGATTTCACATCCCCGTATGTATATCTAATGACAACCCATGAGTTTAGTATATAAATCTGATTTCACATCCCCGTATGTATATTAAGCTAATAGATGATGCATATCGGGGCCCTAGGGCTGTATATGCTGTATATACCTGAGCCGCGGAGCGGCGAGGGTATATACAGCATATACAGCCTGTGGGGCCCCGATATGCATCACCTAATAGGTTTATACCACCATTTCCTCCATTTTGTATCAATTTCTTACCTGAAATCCAAAGAATATAGCCAGGCGAAGACATTTTGTAAAAGCAAGCGATACGGCCCGGGTCAGCGCTCTGCGCGAAGCCATTGTTTTTGTTCCTTGCCGCTGTGTATACAGTCACTTTTCGTATCAAATCCAACCATGACACGGTTTCAAATTAAAACATACATATCCTTAGACAGTCTAGATGATCCCTCCATACGTATTATGTCCAATATATTCAAAATAAAGGAGAATCCATTGATTTTTCCATCGTAAGCGAGTCGCGGTCCAGCCATTCCCACTCGCCTCCTTGTCCGGCGAAAGTGTGTCAGTGGCCCGGATGTAGATATAGGTCATCCGCTCGCTGTACGAGGAAGACGCCGAAAATTTCGGACCGTGTTGGAAAATCAATGGATTCTTATTTATATTGAAGAAAATGGAGACAATTAGCACGCATTCCTCGTCTATGGATCGAATACTTCTTGGGATTTTAATATTATAACATGTCATGGTTGGATTCCATACGAAAAGTGAGTGTGAACATTCGGTACCTCTCTGGTCAAGGTCTTATTTATATTCGCATTTGATTTCATCACCGTTCAGTGTGGCGCAATGGCTAAGGCCTTCGCCTACCACCACTGCGGCCGGGGTTCAATCCTGATACGAGTATGGACGATTTTTCACATTGAAACAATGGCGAGGCTAAATTTCTATGTCCGCCAGCGTCTCCAAAAATATTCTAAGTCCAACTTGACCCCGAAAAAGTATATACCAAAAATTTCAAAAATGCACATGGGTGGTATATGCAGAATAATGCACGGCTAAACTGCATATAAACCCACCGGAAGTTCCGAAATCGTGGTATAACCGGTAATAACAAAAATAACCCATGAGTTTAGTATATATAAATCTGTGTGATTTCACATCCCCGTATGTATATCTGATAATAACAAAGATAACCCATGAGTTTAGTATATATAAATCTGTGATTTCACATCCCCGTATGTATATCTGATAATAACAGAGATAACCCATGAGTTTAGTATATATAAATCTGATTTCACATCCCCGTATGTATATCCAATAATGACAGACAACCCATGAGTTTAGTATATATAAATCTGATTTCACATCCCCGTATGTATATCCAATAATAACAGAGATAACCCATGAGTTTAGTATACATGTCTGATTTCATATCCCCGTACGTATATCTGATAATAACAGAGATAACCCATGTGTTTAGTATATATAAGTCTGATTTTACATCCCCGTACGTATATCTGATAATAACAAAGATAACCCATGAGTTTAGTATATATAAGTCTGATTTTACATCCCCGTACGTATATCTGATAATAACAAAGATAACCCATGTGTTTAGTATATACAAGTCTGATTTTACATCCCCGTATGTATATCCGGTAATAACAAAGACAACCCATGAGTTTAGTATATAAATCTGTGTGCTTTCACATCCCCGTATGTATATCTGATAATAACAAAGATAACCCATGAGTTTAGTATATAAATCTGTGTGATTTCACATCCCCGTATCAGAGATGTCAGTTGGGTATGGGCTCAACCTCTGAAATTTGTGGGTCTTAGCAAAGCACCCATTTCCCTCAATTTATTATACCAAAAGCACCCATCTCATCTTCATTTCAACCTGTTCCCCTCATTAATAACCTTTAAACCATCTCTAGATTGGATGGTGATAGAAAAACAATTAAAAGACTGCATTTGAATTTCAGCCAATCAGAAGCCAGCTTAGATTCATGTCCTCTGAAATGAGATTTCAGAGATCCTCTGATCTCTGAAAGGTGGTTTGTCTAGAAAAGGCTAGAGGGCAGCACAAGCCTGTGACAAGGCATGCTTAATTTCACCTGATGAAGCCTGGACTATGCTCAGCCTTATGCTCCGTAGAAGTAGAAAGGGCATGTTGTAAGGGTATCTATGATTAATGTAATTCCCTCTATCTATATTATGACTACAAGATGGAAGAAGCCTCTCAGATGTCTGACCTTTGGAAAAGTTTGAACATCTGAAAAGACAGACCTCTGAAGGTCTGACATCTCTGCCGTATGTATATCTGATAATAACAGAGATAACCCATTAGTTTAGTATATATAAGTCTGATTTCACATCCCCATATGTATATCTGATAATAGCAAAGATAACCCATGAGTTTAGTATATAAATCTGTGATTTCACATCCCCGTATGTATATCTGGTAATACCAGAGATAACCCATGAGTTTAGTATATAAATCTGTGATTTCACATCCCCGTATGTATATCTGGTAATACCAGAGATAACCCATGAGTTTAGTATATAAATCTGTGATTTCACATCCCCGTATGTATATCTGGTAATACCAGAGATAACCCATGAGTTTAGTATATAAATCTGTGATTTCACATCCCCGTATGTATATCTGGTAATACCAGAGATAACCCATGAGTTTAGTATATAAATCTGTGATTTCACATCCCCGTATGTATATCTGGTAATACCAGAGATAACCCATGAGTTTAGTATATAAATCTGAGATTTCACATCCCCGTATGTATATCTGGTAATACCAGAGATAACCCATGAGTTTAGTATATAAATCTGTGATTTCACATCCCCGTATGTATATCCGATAATAACAAAGATAACCCATTAGTTTAGTATATAAATCTGAAATTTCACATCCCTGTATGTATATCCGATAATAACAAAGATAACCTATTAGTTTAGTATATAAATCTGTGTGCTTTATTAACACCAAGTACCTGGCATCATCTTCATCATAGACAAATACAAAGGCCATGAGGGAGGGTCATCGTCATCGCTATCTCCACTCTCATTGATGTGTTAAATTAGTCCTCAAAAATAACTCACCCAGTCTCTCCGCGTACTGCCGCAGTCGGCACTCGTTCCGTGACCAGCCGATGTGTACATTTTAAGGAAATTTCTCATCATTATTTCACATTGAGTTGATATTCGCCATATTTATTAATCTATTTTACATTTTTCTGTTTTGTCAAACAGATTCAAACACTAACACTTAGTGACATCATGCTGCCTTGGTGGCCATCTTGGACGTCCGGGTGAATAAGACGACGCTAGGTATGACTTTTTGGACTCGTGTGCAAGTCACGGACTGGCCACCTTTCGCTCCTCGTCCCTTCAATGTCATTTTATAAACTTGGAAATGTCTACCGAGTAACCTACCAGAAGTAACGACACAATATAATTATATTTATATCGGTTTGATCCCGCCCCTTGTCAAACACTGACAATAGGTATATTCTGACACGCAAACAACAGTCCCCGACCCCCCACCGCCCCCCCTCCCACCACCACGCCTCATCTTCTCAGATCTACACCTTTATCATTAAAGTAAGCACTTGCCACGGGAGACAAAACCAACCCATGAAAAACATCGTAAAACACTACCAGCAACAAATCATGAACACATTTACACGTTAAGCAAAGATTGCCCATTTTTACAATAATAATAATAACGCCCATGACATATATACTACAATTTGTATCCCCTAGTTTCTGTATTTTTACAATATTGATAATTTGCCGTGGCTGAGACATGTGGGGGCTGATGAAGGCAGCGAGGGGTCGGGGCGATGGTAGTAGTAATGCTCTCTGATGTGAGGCAGTGTTATCGTCTACAAGACCCGACCCCGCCATGTTTCACACTGATCAACTCTCACACTATATGTATACATTGGATGGCTGCATTTACACCTGTTTTATAATCCCGCACCCCGTTAAATGGTCCCCCTCCACCCCCACCCCCACCCAGATTACACATTGATATATTAGAGAGGCCAACTTATTGATATTTCTTGGTTTTCTTGCAACATTATGTCCACATGATCCAATTTGATTCCTGTAATATTGATACGGATGATGATAGTAGAGTAGAAGTTGTAGTAGTAGTAGTAACTGTTGTATCCAGCAACGAGTGTCTTTTATGTCTATATATCTGCACTCACGCACCACTTCTACCAATGTCTCATGTACATAGCGCTAACACACAACCACCAACCAAAATCCTCCTTGCACATGCACATCGGCTGCACTTCCTGTCTTGTCGAGCAGCCAATAGAAGGGCCCGATAAGAGCATTCGGTGCACTTCCTGCCTGACAATCAGCCAATTGGAGGGCTCAATGAGAGCATCAGGTGTGCTTCCTGCCTGCCGATCAGCCAATAGGAGGGCTCGCTGAGGGCATCAAATGCACTTCCCGCCTGCCGATCAGCCAATGAGAGAACCCGATGAGGGCACAAGGCCCACTTCCTGTTATCAGCCAATATAAGCGCCCAGTGCTGCGGCGGTGTGTAGTTGGATGGAATGTGAGTAGATGTGGGTGGTGTGGATGCAGCGGTGGGTCGGGGTGGTCGGGTACTGTAAGACGATGCTCGCCTCCTGCTGCTGCTGGTGTCGCTGACTGTAGTTGATGGGATATAGAAGTGATGAGATTGTAGTGGATGGGTGAGGCTGGTGATGAACCTGTCGTCTGTCAGCGTCGTCTTTAGTCGTCTTCCTCACCTTCCCCCTCCTCATCCTCATCACCCTGTATGGACAGAAAAAAAAACAACTCAAATTAGCATCAAACACAGAAAATTCAAATGGTCACATCAAGCCCCTTTGGGATGCAATAACATTATTACTTCATCTTTAAAAGAATACTGTATTGCACTGAATAAGAGCCAGGCGCTCATGTCATTCCAACAGTCTAGACCCCAAGCGCTTATTCAATACATAGATGGGTCAATCCACTGAAAGTGGGCACTTGTCCATGGTAGAGGGTCATTTTGGAAAACTCAGAATTAGAATCATGAAACTAAATTTTACTGATAGCCCTCTAACTTGACTCTTTGGAAAACAAATATCTATATTCACAATACAAAAGGAAATAATATGAATGTAATGGGCGTGAGCGAAACAACTTTTCCAGGCCTCAGACAGCCACTCAGTAATATAACCTCAACCAGCATTGATCTAGGTAATAGAAGTAATTTAAGAATACATATAGGATGCATTTGGAATGCATACAGCCTGCTAACATTCTTGCACTGCATTTTACTCACACCCATTACGCTCACGCCCATTACATCTGCAGTTCACCCTCTGTTTGGCATAACCAAGGCATGTAGAGACTCCATTACTTTTTTAAAATGACTTATTACCAATAGATCTTCCTGTTAGGCTGGTTGAAAGAAAACTTTGATAGTATTTGTCCTGGATGCAGAAATATGAATGTAATGGGTGTGAGCAAAATGGACTTGAAAATTCTTGAATGTGTATTATTACATAGTCATGCCTGCAAGAAGACCCTAAGCTTCTGTACCAGAAAAACCCCTATGAGAACCCTTATCTTGGTGGGAAATAAGAAGATTGAGGATAGTGTTCTAGTAGGCATACCAGTGTACTTTTATTTTGATCATGCCCATTACATCAACTTTATTTGGTTACAAAAATGAACAAGGGGGAAAAAATGCCAACCAGAGCACCTCCAAATCACATGAAAATATTAGATAGGACCCCCCCCCCCCCCCCCACTAAGGAAGAGACAAAATTATATCAGTCTGTTGCTGCTCGGCTTGATGGTATAGAGCCTGGAGTGAGGTGGAAATTGAAAAAAAAAGGCAATTTCTGGCAATATTTAAACTTTGGGCCACTATATCTCAAAAAAAATAGCAGACCGACATACGTAAAATTGCCCTTCTGTTAAAGCAAAAGGTGTTTTCTTTCAAATGAAACAAGAAATAAGAAGAATGGTTAAATACTTATTCTATAACCCCCTGTATCCAAAAAAGACCCAGGTCCCCACTTTCAGTGGACTGACCCAGATTGTAGTGAGTTCTAAGATTTTAGTCCCCCCCCCCCCATGCTTGTTCAGGCCATTACAGTATCTCAAGAGGCAGAAAAAAATACACATTCCTGGACAAAAGACAAATTGTCAGTTTTCTAGTCCTGCTTAGACCAGTTCAGAGATGTTACTCCTCAGATATATCAGAGAGATTCCCATCTTTGTAAAGAATCATCATCACTAGTCAGACAGCATCACTTTTAAAAAATTCTTATTAACTACCATAAAACCCCGGTCATAAGCCGGCCCCGGTCATAAGCCGGGGGGTGAGTTCAGGGAAATCCTATAAGCCGATTTTGGGGCCAAATTTTCCCAATTTTCTCTTTAATCTATTGTATTAAAACCCCGGTCATAAGCCGAGGGTAGAGTTGGGGGGGAATTTAGAAGCCGGTTTCGGCACAAAATAGGAAAAAATCCGGCTTATGACTGGGGTTTTACGATATGTGCCTTATTAATTCTTCACATTACTAACATCCTGCACACAGTGCCTGACAACCTGGCATGACTTGTATGCAGTTTTAAGGTTAGCGTAAAACCCCGTCCTTGGTCATAAGTCAGTGGTAGACTTCCAAGAAATGTCATAAGCCTATTTTGGCGCTTAATTGTTGACACATACCTCACCCTCTTCACCTTCCTCTCCCTCCAACTCATCCTCATCATCTCCCTCCTCCTCGTCTTCTAGTCCCTCCTCGTCGTCAAGGTCATCTAAAGGTCAAATAGTAACACATTAAGTACAAGGTCACATAGAGGTCAAACACTAACATCCTTATAATTTCTCTCCTCTTCTAGTCCCTCCTCGTCATCAAGGTCATCTAGAAACATTAGGTACAACACAAGGTCAAGTACAAGGTCATCTCAAGGTCGAACATCAACACACATTTGATGGGCCAATGGCACAGTCATGGGCAAGAACAATGCGCATCAGCATATCAATGCATCTATCTGAGAAAGGTCTTGATTTATGTAATATATTCTTAAGTAAAAGCTCTATATGTAGTACCGTAATCTCCCGTGTATAAGGCGCAGCCCACGTACCTAGAGTTTGAAAATATTGCCAAAAAAAATAAAAATTCATATCTTTTGTTCTACTGAATGGACTTTAAAAATTCAAAAAGCTGTGTACCTAGGGTCCCCCAGGCCCCTCTGGCCCACATTGTGTCCTATTAGGACTTAGGGGAAGTGTAACATATCAAAAGAAAGGTATTGGTGTCCCCCTTGCAGATTTGGGGATAACTACAACCCCTCGTATAAGATGCGCCTTATACACGGGAGATAAAGGTAGCTGATATATTTCCCATGTTTCAGTTAGGCCAACCTTAAAAATGTTAATTTTTTTTATCATCCATCAACACAAGAATATAGGTTTCAAACCACCGAATCCTAGAATGCGATGACAAATTCACGCAGAGAAATAAAAAAATTTCCCCTCCCTCCCTCATGGGAAACGAACATATTTTTAAGGGTGGCCTTGTCAAACCAAAGGTTGAGAGTGGTCAACATGCTGAATCAATAGTTTTAAAGGAACAAATCATTTTTAAGGGCACTGTGCTAATTCCGTCAAATATGTAAGTGTATACATGGGTGGCATATGTACGTTTAGAAGTCTGCTTGCAGCAAGCCATCACACAGGGTCATGTCGCATTAACAAAGACGTTAAATCAAAGCATTAAAAACAAACATATGCCATTTCAGAATTTACATCACAAACTGCATCAACTAAATGTAAGGCACCAACTTTATCAACAGAACAAACTTTATGTTTAACTTGTAACCAGGAATTAAGAACAGGAGGTGTGTGTATGTACCTGAGGTCGTCCAATCTTTAAAAAAAAATGTAAAGTGCAATCTACTTTCTTAGTGTTTTTCTTTAATTTTTTTTTTTACTTAATGTGTTACGTTATGGCCTTTATATCCGTAAAATGTAGACACCAAGTGAAAAACACATATCTATGAGTAGAAGTTCAGATCATCTTACCTGGCTCTTCTTCGTCAATTTCTGATGCCTGCAAACAGAACCCAGTTTGTTAGCAACAAAATATTAAGTACCATACAAATTGTCTAAATCCTAGACTAGTAAAGGCATGGGACTGGGTTTTGAAAAAATTTCCAAAAGGGTACTTAAATCCCTCCTCGAGGTGGTATTTGGGAACACTTTTATGAGATGAGGCCCCTCAAACATCTAAGACACCCCCTATCAATGTTCAAATAGTTTCTCAATGATCTGTGCAAATCACAAAAATGACCGGACTCTAAAAGAATCCCGTGCCTGTAAGGCCAAACCAAATTAAAACATTGGTCTATGGATTTCCCGCTCCTGATTTTCCTAAATGAAAATTTTATTTTTAATTGATTCCGCCCGCATCTTTTTCTTGAAAATTGATTTTTTTTTTTTTTGCAAAGTCCTTACAGTGTCAACCAATAAAGATACAGCAACAGCAGACCACTCATTGGATAGGTAGAGGTCTCTAGATTTGAACATTTCAGTGTCTATTCTGCATTTAGCAACCAAAATACTAGTAGACATAAATTTGAGAAAAGGAGCAAAAAAAAAAAAAAAATCGCCCTCTTCACATCTTTGATATTGAAAATCCATAGACAAATAAATTTTTTTAGAAAAATAAAATAAAAATTTCGCCCTCCCGCTCCAGTTTTCAAAAAATAAAATCCATAGACCAATTATTTTATTTGGTGTGGCCTAAAGTACAATGTATATAGGTTTATTCATAAGGAAACAAGCGTATGAAAGACACTTGTAGTCTAACACCATTAGAAATATTTCTTCATCATCATCAAATCCCAGTTACTCAAAAATAACTTTGAGCTAAAATCGTCAAGTTGAGCTGGAGAAATTGGAGGCACCAAAACACTTACTAAATAGTACTGGAGTGGGTTTGGCCAGATATCGTCTTTGATGACTTCCCCGAGTTCATCAGCGCCGGCATCGCCGTGGTCGCTGAACCAGACAAAGAACGATTCCTGCTCCTCGTGATTCCTCTTCTTTCCACCTTTACTTGGTGTACTTGACTTCTTTGTTAGGTCCTGGATGGAAACAAATCCATGTACATATATTTGTCATCCTTGGCACAATAGACTGCTACCGTGTTGTCCCGCGTATATGATGCACTGCTTATTGGGTGCTCCATCAAGTGAAAGAATTGCTTTCGGGCGCACACATTAAGGCCTGAATGTTGAAGGTTTGGTACCGTTCTATACTGGTAACAGTACAGAGGCATTGGAAGCAATCTTTATTGGGGGGCCAGCATGGGCCCCACCACAACCACCTTAAAACTGTCGGCTCATGCGCAATGACGCCTATATATACTGATATAGAAATTGTACAGGAAATTAATTTTTGTTGAATTAAATGGTCTGATTTAAGCCCCCCCCCCATTTTTCCTATTCCATTACCATATCAACCATATCAAGTTTTAGCTTTTTGTCCAATTAATTATGAATTTTTTTTGGGGGGGCCTGACATACTCAGGCCCCACCTCCTTTATGATTAGGGGGGGGGGCAGCCCCCTCCCCCTTTTCCTAAGCTCCTGAAGTACACTGCCTATATCACTTTAGGTTCGGGATGATGCTAAAATGCACATGACACCTAAGATTCGTGGGACCAGTTCAGAGATGTTACTCCTCAGGTATATCAGAGAGATTCCCATCTTTGTAAAGAATCGTCATCACTAGTCAAATATCGTTGTACATTTACCTCAAACATTAACCCCTAGGTGGCCGCTGATGCAGAAATGCATCATGCCCCTTGATCGTCTTGATGCATGAAGTACCTCACCAGGGCTGCTTTCATGCATCATGCTGACATCTGGACATGATGCATTTCTGCATCAGCATCCCTTAAAGGATTAACATGGTGGCGTGCCATAACGATGTACATGACGGTGGCTGAGAGAATATAGATATCAGTAAGGGAGATATGAATGAACGGAAAAGTATAACCTCTATAATCTGAAACGCATCTAACCATTCTATACTGTGAGTGAGTATTAGATGCTGAACGCCATTTCGACAGCTAAGGTCATATTCGTGGTGAGAACGACATTACACAATTTCACAGAGGAATGTGTCAGTGCCTATGTGCACCACAAACATCCGAGGGGTTAGGAAAGAGATACAGACCCGGAATCACATCCTGGTATTACAAGAGCTAGCGGTACAAGGCCAAAATTCTTCTTTTTTTTTAAACAATTTATGAACCAGGGCCATTTGACAGGCCGCGTCAGTCGGTCAATGAATAACGGGCACACAATTTCACATACAACTTTCAGCCATTACTATACGACAACATAACAAGTACATGTACTACTCACTTTGCCGGCCTTCCATTTGATTGTCGTGGAGTTGGAGGAAGGCTCTCCTGTGTCGTTAAGGTGGAACTCTTTAGAAATGACGTCATTCTCAAAGTAGGGGTTGGTGTCAAAATGCTGAAAGTAAATCAGTCATCATCAACATCTCAAATTTTTGCTCCACTGCAAACAGATTTGATATTAAAAGAGCACTGAATGAGCTTCGACTCAGTGCGCCTTGAAAACTTGTGCTTTCTTGCATTATGACAACCCAGGGTTCCCACAAAATTTCCACTCGAATTCCATGACGAAAACCGAAATTTTTCATATTTTAAACTAATTTTGGACATTATCGCGGTTGACCTCCCTGCAAAATTCCTGCAATTGAGGTGGAAAAAATGGTCCACTCCAAAGGATTTTGCAATAATAATCAATTTCCACATTTTCCATAACTTTCCATGACCCAAGAAGAATTTTCCAGAAATTCCATGACTTGCCCTGACAACTTTTTATTCCGTGTGGGAACCCTGCAACCTTTTTAGGAGGATCTCTATCAAACCTGTGAGTCAGCATGTTTTAAAGGTACAGCTGTAAACAGAAATGCATTTAATATGACGACCAATAACTACTGAGTATTTTTTTCTTATATATATTTAGGGGTCAGCAGGTTGTGTGACAGCAGCCCTCATGATGACCAAGTCTAAAGTTTGTTTTTTTTATAGTAAAGTGTTCTATAGTAATAAGCACACAGTTACGGAGAACAAAACAATTAATTTGATACACATAAAACAAAAAGTTAATTCTTACAAGCACACACCCTCATATCTAAGAAATTGTTTTTTCTTTATTACTAGTTCATTTTGTCCTAAAATTCTTTGTGGGTTATTTACACTTAAAATCTTGATACATCTTGGAGTGTGCGTTAATTGGATTATGTGTGCCTTCTAGAAAGAATAAACCCACATAGTTGCACTTACAAATTTGATTCTGTAGCCTGACTTGATATCTTCAAACTCTTGGACCTCGACCTTAGAGAGATACTGTAGAGCCTCCTCGTCTTCCTCGTTTAGAAGCGCTGAGACCTGGGGGTGGTTAATGAAGGCCGTTACCCAGAAGTTGGGGATTTTGGCGATCAGCTCTGACCGTTTGGAGAAGAAGGGTTGCCGCAATTTGTTGTACTTTTGTTCAACTTTGAGGATTTCTTCGCTGGCCTGTTCGTTTAGTCTGTCTATTTCATTCTGGACTTCGTCTATTTGTTCAATTGCCTCTTGTTGTTCTTTGTCTGAAAATATACAATAATATTGTTTGGGTTAACGACAAGTCATGATGTGGCATAAAACTAGACTGTAAACCCCTTTGTATAAGCCTCCCCCTGCATTTGTTGAAAATTCTAAAAATGTCAAAATGGTATAAGGCCTAAAAAATTAGTTGTGTTCTGGCAACCCTACCTGCCCTAATTTTTTGGCCCTACCCGGCCTTTCTGGGTTTTTTTTTTTTTTTTTTGAGAAAATCTGATATTTGGGCACTCATCGAGACAATTAAGTTTTTTTCCTGATCTCGCACATCAAATTCGCCCTGCGTAGGTGCGAAAATTTACAGCCGCCTTAAATAATTTCTCAAAAAATAAAAATCCCTACCTACCTCCTTCCGTCATTTTTTTTCAACCCTGTTACCTGAACACAACAATTTTTTTAATTTTAGGTCTAACTTTATTTTTCTGTAGAAGGGATCTTCAAAATACTAATCGCTATTGGGTCCTAGATTATTCCCCTGTGGTACTGGAATAGTTTGGAAAATGTTATTTCTTATCTGACCCCTACCCCCCCCCACCCCTCCTCCTCCCTCGTGGGTTGGGTTCTGGGACTAGCCCGAGTCGGTGCATATGAGAGAATTTACGGTAATTCAAGACTTTGCTGTAAGCCAAATCAGAGGCCTGACAGGCTTCTCCTCATACTGCAATGATACCTGCGGGCCTCCGGCGTAATTTTTACTACCGCCGGTGGCAAATAATCCCAGAATCGCCGCCGGTGTCATTCTAGCTCTCTGTAGGTTTTTGAATTTTGAAAATCCAGCAATCAGAACCAAAGTTATGCCCCTTTTAGCACTTTTTCTGGGTCAAAATATTTAATTTCTTGTGAAAAGGATGGGCAAATCTTCTAATATAAATACCTTAACCACCATTTATCACTATAATGGGCATCAAACCCATAATTATTATATTGAAAGTTTGCATAATGATTTTCGTACATCGTCTCGCTCGGGGTTTATGGTGTGATTTTTGAATCTGCAGAGAACCCTGGGCCTGAGATAGTGCCCATACCCTATATTGGTCTATAGGATCCTGGAACCATATCCAGTGGATCCACCATTTTGAATTTTACTGGTTGTGCCAAAGGTGAAAAGGTGAAATAATGAGATGTTCCACAGGCCTGAAATGGTCTATAACAGCGGCTTATACAGGGGGGGGGGGCAGTTTATGGTATACCAACACTATAATAACAAAGAAGTTTTTTTTCCACACTAATTTTTGCTTCAAATAAAAACACTTCAAGAGTGCTCATGGAAACGAATTTTCGATAGCGTGGTGGCCTTAAAAAAAAAATATAAAAATGTCTACCTACATCCCCTACTGTTTTCAACCATGTTACCTGAACACATCTTTTTGAAGCCTGTTCACCAACTGATACTAAGCCAGACGATGACAGCCTCCGGCTACTGCTTACAGCTGACAGCAAAGTTGGCTGGCCCCATAGACAGCAGAAAACTCATGATAAAATACCCTTTTCCCTCACAGTCCATCTTTAAATTTTTCAGACTTAAAATAACACTTAATTATTTTCTTGCAGTACTTAATTGTCACTTTCATTGCATTGATTATCCATATTTTGATAAAATCTAGAAATTTGAGGCTGTGAGCTGGACTTTGGCACAGTGCCAGGCCAAGCCCTTTGCTGCAGCCAGCAGATACAAATTAGAGGATTATAAGTCAATCAAAGCTCCAATCTTTCCATCTAAGCTCATGTGGCAAGGAAAATGTATCATAATTGTATGGCTAAATTTTGAAAAGCAGACATAAATTGGAAGTTTTGTTAAAAATCATCCAAATTTTGAACTACCACAAAGGCATCTGCGTTCTGCCGCTCCTGGTAGGAAAAGTCGGCAGTGAGCTCGGCCTAACTGATACCTGCTACCTGGTCCACCAAACTGAGAATCTTTAAAGCTTTTGGCGGGAAATGTATATAAGTATTCTACAGCTTTTCAATAGTAAAGCAAGGGAACACAATATTTCACATTTCCAAACATCATTTTAAGTGGAATTCTATTTCTAAACACC
This sequence comes from Acholoe squamosa, assembly GCA_949317995.1. NCBI lineage: Eukaryota > Metazoa > Annelida > Polychaeta > Phyllodocida > Polynoidae > Acholoe > Acholoe squamosa. The sequence continues at coordinate 77,324,722 of OX439046.1, read as the reverse complement.
ATTCCAAAGTTTCCACCAACTCATTCATATATTACCGGTAGACTAGTAACCAAAGCCATTTGCACAATATCTTACCACGACCATGTTCCTAGCGACACAGCACCAGACAAAACAGATGCAATTTTAGTCAGTCTAAAACATTTATGTATTGAAATTCCGGTTCATTCATTCATCACTTACGTCGTATAACACGTGCGCAGTGTGTTTTATATAAGTGTTTCATGCTTCCTGGAAATGACGACGTAGCTCACAGAACCAAGCTAGTCTAGAGTGCAATCCACTAAATCTGGTACAAGAAGCCACCCTACCCCTCTCCCGCCAACCCCCCTCACTGGGCGATATTGGACCGAGTTTAGCCACTATTTTGCATTTTTTACCTTAGATTTCACTTCCCAATGACGCTTCAAAGATTAATTTAAGGGAATCGAGCAAGACTTTGGTGCGATGCGGTGGGTTTTCGGTGTGCAATGTTGAAGAAGTTGGACATAGTGGGTTCAAGGTAGCTCCATGTGCGTCAAAACCGGAAGAACTCTCCAGCTGTGGAGGGAGGAAAGCAGCAACACGCCGCCGTCACAAACAGAAAGACGCGGGAGTGCACCAACTTTACACATCAATTTTAGCTTTATTTCGATAAAACAAGTCACCATGTTCACACCATGATTCCCTCCTGAGGTTTACTAAATAAAACCGGTCCAATGCTGGCCTAGTTTTGCGTACTTTCCGCGAAAACCATGGGTTGCACGCTGATTCATGGTAAAGCTAAAGTGAAGGGGCCCGGCGGAATGAGGTAAACAATCAAAGTCGACGGGCCTTTTGTCGAATCTGACAGAAACTGGGGCTTATCACAAAACCCCACATTGACAAATATAGACCTATATATCCCTTGAAAACTCTAGAACCCACAGAAAGCCAATTTAAATGGAAATAAACTGCCGTGAACACCTCAAAGTGGGACGAGTGCACAATGGCGTTTTGGCCGCCCCAGCAAACAATGTGATGCGGTGATGGTGAACCGTGACATTGCTGTTTTCACGCTACCCATCCACCTCAAACCTCCACAAAACATCGAGAGTGATCTAAAACACTTTCCAGAGTTACTTTTGGCACTTACCTGCTTGTTCTTCGCCGGCGTCATGGTTATTCTTGCTTTCCGTCTTGGCTATCTTCGCCTGGGTCGCCATGTTTCACGAGGAGTGTGGCCGCAGAGAACGCATGCGCACAAGACGCCGGTGATTTTAAAAAGATGGCGCGTCTCGTCCTCCTCACCCCAAACCTACAAACTGCACTCACTTGACGCACTCCTCACACCGCTCTACGAGACCACTCACACTCAGTATCTTACTGTTAAATATCACAGATATTCTGCCGACTTGTGGGTGATTCTCAGCGCGCTGTGTGCTCTAGGAAGGCTGGAGGAGAAATGGCTTTAGGGAGGGAAGTGAGATTTGAGGGGGGTTTGGGAACTCGGTCATGACCTACTTTTTTTACAGCGGGAAACGCAATGATCCGTGTGCGCGTCTCTGGACTCCCGCCTCGGTCCACGTGCGGGGAGCGGGGGAGGGTCGGGAGGCGTCTGGGCCAAACCATAAAGTCACAAACGTGAGATTTAATCAACCCATAAAAATCCTACGTTTCTAACGTGACCAATGGGGGGGGGGGGGGGGGGGTCTACAGGGAGTGGTCATTGGAACTCAAAAACAATACAATGGTTCTAGACCCCTATAATTTTAAAATCGACAGTGTGACATGGCCTTTTCTTATGGAGTGATCATTATTTATCAACAGGGGGGGTGGTGGGTTTGAGGGGGGGGGGCGTAAAATTTGCAGACCCCTTCCGAGGGGAGGCTAAAAAAATTTTGACCCCTCTTGAGGGGAGGCTAAAAAAATTCACCCTCTTTTTAGCAAAAAAGCCAGTGCGCTACTATAGATCAAAGAGGGGCGCGAAAACTCTCCGCGCATCTGCCGCGAGGGGGGGGTGCAAAAAATTTTGACTGCCGTCAAGGGGGGCATAAAAAAATTTCGCACGCCCGCGCGAAAACCCACCACCCCCCTGTTCATAATTAATGACCACTCCCTTAATATCGACAAAGGACATGGACTCTCTAGGGACAAGAACACGGGACAAGATAGTGACAGGGGACATGGACTTTTCTTAAAATCGACATGTGACATGGAGCTTAGTGACAAGGACAGAGGAAAATGCAAATTCAGTGACATTAGACATGGGCTTTTCTTAAAATCGACAAGGGACATGGGGACCCCCCCCCATCTAGACCCAATACAGGCAGGCCCAGGGCCGATATGTATATATATATATATATATATATATATATATATATATATAAATATGTAGAGGACAGTGAAAATATCTAGGATCACCGGGATTCAAACCCGGATCTCTGGCATGACATTCCAGCATGCTAACCATTACACCATGATCCCTTGCCTGATATTTCCACCTTCCAACTACACCTGGATCGGTATGATACACACTAGGGGAGCAGTGATTACCAGGTAACTGGCCCCTGAGGGTCAATCTACCAGTTACAGGGATTTCTGGTCCCCTATATATATATATATATATATATATATATATATATATATATATATATATATATATATCAGGGGCATCGGAAAAAGGGGGGCCTGGGCCCCCCCCAACCAGAAAGGAGGTGGGGCCTGAGTATGTCTGGGCCCCCCAAAATTTGCCAAGAGTTCATAATAAATTGAGCAAGAAGCTAAAACTTTGCATCTCAAATTAGATTGATATAGTAATGAGATATAGATTATGGGGGCCTCAGCATCAAATCAGATCTAAAATTCATCAAAATTTACTTTTCTACACAAATTTTGTTTAGGTATGTATAGGCGCTATTGTGCTTGAGCCGATGTTTCAATATGGTTGAGGGGGCCCGACATCAACCATATTGAAACATCAGCTCAAGCACAATAGCGCCTATACAGACCTAAACTATATATATATATATATATATATATATATATATATATATATATATTGTAACGGGAATTGATATGAGTGTAGAGAAGGCAGAAGTACTGTAAATAAACTAGAGTTCTCTATTGAAGAATGCAGGAATATAACATAACTTGACATCAACTTGTCACCAGCTCACGTCGTTCCTATAGCCTAGTAGAGAGCAGCAGTGGAGGCACTAAGACCAGCACAGGGCACGTCCTACTCTCAGCTCAAGCCAGACTAGACTGGCCCCCGTGCGGCACGCGTCTTCTTATATACGCGCGCCGCCCGGGGCACCCCCTACCGGGTGCGCGGCACACCATCGTGCCGCGCGGTACGTGCCGCCGTGCCGCCCACCGCTACAATATATATATTAAGTTTCCAGTAAATGGTCCAAAAAATTGAGGTAGGTTGTGGTCAGATTTTTTTTTTTTTTGCTGACCAATGTTTTGGCTGAAATATTGAGTTCTTATCATTAATATTGGCCCAAATAGATCACCTATTGGCCTATTGACTTTAGATGCTGCACCACCTCCAAATGGTGTAGATTAGTTACCCCTTCACACTCTCACCCCACAGTGGGGGTGACAGCAGTTCAGCAAGCAGCAGCCACACATGGCAGACAGGCAGTGCAGGAAAAGAACTTTGTTTTGATTTTTTTTCTTTCTATTCTCTCTCTTAATAAAGTGCCGGGTCACTCTGTGAGGGTCAGCTAAACAGCAGTTAGCGACTTGTTTATCCTTCCCAGAGCCTCGACGAGTCAATAAACCATCAATTTCACCAAAACGTATAAAGCTTCAGTAAAAATCTTGGATTCTTTGCTTGGACGCAAGGCCCATATAATAGGGAAAATTCAAAATATTACAAATATAAAAAAAAGGTTGAAAGATGGTTTATCCTTTCAGTTACGCCACTAACTCATCAAAGCCTAAGTGAAGAGGGATGATTTTAATGTTTTTATTTGTTGCCTAATTACATGTAGTTGATTAAAGCCTGATATCTATGAATTGTGGGCCTGTCGCAGATGGAAATGTGCACACAAAAAAAAACATCCTAATAGTAAAGTTATCATTGACATTTTAAAAGTGTGAAAATGTCTATTATGATAAACAGCTGCATTCCTTTGACTATAAACTTTCATTTGATGCCAAGCTTGACTACTTATACTCATTTTTTTACTTCACCTATTGGCCTATTTTTTCTCACAAAAAAAAAAAGAGTTACGGGTATTAAAATGATGATTTTTTGGCAAGGGCAGTGATATTAAAGAGACAAGATTTTTTTTTTATTATGGAGTGGCCTCATTTACTAATTCATTCATTTGATATGTAAATTGATCCGTTCGTTTAGGCATAGTTTTAAGTTTGGTGATTATAAGGGGGGGGGGATCACAAATACGATATTTCTAAAAAAAAAGTAGCCCAGGTAGCCTTCCCATGGCCATGGGTTTATATCATGTTTTCTTTATCCATCTTTAAACATAGCGGGATGGATGGTACTGTACCTATCATGGGTGTGGAAACTGATCTTTACCCCTCTTTCACCAAGAAAACGAAAGAAAGGAACGGACACGGACGCCCCCCCCCCCAACACTTCCACTAGCTGTCACAAGTCCAGCCCAAGGGTTGATTACATCATCAGTTAACAATATAGTGCTGCCATCTATATTTTCGTTACAGAACTGCGGAGCGCACTCAGACTATAAGGATGCTCTCTACTGGATTAATTTGTTCTCAGGAGCATGGTTCCCTGGCAATTTTTGACATAGGCTTCAGAACACTAATTATTTTTCCACTGTTGGCCTATATATCTTTTGGGCGAAAATAAAATACTTGTGCGAGTATCTGGGCTTAGCCACTATTATTAATGGACCAATCAGAACCCTCCCTTTTGGCGGGAAATTCAAAATGGTCACATGACCCAAACCCCCTGTGGTGTGCCGCCAAAATGGTTCATTCTGAAAAGCTGAAACTCGTAGTCCAGAGAGGTCAATTTCTTCACCATTTCCGTCAGCAAAATATTGCCCTGTGGACTTAGGTGCATACCTTCCAAGGCCAATGGGCAGGTAGGAGAATGTTTGAAATGTTCCATGGCGATGTCATCACTTTCGAACCATGTGTGTATAGCGACTCCACATTGGTAGCATTGAACAACGTCCTTACCTCCGATGTAAAAG